>CATOAP020000082.1:0-311428 GCA_951394115.2 Drosophila phalerata | reverse complement strand
AAATTGGTAACCGGTAATCAAACCACTATATCATATAGCTAACATAGGACCGATCGGGCGAAAAGTCTTAGTATGAAAAGTAGACAGTAGTAACGCGAGCGAAGCAAACAGGGGCGGAGTCTCTTAGCTATATTTTTTACTATCTCCCTGCATTTATGATAAAGTTAAAATGTCAAAAGCAAAAGCAACTGCAAAAATTTCTGATATCCCACAAAAAAAAACCTCTACACGAGGTAAAAGTCTAGTGACGAAAGCAATTTTGAGCTCCAAAATTTCTGATATCCAATTGTGTGACGAGCAGAGCTCCCAAAAAAGGGTCGACCGAAATAATCTAAGCAGTCTGCTCCCAAAAATGACAGAGAAAACTGAGTAATTTCGGTCTCTCTCTGAGCAAGACCCATTTTTTCGTTTCAGTCATGCTCTCGGTCTGAGCTTTTTTCTGATCAAAAACACAAATCGGTCCTGCTTTGACAACATATTCATGAACAAATTTTCGAACTCTCATGAAATTGGGGTCTTCAAATGAGCACTCTGTAAAAAGGGGTAACAAAAAGGGTAATTTTTAATTTTTTTTTTTTAATATAAAATTAATTTAAAAAAAAAATTTGAAACTAAAAGAAAAACACCAATATCTTAATGCTAAATGTATTTTATTAGTTTCTTATGAGTTAAGTTTCACAATTAATAAGGAGTTAATATTTTCAGGGCTTAGGGAACTTCTCTTCTCCGATAGTATAAAATTAAGTGCCGAAAAGCATCTTTCCACAGACACCTGAGTTGCAGGTGTGGCCAAAATAATCTGAGCAAGATCGCATAAGTGGGGTGACTTAAATTTCATTGTGTGGTAAAGCTGGGTAATGTCATAATTTAATGGTAAACGACCATTTGCCACATTGAAATTTTCAATTTCAATACAAATATTTTTTTAGTTTTTCCGATGCTGGCTCATTTTGGTTTTGGGGAAAGGGCTGAAATAAGCTTTCCTCTTGTGAGAGACGTAATCTCATTTTTAATTGTTTCTTCGCGATTTTTTACGTAAATCATTATATTTCTTGAAGTTATGGGAGGCATTCCCAGTGCTTTGAAAATAGGGCCTATTATTTCGCGAAATCCCTCGCTATCCAAATGTTTAAATGGTCTTCCATCAGTGGTAACTATTTTAACTAATGAAGAGACTATTGTTTCTTCATTTGTTTCATAGGTAATTTTTTTCAATTTTGCTGGTTTTATATCATTTTTGGCGACACAAACTTGAAAATCTTCAAAAAGGTCGCGATGTTTGGCCAGCAAATGCCTTCTTAGATTTTTCAAGTGCTTTCCAATTAACTTGACGCCGCACACGTTACATAGTGATATGTTAGTGATTTTATCAAATTGAAAAAATGCGTGGACTTTTTTATGTTCTTCGCGATTCATTATTTTTATTTAAATTTGAATTTTTAAAATTTTTTTAATGATTTTGAAATTTTTTCTTTATTTTTATCAAGATGTGATGTTGCTTAAGCACAAATTCATACACAAATGACCCTATTTTCGTTTTCGGTTAATTTAGAAAATCGGTCTCTGAAAAACCCAACCGAAATAAAATCGAACCGAGTGGTCATTGCTCGAGCATTCCCTTATTGACATAAAAATCAATTGAGTGTGTTTTCTCTAAACCGTTTTGGGATCTGTCCGAACGAAACAGGTCTTTTCTAGACAGTATGAAAGGGTCGACCTTTTTTTGCAAGCTCTGTTGACGAGCAAAATTCAGTTTATTATAAAAACTTTAAATAAAAAATAAAAATTATTAAAAAAAAAAATACACGAAAATTGGTATTCGGCACTGTGCAAAAAGTAATTTTTATGTACAAAGAAGCTCGCCCTTTTTGAGCACAGTGCACAATGCCAAATTTCGTGTTTTTTTTTTTTTTTTAATAATTTTTATTTTTATTTAAAGTTTTTATAATAAACTGAATTTTGCTCGTCACACAATTCTATATCAGAAATTTTGGAGCTAAAAATTGCTTTCGTCACTAGACTTTTACCTCGTGTAGAGGTTTTTTTTGTGGGATAGTGATAACGTGTACTTGGTTCCTTTTTACATGTATTGTGTTCTTATCTATTTTGAGCATACAAATTCACACATTAGTCTATTATTTATGAGCGCCAGGAACGCTACCCATGTGGTAATTCTACGCTGTTGTGACCTTTTCAAGTGGTTTGTGTCCCAAATGTGTCCTGCAGCCCGAGGGCTGCTCAATCCATATGTTCATTTATGAACAACATTTAGCTGGAATCACCACATCTGAGTTCGCACTCAAATAAATAATTATATAATATTTCTGATAAATATATAGTTTTTTTTTTAATTTAAAGGTTACAGATTTTATTTTACAGTAATCGTCAAACAACAGGCCAGATTTTTTAGCAAGGCATATTAAAACGTTAAAGACCGTTTGCAATGATCTTTTCATTTTTTCGTTCGTCTGATAACTCTCTATTTGAGAGCTGTCAATCGCTTTGCTCTCAAAATTTTGTTATTGAACGAACGTAACACAAATAACTCAACTGTCAACACTCAACCGAAAACCAGAACGAAAAAAACAAAGGGTTTCTGCTCAGAGCGAAAGCAAGTGTGCATGATTTTTTCGGTTAAGTTCGTGCATAGACCGCTTAGGAAAAAACGGTCAACTGTTATTTGCGAGCTCTGCTGCTTTCGTTCGATGATAATCTGCTCGCTGGAGCGAAATTGAAAGCTTTTGATAGTTTTGTGAAAAGGAGTCCATAAGTTCTCCACTCGATGACTACACTGAGCCCTTGCACTAACACCTTCGCTATCAACAAGAAAAGAGATTCATAGAGCATCTGGGGTATTAGTTGAACTGAATCCAATCTCTCTTAGAGCGTCAGAAACTTTATTCAAAAGGACGTAGGAAGTACCTATATTGACTGTTCCATATATATGGCTATGGTTTTTATAATCAATGAAGTACACAAGCCTTGTGTATCAGACATTTTTAAATTCTTAACAGACTCTAAACATCTATTCCTAGACTCTGAGCTGGCTTTAACAGAATCAATAGCTTCCGACATATTTTGCTCAGTGGGCATTGAGGATAGTTCTTGTCTATTATAACAATTAGTCTTGTACTTATTTTAAGTACGGGGTCTAAAAAAAAATAAAAATTATTTCGTGCGTCGGGCGCAATGGAGGATCCCCCGGACCGAGTCCGTGGAGACACCCCATAGAGCCTTCCGGCTTGATGCACACGCTGCATCCGGGCCAGGTCTCAGTCCGACAGGTACCAAAGGAGGACGTTGGGGCAACGCCCTTTATTGTCCCGACCACGACACCCTTGGCGCCGCGTCAGACTGAGCCCTGGACCGGACTCCTCCAAAGGCTGGACAAGATCTTGCCAGATGTCAGAGTTATCACAGAAGACGTAGGGGCAACGCCCTTTATTGTCTCGTCATGATGCTCCAGCCACCTTGCCCGATCCAGGCCAGACCACGCCTAGTTGTCCTGTCCTAGTTGTCACGTTAGCCCGCCAGAAAAAGTCACCTTGTCCGCCAACACGTGAGATTGGTTAAGATATCTCAAAATATAAAAAAGTTGTTCATACTAAAACCTAATTTTGACCAGATCGGTCCTATGACAGCTATATGATATAGCGGTCCGATATGAACCAATTTCGGTCAGGATATATAAAACAATGTAAAATGCGTATTTTATCAGTTTGGTTGAGATATCTCATAAAACCAAAAAGTTTTTAGTACTAAAACGTGATTTTCGAACTAAAACGTGCCTATTCACAAAGATTGCTTAATCTCTAATTACACTAGGCAACAGCCAAAAAATTACACGAACCAAACCCACTTTTTTGGATAGATTTGGGACCAAAAACGACGAAAAACATTTTTTTTTTTTTTGTATGGTGAAATTTTTTTTTTTAGAATTTTTTAAAAATCTGTCTTTTTTTTCGAACTTTTTTTCAGAGGTGCGCCGACTTATAACATCATTACTCGAGAATGACAAAACCGATATTCAAAAGCTTTACTTTTTCGGAAAGCCAATGAATATATCTAGAATTCATTTATTCAAAGTTTTGGATTTAAACTTATAGTTTAAGAGATATCAATTTTTTAATTAAGAAAATAATGAATTTTTTAAAGCTTTTTTTTTAGCTTTTTTTACTTTAAAATTCGAGAAAAAATCGAAAAAAATTTATTACATTTTGTCTTTAATTTTATTTGCATAGCTGCATTAATTACTCGTCGTTAAGATATGTCTTATCAAAATCTGTGGAGAGACGGCGATATAATATTTTTTTTGTGCCTAAGCATGTTTTTGTCGACTTTTTTGACTTCCTCGTAGAGTGGCATAACCTTAAGTATGAAAATTTTTTGTGATTTTTAAGATATCTTCACCAATCTTACACAATATCAATTTGTTATTATTTTACACATTTTGACCAAATTTGGTTCAAATCGGTCTACTATATCATATAGCTGTCATATTAAAGATCGTTCGAAAATCAAGGTTTAGTATTAAAAAGTTTTTTGTTTTTTGAGATATTTTAACCAATCTGACAGAATATGCATTTAAGATGGTCATCTGAACTATTAAATTTGTTTATATATATATAGCTATCTTAATTACCAATCGTTGCGTATGTTTACCGTTAAAATCTATGGAAGGACGGCTAAGTTATTAGTATATTGACAATAAGACAATTTTTACGCAAAGGTAGATTTTCGACTGACCGGTCCCATGAAAGCTATATGTTATAGTGATCCGATTCCAACCAAATTTGGACAGGTTGTATAAGGCAATAGAAGGCTTATAACTTGTAAGTTTTGAACAGATAACTTTAAAAACAAAAAAGTTTTTCATACTAAAGGTTGCTTATCGACCGTTCGTATCGATTGTTCCTATGGCAGCTATATGATATAGTGGTCCGATTTCTACCAAATTTGGTAAGGATGTAATGGGCAATTAAAGATGCCCAATTTATGAGTTTTATAGAGATTTCTCTAAAAACAAAAAACTTTTTAATACTAAACCTTGATTTTCGGCCGATCGGTCCTATGGAAGCTATATGATATAGTGGTCCGATCTAAAAAAGAAACAAACTTGATATGCATGTAATATAGAGGAATCTACATACTAAGTTTTTCGTGTCCCTAGCTTTCAATTTGATCTGCCACGCCTGCCTATTTTTTTTAAGTACGGGGTCTAAAAATTAAATAAATTAAAAACAATACCTGAAAATTGGATTCTGGCACTGCGCAAAAATTTATTTTTTGTGTACAAAAAAGCTAACCCTTTTTTCGCACAGTGCAGAATGCCAATTTTCGGGTATTGTTTTTTATTTTTTTAAATTTTTTTATATTAACCCGGCGTGGCAGACCCTATATACTATATATATTCTTGATAAGCATCAACAGCCGAGTCAATATATCAATGTCCGTCTGTCCGTCTGTTTGAGCGCCTAGATCTCAGAGACCATTAGAGATAGAGTTACAAAACTTTCACACGCAGATCACAAGGTGTTGGAGCAGGTCAAGTTTGTTTTAACCCGAATCGTCCTGAGCAACTGATTTTCGAGTTTCTTCACGAAACTTCCAGGACTTATAGATTTAAGGTCGCTAAATCCGTAAAACACATTCATTTTGTTCGTCCCTGTCAGGATAATCGACACGACCAATTTTTCGGCTGTTACCATATGGTAACGCTGGGAGGTACAGGGTACAGGTATTTTACATACTATGAAAAACAAATATTTGAGAAAAAGTGTAAAAAACCATGGTTTTTCCAAAAGGGGGGGCTTCTCCTTAGTATATCTGACCAAATTTGGGTCAAATCGGTGCAGTATATCGTATGTATAACATAGCTGTCATAGGAAAAATCGGAGTTAAATTCACCTTTAGTATGGAAAACTTTTTTTGTTTTTTGAGATATCACAACCACACTTAGAATATGTATTTAATATGTTCTTATACATCTTTACCAAATTTGGTTCAAATCGGACCACTATATCATATAGCTCCCTTAGGAGCAATCATATTTTATGAACAAAACAGTACTGAAATGCCAATAAAATGTATGGAAAAAACCTATACCCTCTACTTCCCAGCGTTACCATATGGTAACACGAAAATTAAAAACGTAAATTTACCGAAAGAAAGTGTTTCTTTTTCAAATTTTTTTTTACAAATAAAAAGATCACTCTTGTACCTTTCTAATGATGTGTGCATTGCATAAATTTCCGTATTGCCAAATGCTGTTTTTTTGCAATGCAGAATATAATGAGCAACTTAATTCGCATTTTTCGATCAGCTTACTTTGAGAGATTGTTTCAATCAACTTTTCATCAGTTAGAGACAACTGTTTGGTCACAGACCAGTATTAGGAAGTAGAATTGAATTGAATTGAATAATATCTAAGTAGCATATAAGAATAGCATAATGTATATATTGAAGTACCCTAGATTGTAGTTATTCTAGAAGAAGGGCAGAGCTAGCAGCTGTGTAATCGAGAGTTCAGTTGTCATACGAAAGCTTAAGCGGCCGATCAATATTCTTTAACGCCTTTGCGGTCTCAATTTGATAAATAAAATTATAAAGTTTAATTGAAACTCCGGTCTTTTTATTTGTCCCTTTGTTTTCGAATTTTTCATTGGCGCCCGAGCAGGGACCTCAATCGCGTTTTGTCGGTCTTTATTAAAAAGACAATTTTTGAAGAGTTGGTTGGCTGTTTGCGGTAATTCGGTTCGCTATCGTTGTTGTTGTTGCTGCCCTATTGGTGTCGCCGCTGAGTTCCGCTTGCTGTTGTTGCTGGAACTTTATTGTAAATTCCCTGGACATCGAGATGCCAAGGATTGAGACCATCGATGACTCCTCCGATGACCAGGTAACAGTGCCCAAACGAGTGAAAGCATAGTGCAGCGTAATACATATTTACATACATACATTGGTATATATGTAAGTGCAAGCACATACACATGCATATGTATGTCCATACATATGTGCATAACAATTAAAGTTGTTAACACTTGCAGTTAAAAGTATCACTGCGTTTCGGCACTGACAATATTTTCATTTTTTATAAGTGAATCGTTGAAGCAAAATATAAAATATAAATAAACACAAATACATTTATTTGCTAGAATTATACATAATTGCATTGTTTGATTTCTGTTCGGTCGTTTCGTTACGTTGCTCATAGGTATATATATGTACATATCTACGCATTTATACTCCAACGTGCATGTATATATATATATAATATATAGATAGGTTCTTGCCCTTTTTCTGTCGTTAGCCGCTACTTATACATACATACATAAGTTCAAGCGCGCGCTAACATAAAACACATACATACATATTGGTTGCGTTATTCTTTGCTTTGCTGTCCGTTAGCCGCTGCGTATGCATAAGTGCCCAGTAAGACTTTACACCTACTAAAAGCTACTTTAAGCTCCACCGCAAGTAATGTGTCAGCCGTTGATAAAGCTGAAGTCTTCCATTCGCTTTTATACAGGGGTGAAACGCTGAAAGAAGGGTGTTTTTGTAAGGTAGTTTGTCAGGGCTTCTGAAATGGCTCTGTTAACGCCCATTTCCCTTTCCAACGCCCATTTCCAAAAACAACGTTGCTGCAGGCCTTCTTGTGGAAGGCAGTAAAGCAGGCCTGTGGCGTTCGCTTCGAAAATAATGCATCCAGAAGGCATTGCTCTGAAAGGTATTTTGAATGCATTACAATGCAAGGAAGTAGGCAGTAGAAAGGAAGGCCTGCGGCGTTCGCTGCGAGAATGTACATTAAAACACAATAAATATTGTAAATGCATATATTTATTTAAGCAAACGAGGTATATAAACAATTACATAATGAAAATAATAATAATAATAACTATGAATAGTACATATTCAAACGATTTCGTCTTCCCCAGTGTGTTGTCTTGTCTTGGTTTGGTTTTCTTTATTCCAATAGCGTGGCTTGGTTTTGCGTGTGCATCCACACTTTAAGAAATGAAAAGAAAGAAAATAACTTTATGAATTAAACACTGTATTATATAAAATAATGTCGACTCGTACTTACATATTAATATAAAGTCGAAGCACGCATTTAAACGTATTAATATACATAAATCTTATATTTGACGGCTCCTAAATAAATAAAAAGAAATGTTAGAATTTATTTTATAACTAATTATACAATACAAAGTATAAATGCAAAAGGAATACAATATATTTTAATACTTACGTGATGTACAAATAATTATTTTCCAAGTTTTTTCACATTTCATAATCACTTTGCAACCGCGTGTGTACTCGACGGCAGCTTCTTCTTTTTTGAGATTGAAAAATGACAAGTATAGGACGATCGTCAAGAAAACAACAAAAGAGACAAAAAGAAAAAACGGTAAGAATCGCGCTAATTATGCTTTGCCCGCTCTTTCGTGGTAGTTAACAGAGTTTTTGTTTCTCTTTGCGAAGGCGAGGGCGTAACCAAAATACATAGCAGAGCAGCGAACGCTTTAAAAGCCCTGGCATTTAGCCTTGCAAATTCAGAAAATGTAACTTACTCCTATTGTAAGGCTGTTTTGAGCTCTTTTAGCACCCTGTCAAGTAAAGTATTACTCATTTCGCATGAGTTGGCAACCTTGCCAGCAGGGATTGCTCGGTCTGATTTGAAGCCGGTAAAAAGCACCAAATCGTCTTTCGCATGTACCAATGCAGATAATCGTAATGAGCCAAAGTGCCAGTTCTGCAGTGCAAATCACACTATCGGAAATTGTCAAGGGCTTTCGGCCATACCTGTGTCAGATCGCTTCAACTTTGTGAAATCTAACCAGTTGTGCATAAACTGTTTGCATTCTGGGCACAGGGTGTCTAATTGCACTTCATCGAAATGTAGAGTTTGTTCTCGTCCCCACAACACTCTCCTTCATAATGGTGCGTTCTCACTGGCTCACAAAGCTTCGCAAAGCAGTGTCACAACGTCACAAAGCAATGTGAACGTCAAAATCTTTGCGATAACAATTTGGACTCACAAAATTGTGACCCTCCAATGTGAACACCAGTGTCACATGGCGTCGCAAACTTCTTTGGCAGACAGCCAAGAAGACGACTTGCCGATTTGCTGCCAATTTCTATAAAATGTTCAAGCAAAAAATATAAATAAAAGTAAAAAAAAAATTGAGTTATTATTTATTTATTTATTATTACCATGCATTGCAGCTAATTATTATAATAATCTATTTTAATAAAGTCATTTCTGCGATTTATGACTCTCTTCGCGTCATTTGGTCTTCTGTTTGTCTACTTCATTTCAGCTCTACTTGGTGCGATTAGCTGGAGATACCTCTGTACTCTGGCTTCGGTTCTCCTGGTGATGGTACTGGTGCTACACTCAAGCACATTTTGGAATTAACTCGTGCGGGTCTTCCAAATACTCCACGAAAACTGCAAAACGAGCATGTGTACATCATTAAAATACTAGTATTACTAGTCTAGTAAACTCAATTATATAAACTTACTGAAGTTGTCCAGGATCGACAAGTTAACTTTTATACGGACTTCTTTTCAACCACCAGGCAAACCGGCGACTATGAGCATGAGGGTTCTTGCGCGTTCCCCTCGTTAATCAACAGATTCTTCAACTCTGCTTACCTCGCAGGCAGTTCCATTATTGGGCGCCATTGACTAAAATACAATTAATATAAGCTATACAATTTTTTTTTTTTTTTTTTTTTTTTTTTAATATTATTATTTATTTCATTGATTCCCAGTGCTACAATTATTATGTTACCTTAAATTTATCGCACTAGTCACTACAATCACAATTTTTCAAACGATAATGATAACTATGCCTATTCACAAAGATTGCTTAATCTCTAATTACACTAGGCAACAGCCAAAAAATTACACGAACCAAACCCACTTTTTTGGATAGATTTGGGACCAAAAACGACGAAAAACATTTTTTTTTTTTTTGTATGGTGAAATTTTTTTTTTTAGAATTTTTTAAAAATCTGTCTTTTTTTTCGAACTTTTTTTCAGAGGTGCGCCGACTTATAACATCATTACTCGAGAATGACAAAACCGATATTCAAAAGCTTTACTTTTTCGGAAAGCCAATGAATATATCTAGAATTCATTTATTCAAAGTTTTGGATTTAAACTTATAGTTTAAGAGATATCAATTTTTTAATTAAGAAAATAATGAATTTTTTAAAGCTTTTTTTTAGCTTTTTTTACTTTAAAATTCGAGAAAAAATCGAAAAAAATTTATTACATTTTGTCTTTAATTTTATTTGCATAGCTGCATTAATTACGCGTCGTTAAGATATGTCTTATCAAAATCTGTGGAGAGACGGCGATATAATATTTTTTTTGTGCCTAAGCATGTTTTTGTCGACTTTTTTGACTTCCTCGTAGAGTGGCATAACCTTAAGTACGAAAATTTTTTGTGATTTTTAAGATATCTTCACCAATCTTACACAATATCAATTTGTTATTATTTTACACATTTTGACCAAATTTGGTTCAAATCGGTCTACTATATCATATAGCTGTCATATTAAAGATCGTTCGAAAATCAAGGTTTAGTATTAAAAAGTTTTTTGTTTTTTGAGATATTTTAACCAATCTGACAGAATATGCATTTAAGATGGTCATCTGAACTATTAAATTTGTTTATATATATATAGCTATCTTAATTACCAATCGTTGCGTATGTTTACCGTTAAAATCTATGGAAGGACGGCTAAGTTATTAGTATATTGACAATAAGACAATTTTTACGCAAAGGTAGATTTTCGACTGACCGGTCCCATGAAAGCTATATGTTATAGTGATCCGATTCCAACCAAATTTGGACAGGTTGTATAAGGCAATAGAAGGCTTATAACTTGTAAGTTTTGAACAGATAACTTTAAAAACAAAAAAGTTTTTCATACTAAAGGTTGCTTATCGACCGTTCGTATCGATTGTTCCTATGGCAGCTATATGATATAGTGGTCCGATTTCTACCAAATTTGGTAAGGATGTAATGGGCAATTAAAGATGCCCAATTTATGAGTTTTATAGAGATTTCTCTAAAAACAAAAAAGTTTTTTATACTAAAACATGATTTTCTACCGTTCGGTCCTATGACAGCTATATGATATAGTGGACCGATTTGAACCAACTTTGGTCAGGATGCATAAGACCAACTTATATGCATATTCTATCAGTTTAGTTAAGATACTCAAAAAACACAAAAGTTTTTCATACTAAAACTTGTTTTTAGACCGATCGGTCCTATGGCAGCTGTATGATATAGTAGACAGATTCGAACCAAAATTAATAAAGATGTGAAGGACAACATATAGTACACAATTTGTGAGTTCGACTAAAATATCTTAGAATATAAAAAAGTTTTTCATACTAAAGGTGAATTTTCGACTGATCGTTCCTATGGCAGCTATATTGAATAGTGATCCGATTTGAACCAAATTTGGTAGGGATACATACCACATTACTAAATACATAACCAGCGGGATTGGATGATATACCTTAAAAAACAAAAAACTTTTTCATACTAAACCTTGATTTTCGAACGATCGTTACTATGGCAGCTATACGATATAGTACACTGATTTGAACCAAATATGGTCAAAATGTGTAAAATAATAACAAATTGATATTGTGTAGGATTGGTTAAGATATATCAAAAATCACAACAAATTTTCATACTAAAGGTTATGCCACTCTACGAGGAAGTCAAAAAAGTCGACAAAAACATGCTTAGACACAAAAAAATATTATATCGCCGTCTCTCCACAGATTTTGATAAGACATATCTTAAACGACGCGTAATTAATGCAGCTATGCAAATAAAATTAAAGACAAAATGTAATAAATTTTTTTCGATTTTTTCTCGAATTTTAAAGTAAAAAAAGCTAAAAAAAAAGCTTTAAAAAATTCATTATTTTCTTAATTAAAAAATTGATATCTCTTAAACTATAAGTTTAAATCCAAAACTTTGTATAAATGAATTCTAGATATATTTATTGGCTTTCCGAAAAAGTAAAGCTTTTGAATATCTGTTTTGGCATTCGGGTGTAATGATGACAAAAGTGGGCGTACCTCTAAAAAAAAGCATTAAAAAAACAGCCAAATTTCAAAAAATTCTAAAAAAAAAAATCTGCCATAGAAAAAAAAAAAAAAATGTTTTTCGTCGTTTTTGGACCCAAATCTATCCAAAAAAGTGGGTTTGGTTCGTGTAATAGACAAAAAGTTGAAAATTGTTGCCTAGTGTTATTAAAGCTAATTATTGTAATCAATTTAATAATTGTTTTAGTTTAAGTTTAATTTTATAAATTTGATTATTAGTAATATATAAGTGATTATTTATTTATTCATTTAAAAATATTTTTTTTATTCACCTGATTCGGTTATTTATCATTGTTTTCGATTCGTGTTCTTTTTGTATGTGCCATTCATTTTAAGTGACATTGTATACATTTTCGTAGTTGATGATAAATTTTCAGAGTTGCATTCGGAAACTAAAATCCTAAAACTGATTGGGAACTTATGGGATAGGATCATCTATAATAGATGTTGAAACAGATGGCAAAATTTTGGCACGTGTTAAACTATGGCACCATCACGAAAAATTATGGTAGATGTTGCTCAGTGTGAATTGGTATTAGTGAAGCTAAATCCCAGTTTTCTTGACGGCGCAATAGGCACCTTACCTCTATTTCAAGATGAAGACGATTGATAATATTAACGTGACATAAATATATGCGCATAAGTGCAAACAAGTGTAAGTAATCAAGTCTTCGAATTAAGCACCATATAAAATAAAGCGAAGAGCGTGAACTAAGAAGAAATACGGCTGTCTGAATGTCTGTCACTCCGTATGAACACCTAGATCTCAGAGACTTGTTACAGCAACCATATTTGGTGACAATACTTGTAGTGGAAAGAGAACTGGAAGCGAAAGATCTATACGACAAAATTTGGATATTTCAACAATACACCGCTTGATTTAATGTTTTGCAACATTTATTTATTCACAAATAAATCGAACATGTTTTAATATTTAGATAAAATACGAAAATAAGATAAATGCATTTTATTACGTTATGGAGCTGATACTTTTTTATTAAGAAATATAATTTCACTCATCAGGTACTGATTACACATATTACGGGAAAATAAACCAGCTGAATAAAGACATAAATAAATTAAGTACTTAAAAATAATTATAATTTTTAAATTAGAATATAAATAGATGCAAAATTTATTCGCGAAAAGAACTACTATTAGGATGTTGATAAGCTTCATGTTCAATCCCTTGCTGCAGGGTCGAGAGCTGGTCCATGCTTTCGACAACTAAGACTTTACTATTATCATGCTGTTTTATGTTTACGAGTGACCTACGCGTAAAAACCGCATTGGCTCCTTAATAATATCATAGGATTCCTTAGTCAGCTGCTCGTTCACGTAGACCGGAGTCGGGGAGTCTAGGCCAAGTTGTTGAAGAGATAATGGCTGCTTCTTCTCGCGCCGAAAAATGCCTATAGCACGCATCAAAGCTGCCTTCTCTCTCACACGCTCTAATTTGCCCACAATTACTGGGTCAACAATAGAATTTGTAGTTCTGTTTGGAAGCATGCGATAGATATCCTTTACAGCTGGAGCAGGTGTTAGGCTTACATTAAAGCATAGGGTGTTAAAAATATGCCTCAATTTCTCTCCTTTGTAACGAAGCTTTTCCAGCCGAGGTCGACGTCTCAGTCTGGCCAGGGCCATTTACAGAAAATTTGTAAATTTCTGGAACAACTAGAGGAGCTACGGGAGCGCAAGAGGGTATGCGTGCGCTCTCGTAAGGATCGGCATGGTTCCCTATTTGTATTCGCCCTTTCACAACTGGTTGGCCCAGATGGGCGCGGTACCCTACCGTCGGGCGCAAGGGAGGATCCCCCAGACTTGAGTCCGTGGAGACACCCCATTGAGCCTCCCGGCAGGGCACGCACGCTGCATCCGGCCCAGGTCCCGGTCCGACCGGTACCAAGGATGACCGTGGAGGGACGTAGGGGCAACGCCCTTTATTGTCCCGACCACGACACCCCCAGCGCCGTGTCAGGCCGGGCCCCGGACCGGACTCCTCCGAAGGCTGGCCCAGTTGTCCTACCGAAGCCTACCGTCGGGCGCAAGGGAGGATCCCCCAGACTCGAGTCCGTGGAGACACCCCATTGAACCTCCCGGCAGGGCACACACACGTTGCATCCGGGCCAGGTCCCAGTCCGACCGGTACCAGGAGGCGACCGTGGAGGGACGTAGGGGCAACGCCCTTTATTGTCCCGACCACGACACCCCTGGCGCCGTGTCAGACTGAGCCCCTGGACCGGACGCCTCCAAAGGCTGGCCAAGATCCTGCAGGGTGGTAGGGCTATCACGGGAGACGTAGGGGCAATGCGCTTTATAATCTCGCCATGATGCCCCGACCACCCTGCCCGATCCCGGCCAGGTCGTGCTCCATTGTTCTGCCACCTGAAATCCCCTAAACCCAAGAATAGAAAATATTTGCAAGCATCGTTATAAATTTTATTCTTCCTAGAAAAATAAGGCAGTGGAATCGCAGCGCATGGGGGTTTTTTCTTTTGTTGCTCCCGATGCGAAAAGGCCAGGTTGACTACGAATTTACAAACGCTTACCGCAGATCAAATTACTTAAATTTTCTCCCTCGTGGCAGCACCAGCCACTGTGCCTCTCCTGGTGCCACTCCCAACAGACGCGGGCGCCGTAGGTAGCGTCGCGCGTTGCCTCGCTGTGGGTAGTGGCGTCGTTGCTGCCGGCGCGGTAGCGGTCGTCGCGTTGGCGGCGAACTGTGCGGTAGCTGTTGTTGTTGCTGGTGCAGAGGCAGCGGCGGCTCACACCTAGCACTCACACACACACACACACGTTAGAGCCGTTTTGTCAGAAATTACCAAAATATAAGCTAAAAAACCTTATTTCACCTGTAAAATGTTACCTGAGTACTATTGGAGTCTCAATTTTAGCGGGATATAGCGTTTTCCCGCTAAACTAGCGGGAAATTCAAAAAGTCGTAGAACAAACATTTCTATGAAAAGAACACTAACTTTTCATCTCATTTTGAGAAGACCACTAAAATTTTCAAATTTGATTATCTTTTGAACCAGTTATCGGATTTGGGTGATCGGGTATCAATCGACGCGTATTTTTGATAAGAATTTTTATAAAAGAAAATATTTTAACAAAAAGCCCCAACGACCCCATTAGCAGCAATTATTTAAATTTTTTCCCTCCCACTTACACCCCCTTATCTCATGAACCAGGTGTGCTAGCAAAAGTTTTAGTATGCCATTTTGTAAGTTAAGTCTAAACCTTTCGATCGGTATATAACTCGATCTGATCGGACAGTCGTAGCAAATTTTCCAAATTAGCTGTATATATTGCTAGTCGTAAAATTTAGCGTTTTTTGGTATATGACACATGAATTTTGGTTGATGGGTTTGGAAGATATTACCTGTTAACTGAAAATATACATTTTTCTATCGGTCGAATATGTGTAAAATAATAACAAATTGATATTGTGTAAGATTAGTTAAGATATCTCAAAAATCACAACAAATTTTCATACTAAAGGTTATGCCACTCTACAAGGAAGTCAAAAAAAGTCGACAAAAACATGCCTAGACACAAAAATATTATATCGTTGTCTCTTCACAGATTTTAATAAGACATATCTTAAACTATATCATTCACACATAAATTAATTCGCAGAAAAGAAAAGTATATATATATATAAATTATGAATCCTACTCAAGCACTGTCTAGTAAAATAAAGTATCCAATTCGCAGAAAGAAAAGTATGGTATTTAATAGCAACAATTTTGTAATAAAGTATTTAAACAAACTATTTTCTAATGAAAAGCAGAGCTATTAACACCGACACCTTCATGATCTTAATTTTAACTAAACTATATTTTCAATTTAATTTTATCTTTTGCAGCTTTATCTCATATTAATTATCTTTTCAGCTCTGTTTCATCTCTGGTTGACATTTGAATGATCTATGTTTCTTATTAATATTGTATTCTTATCTTTTCAGCCTAATTTCATTTCTTCACACACATGCACTAACTCACTGATCAAATACAAACAGGAGGTGGCTAACAAGCTATTTATAATTATCAAAACTACTAGGTATCATGAGTCTTAGATATGGCAAGCAGAGTGTTAACTATTAAAGACACGCACTGTTAGGAAAAGTATTGGATATACAGCATTAAGTAGGTTTTAGCTTTCTGGTCACTCTTATACATTTTTCTGTTATTTGTAAATGGCTCTTTATTGCCAAACGACTTTTTAAATACAATCACCTTGTTCTTCGCAATCAGGAGGCCCGCAGGCTTCATAGAAATACTTCAAGGAGACTCAATATTGCTTTGCAGGCTAATAAAGTGAGACGTCTCGATAGAACATTACTAGCCATTGATCCTAAGGATAACAATAGTATGAAAAAACTATGGAAATTCACTAAACAAATCAAAAGACAACCAGTCCCCAATTTTCCTGTCAGGTGTCATACTGCTAATGCTAACCCTAATAGTCCCCCTAACTGGTGTAAAACTCCTCTAGAGAAGGCTGAAGCCTTTGCCCAACATCTTGAAGATAGATTTAAACCGTTTCTCTTGAATACCCCCAATGATCGTCTGGATATTACTGGCCAGCTTACTGCACCAATGCAGAACGTTCTACATCCTCCAAGATTTCGCCCGGTCACACTTTCTGAAATTAAGGCCCAAATCAAGGGTCTTGAAAATAACAAAGCACCAGGTCTTGACAATATAGACAACAGAGTCATTAAATGCCTTCCTGAATCTGCCCTCCTCTACCTAATTTTAATATTTAATAATTGTCTCCGTCTTGGTCACTTTCCACAGCAATGGAAAATGGCTGTAGTCACAATGATTCCCAAACCTCAAAAACCCACTGATCAACTTGCGTCTTATAGGCCTATCAGTCTGTTATCAGGTCTTTCCAAAATCCTGGAACGTGTTCTCCTTACTCGAATGTTTGAATCAACAGATTTTACCAACTTTATTCCTAATCATCAGTTTGGATTTCGCTATCAGCATAGTACTGATCAACAACTAGCTCGCGTTACTCAATTTATACTAAGAGCCTACGAAAGGGGCCGTTACTGCTCTGCTGTCTTCTTAGATATTCAAGAAGCCTTTGACCGAGTGTGGCATCCAGGTCTTCTCCTCAAGCTTAGGCCCATTTTACCATCGGCCTTATATGCAGTAATTTCTACTTACTTGACTGACCGAACCTTTATGGTTGAATCTCACAAAGGTGCCAGGTCTACTCCTAAGAGTATTGCGGGGGGTGTCCCTCAAGGCAGTGTCCTTGGCCCTATCCTTTACACTGTCTACACCGCTGACCTCCCAACCCCCGAGAATATCCTCCTTAATGACCCTTATAATACGGAGGCTCTCGTGGCTACATATGCTGATGACACTGTTGTCATGTCAGCTGCTGATTCTCCAGTTACTGCCATTCGTCAAGTTGATATAATCCTTGAAGCCCTAACTGCCTGGACCAATAAATGGTGTATTAAAATTAATGCTAGTAAAACAGCCCATGTACTTTTTACCCTTTGCAATATTAACGAACTTGATTTTCCTAGACTTTCACCAAAGCTTATGGGCCAGACTGTTGCCACTGTTGAATATCACCCCTATCTAGGGGTTAAACTGGACAACAAACTAAACTTCTGCGTTCACATGAGAGAACTGGTTAACAAACTGAAAAACCGCAGATCGCAGCTCAGCTGGCTGATTAACAGAAGTAGCAAGCTGCCGACCGAATGCAAGTTTCTATTGTATAAGCAACTCATTGCCCCTGTGTGGCAATATGCCCTTCCTATCTGGGGCTCTCTCTCCAGCCAAACGCAAATTGACAGAGTTACTGTCTTCCAAGATGTCACCCTCAGGACTATTGCAAATGTTCGATCTCCGTACTCAACTTCCATTCTTCATCGGAATTATAAGATTAGCACTTTCTCAGAAGCCTACGACAAACACTCTGCCAGGCTTGCTCAAAGATTATGCCATCACTTCAACCCGGAAGCCAGAAGACTAATATATGCACCCTACATTCCTTTCCGTTTAGCAGCTAGCCGTCAAAGATATCTCCAGCAATATGATACCTATTTCAGACCTCTGCAGCAGTACACCAATCCTGTTCCCATAATAAGGAGAAGCCTACCGCCGCCGCCTGGTCTCCAAGAACTCGTTAACAGAAGAGAAGCCATAATGCTAAGGATGAATGAACTCCGATCTAGACTTCCATATAATCCCGACTCGACCGTGCGTACCTTTAGGCTTCGCTTTCCCATGTCTGCTGAACAGATGACTGATATTACCCGAGATCTTAATTTGCTAAGCCATGAACTACAGGAAACTGAACGTCAAATTGCTCTTACTAGACAAGAATCTGATCTACAGCTAATCCCGCTTCCCCAACCAAATCAGGATCTATCACGTTCTCTTCCTGATATTCAACTCAACACTCTACCTCCTTCAGCTAATGTTCCAACAAGGCCTAACTTCTTCGCTCTTCACGGCAGAAGAGAAAACTTATTACAAAGAATTGGCGAAGTGCGTGCTGCACTCCCCTTTGATCCGGACTCCGCAGAAGCTTCCTTCGTGCTTCGTTTCCCAATAAGTGCTACGCGAATGACCCACATAAATCGTCATCTTAACCATTTGAACAATGAGTTACGAGATTTAGATCAACAAATTGCTTCCGCTTTTCCTAGACAAAGACTTAGTCCTCAGCCACAGTCTCCTGCACTTCGGAATCCAAATTTAATCCAGTATTTGAGTAGCGATGAGAGTGACTAACTTTCGCTATGACATTGATCATGCCTTGTCTGCTTTTTCCATCACACCTACTACGCTTCTTCTAAAGTCTGTTTTTGACTCTTGTCCGTGTTCTCCTATAATGATTAATGCTTGCACTTTTCTTTACTCATCTTTGGGTTTTCCCAACATATCTAACTAAATTTGTTCTACTTTACTTCAGTCTTTAGTTAACTACAATGTCAAAGCGAAAGTTAGTCACTCTCATCACTACTCAAATACTGGATTAAATTTGGATTCCGAAGTGCAGGAGACTGTGGCTGAGGACTAAGTCTTTGTCTAGGAAAAGCGGTAGCAATTTGTTGATCTAAATCTCGCAACTCATTGTTCAAATGGTTAAGATGACGATTTATGTGGGTCATTCGCGTAGCACTTATTGGGAAACGAAGCACGAGGGAAGCTTCTGTGGAGTCCGGATCAAAGGGGAGTGCAGCACGCACTTCGCCAATTCTTTGTAATAAGTTTTCTCTTCTGCCGTGAAGAACGAAGAAGTTAGGCCTTGTTGGAATATTAGCTGAAGGAGGTAGAGTGTTGAGTTGAATATCAGGAAGAGAACGTGATAGATCCTGATTTGGTTGGGGAAGCGGGGGGGGGGTTCTCAATATGCATCAGCCTATTGCATTGATACATATAAACGTGGGGAAACAAAGCATAAAAATAGGTGGACCATAAGGGTCAGGAATGCTTTGAATCAGGTACACCGCTTACGCCCTACAGGGGGTCCACGCGCTGCTTAGGTCGTCAGCTGAGGCAAGCAAAAGAGCACTAAGGTAGAAAACAAACAAAGAAATAGAATGCACCAAATGGGTCAACAACTGCAGCCAGATCACAAATAATTAAAGCTACATTATTGATCAATCAGCCTAGAGAAATGTTTGCAGAGTTTTAGCAGAAAGAAGTACATCAATAGCCCATCCCTTCTAGCGTATAGAGTGCAAGAAAAATAAATCAGCTAGCTAAATTCATTTACACAAAAATAAGCTCACAAAAAGAAAAGAAAAGAATGGTATTTAATAATTTTTTCATCCCAAGCCAAACGACATCCCATAATGCTCATAAAATGTATCATCGATAGATATGCAGAAAGAGCCATTTACAAATAACAGAAAAATGTATAAGAGTGACCAGAAAGCTAGCTGAAACTATATCATTCACACATTAATTCGCAGAAAAGAAAAGTATATATATATATATAAATTATGAATCCTACTCAAGCACTGTCTAGTAAAATTAATAAAGTATCCAATTCGCAGAAAGAAAAGTATGGTATTTAATAGCAACAATTTTGTAATAAAGTATTTAAACAAACTATTTTCTAATGAAAAGCAGAGCTATTAACAAATAAATTATGTATTCCATGTTAAATAATATCTCATAATGTCCATAATATATACCATCGATAGATATACAGAAAGAGCCATTTACAAATAACAGAAAAATGTATAAGAGTGACCAGAAAGCTAGCTGAAACTATATCATTCACACATAAATTAATTCGCAGAAAAGAAAAGTATATATTTATATAAACTATGAATCCTACTCAAGCACTGTCTAGTAAAATTAATAAAGTATCCAATTCGCAGAAAGAAAAGTATGGTATTTAATAGCAACAATTTTGTAATAAAGTATTTAAACAAACTATTTTCTAATGAAAAGCGAAGCTATTAACAAACAAATTAAGCATCTCAAGTTTAATAATATCCCATAATGTCCATAATATGTACCATCGATAGATATGCAGAAAGAGCCATTTACAAATAACAGAAAAATGTATAAGAGTGACCAGAAAGCTAGCTGAAACTATATCATTCACACATAAATTAAATTATGAATCCTATTCGAGCACTGTCTAGTAAAATTAATAAAGTATCCAATTAATAGCAACAATTTTGTAATAAAGTATTTAAACAAACTATTTTCTAATGAAAAGCAGAGCTATTAACAAATAAATTATGTATTCCATGTTAAATAATATCTCATAATGTCCATAATATATACCATCGATAGATATACAGAAAAATGTATAAGAGTGACCCAGAAAGCTAGCTGAAACTATATCATTCACACATAAATTAATTCGCAGAAAAGAAAAGTATATATATATATAAATTATGAATCCTACTCAAGCACTGTCTAGTAAAATAAAGTATCCAATTCGCAGAAAGGAAAGTATGGTATTTAATAGCAACAATTTTGTAATAAAGTATTTAAACAAACTATTTTCTAATGAAAAGCAGAGCTATTAACAAATAAATTATGTATTCCATGTTAAATAATATCCCATAATGTCCATAAAATGTACCATCGATAGATATGCAGAAAGAGCCATTTACAAATAACAGAAAAATGTATAAGAGTGACCAGAAAGCTAGCTGAAACTATATCATTCACACATGAATTAATTCGCAGAAAAGAAAAGTATATATAGTAACGTTGTTATAGAGCTAGATGCACGTACCAATACAAACATAACTCAACCGACAGAACCACAGCCAGATACAATTCATAACATAAACACTTCTCAGGAAGCTCAAATTCAAAACATAACAATTAAGAAACAGAACGGTTCACAGGCAGATCATATAAGCCAAATGTAAACATAAAATATCTTGATAAGTCCCGCAGCTGCCGATTCAACTTATAAATAAATAATTTGCATCGACAGCATAATTTCTCCAACATATGCGCCTCGCGACAATGGTCACGTAGGCCGCAGCTGAAAATGAATTGTAAACATAACTTTTGAGGTTTCTTTATTCATTTCGATCGAAGATCGAGTGAGTCTTAATTTATTCTTAAGCTCACAAAGAACACGCTGAATAAAAACTTATCTGCACTCAAATGTGTTTGTGTTTTTGTTCTAATATTTAATTTCGGTACTTAGCGAAAACAAGTGCCAAGTAAGTGGCGCAGCCGGTAGGATAGAAATTATTTATTGACGTATACGATAAAGTTTCTATCCGCTAAAGAACTACATTTCCAATACCGCGTTAATTACAACATTCGGTTAGTGAAATATTAAATCAATCAAAGCTCGAACGAAGCTTTTTGGTAAAAAAAAAAAAAAAAAAAAAAAAATAATAATAAACTTAAAAATAAAAATCTTAATTTCCTAAACCGCGTTAATTACAACATTCGGTTAGTGAAATATTTAATCAATCAAAGCTCGAACGAAGCTTTTTGGTGAACAATAATAAACTAAAAAAAAAAAAAAAGTTAATAAATTAAAAAATGGCACCAGATCCAGATGCAGCCAGCAGTGCTAACGCCGAGCTTAGCGTTGAGCAAATAGGAATGTGCTTAAAATATATTAACAGCCTACGGAAATTCGATGGCAACCCAACGCACCTGTGCTTGTTTGTGAAGAGCATCGATTCAGCGCTTTCGCTGTTTTCCACCGGTAGACCAATCCAGATGACACTCCAGCTGAATGCAGTGAAGGGGCTTCTCATCGGAGACGCTATGCGGGTATTGATGAAGGCGAACTACGAAACGTGGTACACCTTAAGGGCAGCCCTACTACAACATTTTGAAGACCGGGCACCATTACATCAGTTAATAGAGAGCATCAGGACGATTAAATTTAAAGGAGATCTCAGTAAGTTCATAAACGATCTTGAATTTACATCAAATCGGGTTTATAATCGACTAAATTTAAGCGGAACTCCAAGTGAGAAATTAATGTATTCGTCATCCCTTGATGACTTTTTAAGTGATTGCATTTATGAAGAATTACCAGAAAGAATTTTGTTTAGACTAAGTAGATTTGACATAAGTACACCTATGAAATTAAGACAAATAGCTATGGAAAAGGGATTATTAAACAATTGTCCACAAAATAATGAATATTCCAAGAATGATCAATTTAATAAGATCAAATACAACCAGACCAATTTTAGACCAAATTATACTTTTCAACCAATTCCACAAAACGCAGTACCGCTGTATACACCAAGATACAGCTTCAATCCAAATTATATACCACGACCAAATTTTGTCCAAAATCAGCCATTGAATCAAATTCAACAAACTTTACCTCGAACAAGCCAATATCAACCCAGACCACAGTTTAACCCGGCACAAAACAATCAAACTCAGCAACAGCCAGAATTTAGAGTTCCATTTAAAAGACAAAGAGAAAGTACACAACAAAGACGCGTAGAGCCAATGGAAGTTGTTGAAAATTTTCGGCTACAAGCCTCGGACAATCAGCAGGAACAGTTACAGAACCAAATGAGTCAGGAGGAATACCAAGAGGATCAAGAATATCCTCAAATGTTCAACCAAATAGGTCAGGAGGAATATCAGCAGGATCAGGAATACGTAGTCCAGGAGCAGAGCTATATAACTCCGGAAGAATACAACCAATACCAGCAAGATTTACAACAGCAACCATAGAATTGTTTATTGAAAGGCAGCGTTGCAAATGTTTAATCGATACAGGGTCAAATATTAGTTTTTGCACGCCAAATATTTGGAAACATATAGTGGCCATTATATTAACTAATCCATTAAAAGTCACTACATTGGCAGGAACAATTAATATACCATACATGAAATATGTAAAATTACCAAATATACTGAACACAACAGCGAAAATGTATGTTCACCACTTTTCTGATAACCACCACGTACTGATAGGCAGAGACTTATTACAACAATTGCACGCAAGCATCGATTTTATAAAGGGATCAGTAACTTTAAATAACACAGAATTTGAATTCATAAGCCCAGACCCAGAACCAACACTTGAAGCTAATCAAGAATACGAGCTTACACACCCACACGAATGGTTAGGTAATATTGAAGAAGTAAAGGAAAATAAGACATTAAACGAACTTAATACAGAAGAACAAAATGTACTACAAAAAATTCTTACCGATTATAGAGACATTCAATATAGCGACGGCGACGTGTTAACTTTCACAAATAGTGTTAAACACGAAATAAAAACAAAAACAGAAGAACCAATTTATAGAAAATCATACTCTTATGCACAAATTCACGAAAACGAAGTAAATGAACGAATTAATGACATGTTAAAACAGGGTATAATCAGGCATTCGAACTCACCATATAATAGTCCGCTACTAGTGGTAGGAAAGAAAGACGGTAAATTTCGTCTGGTAATAGACTATAGAAAACTAAATGAAGTTACAGTAGATGACAGATTTCCAATCCCAAACATCGACGAGATACTAGACAAACTGGGCAGATGCCAATATTTTACCACACTTGACTTGGCCAAAGGGTTGCATCAAATCCAAATGCATTCAAATTCAATTAAAAAGACAGCTTTCTCAACAAAACATGGTCATTACGAATATACTCGTATGCCATTCGGCTTAAAAAATGCACCCGCAACATTCCAACGATGCATGAATCACGTTTTAAATGGTATCATTGGAAAACATTGTCTTGTTTATCTTGACGATATCATCATCTTTTCGACTTCACTCCAAGAGCATGAGATTTCAATAAGAAAAGTTTTAGATCGTTTAAAACAATACAATCTTAAACTACAATTAAGTAAATGCACATTTATGCAAAGAGAGACTTCATTTCTAGGACACATCGTAACTCCCGACGGCATCAAGCCAGAACCGCAAAAAATAGAATCAATCCAACGTTATCCAATACCAAAAAATCCAAAAGAAATAAAATCATTCTTAGGTTTGGCAGGATACTACCGAAAATTTATAAAAGACTTCGCAAAAATAGCAAAACCAATGACAAATTATCTTAAAAAAAATCTAACTATTGACGTTAATAATGAAGACTATAAAAATTCGTTTAATAAATTAAAGACCTTAATAGCCAGCGACCCCATATTAATAAGACCCAATTTTAATAAAAAATTCACCCTTACTACAGACGCAAGTAATTTTGCATTAGGTGCAGTTTTGGCACAAGAAAATAAACCAATATGTTTTGCCAGTCGAACTCTAAATGAACATGAAACCAGATATTCAGCAATCGAAAAAGAGTTATTAGCTATAGTATGGGCCACTAAATATTTCCGACCCTATCTATATGGACGCCGATTTACAGTACAAACAGATCACAAACCTTTAGTTTGGTTGGAATCTCTTAAAGAACCCAACATGAAACTTCAACGGTGGAAAATAAAGCTTAACGAATTTGACTTTGAAATAAAACACATACGACGATATCATCATCTTTTCGACTTCACTCCAAGAGCATGAGATTTCAATAAGAAAAGTTTTAGATCGTTTAAAACAATACAATCTTAAACTACAATTAAGTAAATGCACATTTATGCAAAGAGAGACTTCATTTCTAGGACACATCGTAACTCCCGACGGCATCAAGCCAGAACCGCAAAAAATAGAATCAATCCAACGTTATCCAATACCAAAAAATCCAAAAGAAATAAAATCATTCTTAGGTTTGGCAGGATACTACCGAAAATTTATAAAAGACTTCGCAAAAATAGCAAAACCAATGACAAATTATCTTAAAAAAAATCAAACTATTGACGTTAATAATGAAGACTATAAAAATTCGTTTAATAAATTAAAGACCTTAATAGCCAGCGACCCCATATTAATAAGACCCAATTTTAATAAAAAATTCACCCTTACTACAGACGCAAGTAATTTTGCATTAGGTGCAGTTTTGGCACAAGAAAATAAACCAATATGTTTTGCCAGTCGAACTCTAAATGAACATGAAACCAGATATTCAGCAATCGAAAAAGAGTTATTAGCTATAGTATGGGCCACTAAATATTTCCGACCCTATCTATATGGACGCCGATTTACAGTACAAACAGATCACAAACCTTTAGTTTGGTTGGAATCTCTTAAAGAACCCAACATGAAACTTCAACGGTGGAAAATAAAGCTTAACGAATTTGACTTTGAAATAAAACACATAGAGGGAAAAGAAAATCATGTCGCAGATGCTCTGTCTAGGATAAAAATAAATGAAACATTTATGGGAGATGCGCATAGTGAAGACAATGATAGTCAGGCTGATACGACCTTAGCAACAATACATAGTGCATCAGAGGATGGTAGTCAGTATATCCAGATAACAGAAAGACCAATAAATCATTACAATAGGCAAATAATAATGACTAAAGGAACCGGGCATAAAGTAAAAACAGAAAAATATTTTAACAAGAACATAACGCAAATAGAATACCTATCGCCATTAAATGAAACCGAAGCAAAAGACATACTAGAAAACGTCGTAGGAACCAAAAATACAACAATTTATATTACCGACGATCAAGACTTCGCGCTAATACAAAGAACATACTTGACCTTTTTAAATCCCAGAACTAGAGGAAAATTGACAAAATCAACAACATTAAAGAAAAACATGGAAAGCTACGCAGATTTTAAAGAAATGATTTTAAAATTACATGAAGAAAAATTACACCAAGGTATAGAAAAAGTTGTAAACGAATTTAAGGCTTCAGATTTTTACTTCCCCGACTACCACAATTTAATACAGAATATTATTAATAAATGTGAAATTTGCAAACTTGTTAAACCAGAACATAGATTTACCAAATTGCCTATGGAAATTACACCGAAACTTAATAAAACCAGAGAAAAATATATGATAGATTATTACATAAATAACAGACGGAACTATCTGACTTGTATTGACGTATATTCTAAATTCATGATGGCCGTAGAAACAGAATCAAGAACATGGCTCGATGTAAAAGGAGCATTACTTACAATATTTAACACAATGGGGAAACCAAAACTAATTAAATCAGACAGAGATACAGGAATGAACAGTTTAAGCCTTCGAAACTGGTTAGAAAGTGAAAACGTAGCCATAGAATACAATACAAATAAAACAGGACTTGCAGACATTGAAAGAATTCATAAAACAATTAATGAAAAAATGAGAATAATATTAACTACCAAGGATATTGAACAATCAGGTACAGAAATGCAGGAAATAGCTTATACTTGTAACCATAAAATAATACAGGGAACTACTGGTGGAACGCCCGCCGACATATTTTTGTACAATAAACAACCAATAAAAAATGTGCAAGATAATAAAAAAATTAAGATCGATAAAATAAATGCAAATAGAAAAGAACATGAAATTGACCCACAAATTTCAAAAAATTTACAGAAGACTCAGAAATCGCACAACCCATTTAGAAAAAATACTAACGTTACACAAGTAGACAGCAAACGATACGAAATACAGAACCGAGGACATAAAACAGTTCACTACAAGACGGCATTCCAGAAGAAAAAGAAAATAAACAAATCTAAATATTCCAGGGAACCTGACGAAAATATTCCAGACCATGATGCAGATGACAATAATCCTGTTAATAATACAATCAATCGGGAGCCAGACAATACAGAAGACGGAAATAAAAACTAATAATGGATTTATCCTACTTGAAGTGGATAAAATTAAATTACCGTATAACTATTCTTACCACTTTATCCGTATTAATAAGACATCTATCTTAGAAACCTATAACAGTATAATCACATTAGTAAACAAAACCAAAATAAAAGATTTAGATTGGGAACTACACAAACTAGATTTACAAGTGAAACTAATTACCAACACAGGAAGACAAAAACGGGGATTAATGAATTTTATGGGGAAAACTTTCAAATATTTGTATGGAACTCTAGATGCCGATGACTTAGAAGATTTAAATGAAAACATTAACGATATTCAAAAAAATATAATCAGTAATGACCAAATTAATGAAGTAATTGACCAAATAAATGTAGCTCTAAATAAAATTCAATCTGCTAAAAAAGATGCAAACACAGCGAATTTGGCCCGCCAACAAATAGAGAGACTATTAGAGTATATTGATGACATTCAAATGGGCATGCAATTGGCAAGACAAGGCTTACTTGATCCAAAACTTTTAAATCATGACACAGCAATTCAGTTAAACCAGGACCAACTCCTACATATTGAAACATCAGTTTGGGTATCAATAGATAATAATTTATACATTATTTTACAAATTCCATTAAAATCTCTTGAAATCCCAGTGTATACAGTGGTACCGTATCCGGACTATAATGAAAACCTTATTGAACACACGTTAATAAATAATATTGTATCAGCATACTTATACAAAGACAATGTCATAGATTTTAAAACTAAAACATTAATAACTGATGAATGTATTATATCAATAGTTAAGAAATCAAAATTACAATGTAAAACAAAACAAGGGCATGTACCTTTGATTCAATATGTCTTTCCAAATATTTTAATTACTTACAAAATAAGTCCAACGCCATTATTTACAGATTGCAAATCAGCACCATATTCGGTTACAGGGAATCAGTTAATTCAAATAAATCAATGCGGCGTTCAAATTAATAATGTAACAATAACAGTAGAAGAAATTTATCCGTACAAAACGGAAGTAATTTTAAGTGATACTCCTAATTTTGAACCAATTGAACACATAAACAAAGAAATGAAATACTATGTAAAAAAAAATTAAATCAAATAAGCTTTCTTTGCATATAATGCCATTTTGGCCTATTAATCTTTTAGTAAGGGGATAATTTGCCTGAGCTGCTCATGCTCAAAAGACAGGGCACTCAGTTCCCAAAGAATCCCAACCAGAGGAGATCGCAGCTCTGCCTTTGGCCTAAGACAAGCCCAAAGTAATGTTTACGTTGGATGAGGTAAAAGGTTTTTTGACAACAAGCTTATTTGTCTTGACTGCACATGTCAATAGGACAGGGCTCTCGGTAATCAAATAAGCCAGTTACCCAAGGTAAGTTTGTGCGAAAAGTCAAAAGACTCCTTGATGTTGGGCCTATTTACCATCACAGCACATGTCATTGAGACAGTTATCTAAAGTAAGTTTGGCGGAAAGCCAATAGACATTCAAATAAGCCAATAAACTAAAGTAAGTTTGGACGAAGTCAATAGACTCCTTGATGGTTGGCCTGTCTGCAAAGACTGTACATGTCAATAAGACAGGGTTCCCACAGCTCATTCGCCCAAACTACAAATAGACAATCCCGGCAATCAAACAAACTCCAATTGCATATAGTGCCAAATTGGCCAAATAAACTATAAGTGAGGGGATGAATATTACTATTAAAGGAGGTCGTGACCATGTTTCTGGCCCAAAGCCAGAAAACAATCTTCTAGCGAAGGGATAGTTAGCCCGGGCAGCAGAAGCGCACACTTAACAAGCAATGACAAGATTGTGCCATAGGAGATTCAAGGGCATAATTTCCCTGCCTACAGTAGGTGTGCAAGAAAGAAAAAGGTGTTTAGTTGCTTTAGTGACCCTTCAATTAATCGGACCAGCAAGTTTAATTGCACCCTAACAAGAAGTAGTTTGGTGTCACAAAGTCGAGAGTAGTAAGTTTTAATCTATTATAAAAATATAAAATAATATGAAAAATATAGGAAGTAATTTGGAATGCAATAAGCATTGAAGTTAGAACAAATCTGGGGGTGAGATTTAACAATTGATCCAGCATTTGCTGCAAGGATTGGGAAAACCCAGGAAAACCCAATCAGATCAAGAAATGAAATTAGGCTGAAAAGATAAGAATACAATATTAATAAGAAACATAGATCATTCAAATGTCAACCAGAGATGAAACAGAGCTGAAAAGATAATTAATATGAGATAAAGCTGCAAAAGATAAAATTAAATTGAAAATATAGTTTAGTTAAAATTAAGATCATGAAGGTGTCGGGTAGGGTTCACACACATGCACTAACTCACTGATCAAATACAAACAGGAGGTGGCTAACAAGCTATTTATAATTATCAAAACTACTAGGTATCATGAGTCTTAGATATGGCAAGCAGAGTGTTAACTATTAAAGACACGCACTGTTAGGAAAAGTATTGGATATACAGCATTAACTAGGTTTTAGCAAACAGAATAAGAATAAGCACAAGCAGACTGATCAATCTAAAGCATATAATTAATTCCATGTAAAAGGAAGTAGCAAATAAGTTACCAAAAATAAGTAGATAGGTTAGAGATTCCTCAAAGTGTTGTGACAAAGGGGTAAAAGAACAGCAGTTAGCGCGCGCTTAAAGACACAAAAGCTACTTTTCCCTACACTTTCTAGTGACAGGCACAGTCAAGACCTTAAGAAGGTCCAGTCATCACAGTTCCAATAAAGTCTAGAAGCTTAAAAGAAGGTGAGGTGCAATGGCCAGATCGGGCATAATAAAAGAGGAGATTTTCGTCCCACAATGTTAAAAGAAAATAAGACGCATTATTTTAGTATGTTGGTTTACTAATTTAGAGCCAAATTTTATTTAATTAGAGAATAGTTAAAGGTATAATTTAGAATGTAATGAACATCGAATAAGAATTTATCTGGGGGTGAGGATTAACTTTGATCCAACATTTGCTGCAAGGATTGGGGAAACCCAGGAAAACCCAATCAGATCAAGAAATGAAGTTGTAGTTAACTAAAGACTGAAGTAAAGTAGAACAAATTTAGTTAGATATGTTGGGAAAACCCAGAGATGAGTAAAGAAAAGTGCAAGCATTAATCATTATAGGAGAACACGGACAAGAGTCAAAAAACAGACTTTAGAAGATGGAAAAAGCAGACAAGGCATGATCAATGTCATAGCGAAAGTTAGTCACTCTCATCACTACTCAAATACTGGATTAAATTTGGATTCCGAAGTGCAGGAGACTGTGGCTGAGGACAAAGTCTTTGTCTAGGAAAAGCGGTAGCAATTTGTTGATCTAAATCTCGCAACTCATTGTTCAAATGGTTAAGATGACGATTTATGTGGGTCATTCGCGTAGCACTTATTGGGAAACGAAGCACGAGGGAAGCTTCTGTGGAGTCCGGATCAAAGGGGAGTGCAGCACGCACTTCGCCAATTCTTTGTAATAAGTTTTCTCTTCTGCCGTGAAGAACGAAGAAGTTAGGCCTTGTTGGAATATTAGCTGAAGGAGGTAGAGTGTTGAGTTGAATATCAGGAAGAGAACGTGATAGATCCTGATTTGGTTGGGGAAGCGGGGGGGGGGGGTTCTCAATATGCATCAGCCTATTGCATTGATACATATAAACGTGGGGAAACAAAGCATAAAAATAGGTGGACCATAAGGGTCAGGAATGCTTTGAATCAGGTACACCGCTTACGCCCTACAGGGGGTCCACGCGCTGCTTAGGTCGTCAGCTGAGGCAAGCAAAAGAGCACTAAGGTAGAAAACAAACAAAGAAATAGAATGCACCAAATTGGTCAACAACTGCAGCCAGATCACAAATAATTAAAGCTACATTATTGATCAATCAGCCTAGAGAAATGTTTGCAGAGTTTTAGCAGAAAGAAGTACATCAATAGCCCATCCCTTCTAGCGTATAGAGTGCAAGAAAAATAAATCAGCTAGCTAAATTCATTTACACAAAAATAAGCTCACAAAAAGAAAAGAAAAGAATGGTATTTAATAATTTTTTCATCCCAAGCCAAACGACATCCCATAATGCTCATAAAATGTATCATCGATAGATATGCAGAAAGAGCCATTTACAAATAACAGAAAAATGTATAAGAGTGACCAGAAAGCTAGCTGAAACTATATCATTCACACATTAATTCGCAGAAAAGAAAAGTATATATATATATATAAATTATGAATCCTACTCAAGCACTGTCTAGTAAAATTAATAAAGTATCCAATTCGCAGAAAGAAAAGTATGGTATTTAATAGCAACAATTTTGTAATAAAGTATTTAAACAAACTATTTTCTAATGAAAAGCAGAGCTATTAACAAATAAATTATGTATTCCATGTTAAATAATATCTCATAATGTCCATAATATATACCATCGATAGATATACAGAAAGAGCCATTTACAAATAACAGAAAAATGTATAAGAGTGACCAGAAAGCTAGCTGAAACTATATCATTCACACATAAATTAATTCGCAGAAAAGAAAAGTGTGCGTTACTAATAATAGAAAAGTATCAGCAGAAAGAGGGAAACAGGGCTCTCGGTAATCAAATAAGCCAGTTACCCAAGGTAAGTTTGTGCGAATGAGCTGTGGGAACCCTGTCTTATTGACATGTACAGTCTTTGCAGACAGGCCAACCATCAAGGAGTCTATTGACTTTTCGTCCAAACTTACTTTAGTTTATTGGCTTATTGAATATCAAAAAGTCGTAGAACAAACATTTCTATGAAAAGAACACTAACTTTTCATCTCATTTTGAGAAGACCACTAAAATTTTCAAATTTATTATCTTTTGAACCAGTTATCGGATTTGGGTGATCGGGTATCAATCGACGCGTATTTTTGATAAGAATTTTTATAAAAGAAAATATTTTAACAAAAAGCCCCAACAAGCAGCAATTATTTAAATATATGTGATAGCCTGATTCAATACCACATATGACAGAGGCGAGACAATAACATACCAACAGGCGTACCATAAAGCGGTATATTATTGAATCAGTACATCGCTTGCGCCCTCGGTGGGGACCACGCAATGCTTAAGGCGTCGAGGAGGTTACATTGTCGTAGGATATGTAAGGAATTGCATTGCATTTGATCAGTTCATACAAATTACATTTGTCTATCGGAGGTTATGGTAAGTCAGTAAACTCTTTGGTAGGTAGGATCTATGCATATTTCTTAGGCTATGCATGTGATTACTTTGTTTATAGTTCGTATCAGTACCTAACGTAAGTTGGACGGTAAGTCAATAAACTCTTTGGTGATGGGCTTATTTGCCTTGACTGCACATGTCAATAAGACAGGGCTCTCGGTAATCAAATAAGCTTTCTTTGCATATAATGCCATTTTGGCCTATTAATCTTTTAGTAAGGGGATAATTTGCCTGAGCTGCTCATGCTCAAAAGACAGGGCACTCAGTTCCCAAAGAATCCCAACCAGAGGAGATCGCAGCTCTGCCTTTGGCCTAAGACAAGCCCAAAGTAATGTTTACGTTGGATGAGGTAAAAGGTTTTTTGACAACAAGCTTATTTGTCTTGACTGCACATGTCAATAGGACAGGGCTCTCGGTAATCAAATAAGCCAGTTACCCAAGGTAAGTTTGTGCGAAAAGTCAAAAGACTCCTTGATGTTGGGCCTATTTACCATCACAGCACATGTCATTGAGACAGTTATCTAAAGTAAGTTTGGCGGAAAGCCAATAGACATTCAAATAAGCCAATAAACTAAAGTAAGTTTGGACGAAGTCAATAGACTCCTTGATGGTTGGCCTGTCTGCAAAGACTGTACATGTCAATAAGACAGGGTTCCCACAGCTCATTCGCCCAAACTACAAATAGACAATCCCGGCAATCAAACAAACTCCAATTGCATATAGTGCCAAATTGGCCAAATAAACTATAAGTGAGGGGATGAATATTACTATTAAAGGAGGTCGTGACCATGTTTCTGGCCCAAAGCCAGAAAACAATCTTCTAGCGAAGGGATAGTTAGCCCGGGCAGCAGAAGCGCACACTTAACAAGCAATGACAAGATTGTGCCATAGGAGATTCAAGGGCATAATTTCCCTGCCTACAGTAGGTGTGCAAGAAAGAAAAAGGTGTTTAGTTGCTTTAGTGACCCTTCAATTAATCGGACCAGCAAGTTTAATTGCACCCTAACAAGAAGTAGTTTGGTGTCACAAAGTCGAGAGTAGTAAGTTTTAATCTATTATAAAAATATAAAATAATATGAAAAATATAGGAAGTAATTTGGAATGCAATAAGCATTGAAGTTAGAACAAATCTGGGGGTGAGATTTAACAATTGATCCAGCATTTGCTGCAAGGATTGGGAAAACCCAGGAAAACCTAATCAGATCAAGAAATGAAATTAGGCTGAAAAGATAAGAATACAATATTAATAAGAAACATAGATCATTCAAATGTCAACCAGAGATGAAACAGAGCTGAAAAGATAATTAATATGAGATAAAGCTGCAAAAGATAAAATTAAATTGAAAATATAGTTTAGTTAAAATTAAGATCATGAAGGTGTCGGGTAGGGTTCACACACATGCACTAACTCACTGATCAAATACAAACAGGAGGTGGCTAACAAGCTATTTATAATTATCAAAACTACTAGGTATCATGAGTCTTAGATATGGCAAGCAGAGTGTTAACTATTAAAGACACGCACTGTTAGGAAAAGTATTGGATATACAGCATTAACTAGGTTTTAGCAAACAGAATAAGAATAAGCACAAGCAGACTGATCAATCTAAAGCATATAATTAATTCCATGTAAAAGGAAGTAGCAAATAAGTTACCAAAAATAAGTAGATAGGTTAGAGATTCCTCAAAGTGTTGTGACAAAGGGGTAAAAGAACAGCAGTTAGCGCGCGCTTAAAGACACAAAAGCTACTTTTCCCTACACTTTCTAGTGACAGGCACAGTCAAGACCTTAAGAAGGTCCAGTCATCAGAGTTCCAATAAAGTCTAGAAGCTTAAAAGAAGGTGAGGTGCAATGGCCAGATCGGGCATAATAAAAGAGGAGATTTTCGTCCCACAATGTTAAAAGAAAATAAGACGCATTATTTTAGTATGTTGGTTTACTAATTTAGAGCCAAATTTTATTTAATTAGAGAATAGTTAAAGGTATAATTTAGAATGTAATGAACATCGAATAAGAATTTATCTGGGGGTGAGGATTAACTTTGATCCAACATTTGCTGCAAGGATTGGGGAAACCCAGGAAAACCCAATCAGATCAAGAAATGAAGTTGTAGTTAACTAAAGACTGAAGTAAAGTAGAACAAATTTAGTTAGATATGTTGGGAAAACCCAGAGATGAGTAAAGAAAAGTGCAAGCATTAATCATTATAGGAGAACACGGACAAGAGTCAAAAAACAGACTTTAGAAGATGGAAAAAGCAGACAAGGCATGATCAATGTCATAGCGAAAGTTAGTCACTCTCATCACTACTCAAATACTGGATTAAATTTGGATTCCGAAGTGCAGGAGACTGTGGCTGAGGACAAAGTCTTTGTCTAGGAAAAGCGGTAGCAATTTGTTGATCTAAATCTCGCAACTCATTGTTCAAATGGTTAAGATGACGATTTATGTGGGTCATTCGCGTAGCACTTATTGGGAAACGAAGCACGAGGGAAGCTTCTGTGGAGTCCGGATCAAAGGGGAGTGCAGCACGCACTTCGCCAATTCTTTGTAATAAGTTTTCTCTTCTGCCGTGAAGAACGAAGAAGTTAGGCCTTGTTGGAACATTAGCTGAAGGAGGTAGAGTGTTGAGTTGAATATCAGGAAGAGAACGTGATAGATCCTGATTTGGTTGGGGAAGCGGGATTAGCTGCAGATCAGATTCTTGTCTAGTAAGAGCAATTTGACGTTCAGTTTCCTGTAGTTCATGGCTTAGCAAATTAAGATCTCGGGTAATATCAGTCATCTGTTCAGCAGACATGGGAAAGCGAAGCCTAAAGGTACGCACGGTCGAGTCGGGATTATATGGAAGTCTAGTTCGGAGTTCATTCATCCTTTGCATTATGGCTTCTCTTCTGTTAACGAGTTCTTGGAGACCAGGCGGCGGCGGTAGGCTTCTCCTTATTATGGGAACAGGATTAGTGTACTGCTGCAGAGGTCTGAAATAGGTATCATATTGCTGGAGATATCTTTGACGGCTAGCTGCTAAACGGAAAGGAATGTAGGGTGCATATATTAGTCTTCTGGCTTCCGGGTTGAAGTGGTGGCATAATCTTTGAGCAAGCCTGGCAGAGTGTTTGTCGTAGGCTTCTGAGAAAGTGCTAATCTTATAATTCCGATGAAGAATGGAAGTTGAGTACGGAGATCGAACATTTGCAATAGTCCTGAGGGTGACATCTTGGAAGAAAGTAACTCTGTCAATTTGCGTTTGGCTGGAGAGAGAGCCCCAGATAGGAAGGGCATATTGCCACACAGGGGCTATTTACAGAAAATTTGTAAATTTCTGGAACAACTAGAGGAGCTACGGGAGCACAAGAGGGTATGCGTGCGCTCTCGTAAGGATCGGCATGATTCCCTATTCTTCCTTGCCCTAGTACAACTGTTCGACCCAGGCGGGCGTGGCACCCTACCGTCGGGCGCAAGGGAGGATCCCCCAGACTTTAGTCCGTGGAGACACCCCATTGAGCCTCCCGGCAGGTCACGCACGCTGCATCCGGCCCAGGTCCCGGTCCGACCGGTACCAAGGATGACCGTGGAGGGACGTAGGGGCAACGCCCTTTATTGTCCCGACCACGACACCCCCAGCGCCGTGTCAGGCCGGGCCCCGGACCGGACTCCTCCGAAGGCTGGCCCAGTTGTCCTACCGAAGCCTACCGTCGGGCGCAAGGGAGGATCCCCCAGACTCGAGTCCGTGGAGACACCCCATTGAACCTCCCGGCAGGGCACACACACGTTGCATCCGGGCCAGGTCCCAGTCCGACCGGTACCAGGAGGCGACCGTGGAGGGACGTAGGGGCAACGCCCTTTTTGTTGTGACTGGGAAGCAAAGCGATGATTTAATTAACAAATTATTGGTGGCATGCAATACAACGGACGAAATGGAGCAGAAGGCAGACAGCCAAGAAGACGACTTGCCGATTTGCTGCCAATTTCTATAAAATGTTCAAGCAAAAAATATAAATAAAAGTAAAAAAAAAAAATTGAGTTATTATTTATTTATTTATTATTACCATGCATTGCAGCTAATTATTAATTATTATAATAATCTATTTTAATAAAGTCATTTCTGCGATTTATGACTCTCTTCGCGTCATTTGGTCTTCTGTTTGTCTACTTCATTTCAGCTCTACTTGGTGCGATTAGCTGGAGATACCTCTGTACTCGGCTTCGGTTCTCCTGGTGATGGTACTGGTGCTGCACTCAAGCACATTTTGGAATTAACTCGTGCGGGTCTTCCAAATACTCCACGAAAACTGCAAAACGAGCATGTGTACATCATTAAAATACTAGTATTACTAGTCTAGTAAACTCAATTATATAAACTTACTGAAGTTGTCCAGGATCGACAAGTTAACTTTTATACGGACTTCTTTTCAACCACCAGGCAAACCGGCGACTTTGAACATGAGGGTTCTTGCGCGTTCCCCTTGTTAATCAGCAGATTCTCCAACTCTGCTTACCTCGCAGGCAGTTCCATTATTGGGCGCCATTGACTAAAATACAATTAATATTAGCTATACAATTTTTTTTTTTTTTTTTAATATTATTATTTATTTCATTGATTCCCAGTGCTACAAGTATTATGTTACCTTAAATTTATCGCACTAGTCACTACAATCACAATTTTTCAAACGATAATGATAACTATGCCTATTCACAAAGATTGCTTAATCTCTAATTACACTAGGCAACAGCCAAAAAATGACACGAACCAAACCCACTTTTTTGGATAGATTTGGGGCCAAAAACGACGAAAAACATTTTTTTTTTTTTTTTCTAAGGTGAAATTTTTTTTTTAGAATTTTTTAAAAATTTGTCCTTTTTTTCGTACTTTTTTTCAGAGGTGCGCCGACTTATGTCATCATTACTCGAGAATGACAAAACCGATTTTCAAAGGCTTTACTATTTCTGAAAGTCAATGAATATATCTATAATTCATTAATACAAAGTTTTAGATTTAAGCTTATAGTTTAAGAGATATCAATTTTTGAATTAAGAAAATTATGATTTTTTTAAAGCTTTTTTATTAGCTTTTTTTACTTTAAAATTCGAGGAAAAGTCGAAAAGAATTTTTAACATTTTGTCTTTAGACGTGCAGAAGAATGCACCAACGACGAATATATTAAAAGAATGGAGGTTGTTGAAAAACCCCCAAATATTCTTTTGGGAAATATACAAGTTTGTGGTTGTGCTGCACACACAGCTCAGCTGGTTGCACTTGATGTCACAAAGTCATCGTCGATAACTCCATTTTTGTTTTCCTGTCGAAACCTTACCAAATATATAAGGAAAACGTCTAACGGAATGCATTTATAAAGTGAAGAGCGTGGACTGATAAGAAATACGGATGTCTGAATGTCTGTCCATCCGTATGAACACCTAGATCTCAGAGACTTGTTAGAGCAACCAAATTTGGTGACAATTCTTCTATATTGTGCATGCAGATCAAGTTTGTTTTACTAGTGGAAAGAGAACTGATAGCCTTTGCAAAAGATCAATACGAAAATATTTGGATATTTTAACAAGACAACTCTTGATTTAATATTTTGTAACATTTATTTTTTCACAGATAAATTAAATACATCTAACATGTTTTAATATTTATATAAAATAACGAAAATTAGATAAATGCATTTTATTACGTTATGGAGTTGATATCGAACTTTTTTTTGCCCAAAATGAAAGAGCTTGACCGGTCAATTGGCCGCCTTGATAGACAACTTTGAAGCATTTATTCGTGAGATACCGGCCGAAATGTTGGAAAGAGTATGCCTAAATTGGACTACACGCATGGACCATTTGAGGCGCAGTCACGGTCAACATTTGCATGAAATTATCTTTAAACATTAAATTATACGGACCGTACTATCGATTCAAATAAAGTTTTCATGCATTTTTCTGAATCTTATGTGTTTTTTTTTTAAATGCTTTCCTATAGCTCTTAAAAAATCACCCTTTACTTTATAGGGATATCGGACCCAAAAGTTGAAGCAGATTTCTTATGAGCACAACCAAAATAGGAAAACAGTGGATTGGTTAAACTTGTATAAGTCGACTGTTTTAACTTATAAATGTCGACTGTTTAAACTTATAAAAGTCGACTTACAAATGTCGACTTCTACTTGAAATATTTAAGCTGTCGTAGCAAAAACAAAAGCTAAATTATTGTATGTTATATTCAGTTTTTAATGACTGTTATAGCAATGTTTAATTTTTTGCTTTGACTTTGACTTCCACTTCAGTTTAAGTTAAAAGTTTTTCATACTAAAACTTTATTTTCGACCGATTGTTCCTATGGGCTCTATATGATATAGTGGTCCGATCCAAAAATGAAATGGACTTAGTATGCCTGCAATTTAGAGGAACCTACATACTAAGTTTGGTGCCACTAGCTTTTAAATTGTTCTTATAATTTGGATATGAAATTTTTGTTCTCGATTTGTGGGCGATAAAGGGGGCGTGGCCAAATTTTGAAACAAACTTGATCTGCTTGCAATATAGGCGAACCTACATACCAAGTTTGGTGGCTCTAGCTCTTATAGTCTCTGAGATCTAGGTGTTCATACAGACGTCAGGACAGACGGTCAGACGGACATTGCTATATCGACTCGGCTATTGATGCTGATCAAGAATATATATACTTTATGGGGTCTGCCACGCCTCCTTCGCATATTCGTTAAAACAAACCCAATAGACCCCTGTACTTTTTTAAGTACGGGGTCTAAAAATGACACTCCAATGCGTTCGGCAATTCCGGCAAATACCAGGCTAATATTGACTTTAAGATTTTTAGCAACATGTGACAGCTACAGGTCGTTACAATACATTTTTCCCCGCATAATACCATAATCACCATTGTGCCAGAGGTATGCGATGCGGTATTTAATCAGTTAAAGGAAAGTTTCATATGGGTGTGTGATTAATAAATAAAATAGATTTATCAAGCATATATTGGTTTTTATTTTTAAATTTCCAAAATTTGTATCGGTGCAATTGATGGCAAACATATTGTCATTAATGCTTCTCCAAAGTCTGGCAGTATTTTTTACAATTATAAAAACAAACATTTCAGGGACACCTGGTAGTTTCTAACACTGGCCACAGAACAGGAAAACGAACTTCGATTCTTGTTTTTAGAAACAGTCTTAGAGTTATCGGTCGATAATTTTGCTGAAGTTTCAGCAGAGAGATTCTGAAATCTAAGATTTAAGACTGTTTCGCAATCACTCCACAATGGAATGGTTGCATAATCGAGTTGATCCCTCCATTTTTGTTTGGTCATTGAGTCAACTTTATTCATAATTAGGTGAATAAGAATTGCGTTGCAAATCTTTTTATCATCACCTATCGAGAGAAGTGAGCCATATATGGCAGACACAGTGTCTATCATCGAACGCAAAGCTGCAGCAGAAGGATGCTCTATCTTTGGCAAGTCAAAGAGAGCTGAAATATTCTCATTGAATATCAGACATTCATTCATAGATGATTATACTTCTCGATCGTTTCAATCGTCTTGTCATTATGAACCAGTTTTTCAAATAAGCCTAAAAGATTCTTAAACTCTGAGTATTTTCCACTAAACTTGGGAAGTGCTAGATGCGGAAATCGTGTGCGTGGAGCCGCAACAGGAACGACTGCTTGCGTTTCAGGACTGAGCCTCTTTATAACGGACCTTAGACGAGCTTTCGTCGTTATACAGAGCTCTTCTAACTCGCTCCTATATGCATCGTCTGGATCAAAAGTTTCAACTCGAGTTTGATATCTTAAAGCGCTGTCTATATGTGAGGCCAACATTTCTAGTCTACATTCTAATTCTGTAGGGTCAAGGTTTAATTTACCTTCAACAATTTGGTCATGTAAACGAAGTATGCTTTTAACGCACACATGTCGTTTCTTTTTTGCATCATGACCAAATTGATCAGGGAAATTTAAACCTTGACGCTACAGAATTAGAATGTAGACTAGAAATGTTGGCCTCACATATAGATAACGCTTTAAGATATCAAACTCGAGTAGAAGTTTTTGATCCGGACGATGAATATAGGATGGAGCTGGAAGAGCTCTGCATAACGACTAAAGCTCGTTTACGGTCCGTCATACAGGGGCTCAGTCCTAAACCGAAGGCAGTCATCGCTGCTGCAACTCCACACACACGTCTTCCGCACCTTACACTTCCGAAGTTTAGTGGGAAATACTCTGAGTTCAAGAATTTTATAGGCCTATTTACAAAACTGGTTGATAATGATCAGACGATCGAACCGATTGAGAAGTACAATTATTTAATATCGTGTCTCTCTGGTGCAGCTTTGGGCACTATTAAAGCGTTTCAAGTCACAGAGGACAATTATATAAAGGCACTAGAAAGCTTGAAGAAGGTTTATGACAATGAATATCAAATATTCAATAAGAATATTTCAGCTCTCTTTGACTTGCCAAAGATTGAGCGGCCTTCTGCTGCTGCTTTACGTTCGATGATTGACACTGCGTCTGCCATATATGGCTCGCTTCTCTCGATATGTGATGATAAAAAGATTTGTAGTGCAATTCTAATTCATCTCGTTATGAATAAAGTTGCCCTAATGACTAGACAAAAATGGAAGGATCAACTCGATTATGCAACCATTCCATTGTGGAGTGATTGCGAAACAGTCTTAAATCTTAGATTTCAGAATCTCTCTGCTGAAACCTCAGCAAAATTATCGACCGATAACTCTAAGACTGTTTCTAAAAACAAGAATCGAAGTTCGTTTTCCTGTTCTGTGGCCAGTGTTAGAAACTACCAGGTGTCCTCAAAATGGTTGTTTTGCAATTCCGAAGATCGCACAGTACTAAATTGTTTCGCATATGACACACAATCAGTGCAGCAGCGGTTTGAGTTAGCTAAGGCGGCTCACTTATGCATCAATTGCCTTCGGAAAGGAGACACTGTTGCCAGATGCAAGGCAAGCAAGTGCAGAGTATGCAATCATTCACATAATACGCTGTTGCATATTGTAGGGCGATCACCTGACGACAGATATCAATATTAGCACATCCCTTAATATAATCATTTGGCAGACATGCCTCCAACAATTCGTGCAGCTCAAAGCAATTGATCGTTTTATTCTCATCGGCCAATTGCATATAAACTGGTTCATATTGGCAAACACTCTTGATTTTCTGGACATTATCGTCGCTTTTCAGTGATGGGAATGGATCGAGTAGTATCATTGTTTGGGTCTCTAGACACGACAATCTAAACGTCGATGTACCCAATATTCTGACCGTAAACTGGGCTTCTTCAGCTGGTTCATATGTTGTTGGTATCAACACATAATGCCCGACATCCAATTGGGTATGATAGCTGACATGCCGAGTGTTACCGTAGTCCGAGTTAAGGAAGCTCACGTGATTCTTGAAGAAATCCTTCTGTAGACATTCGTTTAAACTGTATTCCCGATTCCACATATACATTGTGAAGCCAATTACTTTCGGCTCGACAGCAGTATGTTGATTCAGTGCTATGACAATATCTTGTTTCTCCTGTATCGATATCATAAGTTGTGGATTTATATGAAAGGATTCATGGTTACGACAACCACCGGCAGTCACTCCCCTTTTCCATTGTCCTTGATACATTTTCATTTTCCAGTGAAGCGGTCGACCCTTGAGCATTTCCTCTCCACTGGCCGTATCCGAATCCAAATATACAATCTCCAATGTGCTAAATGTTTGCACAAAATCATAAAACGAGATCCAGAACTCTCCTAGCTCCAGCTGACCCAGTAGACGACCACGTTCCGTCGCTGAGACACGTTCCCAGGTCTTTGACATGGGTGACCAATCACCAACGAAATTGGTCTTATCTCCAAAGGGTTTCGATGAAAATGTATCTTTGACGCGAATCAATTGAACGGAATCACCCATAACCGTTTCCACTTTATCCAAGCAAGAGAGTCTATAAGGAAATTGAAGAATTAGTATACGTTATCATTAACTAAATTGTTATAGTTAAAATAGAAAATCAATTTTAAGATGTTTTCATACTAATCAGATTTAGATTTTCCAATTTCTGTTAGACTTTCAATGGTAAAAAATCAGAAATAAATAAATGTATATAAACAAAATTCATTATGTTGTACAATTTTTAAACATATAATCCCTGGTGTTCCAGATCGGACCAACCGAAAACCAATCAAAACCGTTTAGAATAATAACATTTTGGTTTGAAACAATTCGAAGAAGATCTTATACTTTCGTTCAGAAACTCTGTCTGACCGTTGTCAGTTTTAAAATAACATCAACTAAGTTTGATCACAATATCATAGAAACGATTGGTAGTAAACCTTTAGTATAGAGACGGTGTTCTTTATTAAAAATCTCAATTTATTGCACAGATTGTATATTTGGTATCTTCGGCGTGTCGAAACTAATTTTAATTTATTCCATATATCCAAAAACTATAATTTTTTTTCAGTTTTAAATTTGATAATTTAGAATAGAATAAACCAAGTTAAATTAAAAAACTACAAATCTTTCGTTTCTATTTTCTATACATTTAACGGCATTTCAGATTGTGGTAACATTTAAAAAAAGACAGAAGACATACCTGTAGTTGACATTTAGTAGAATCCCATTTGATAGCCTCTCGGTTGTATTCTTTTTCTGAACTGTCGCATTCTTGACGGAGATACAGGTGACAATGCACGTTGTGGCCAGATGATCCTTAAGGGTTTGTGGTCTTATGCTGTCGGCCACAATTGGCATACACTTGACAACGCCACCGAGAAGATCGGTTAATCCATCGGATCGTGTGCCATACTTAAGGGCCTCATAGGAGCCATGTAATTTGGCAATTGCCTTTTCCAGCAGCGATGCCCAGAAGCAATTCGAAGATTGCGGTTGCATGAATGCCAGACGTCCATTGATTGTGGGCAGACGATCGTCGACGAGCACTTCCACCCATTCCCCGCACCACCACAGGCGAAAGCGATAGATACCCAACGATTTCTGCAGTCCCTGATCGGCGGGCACAACGCGATAGAATAGGTTTCGCAGTGAATATAATACACCCAAGCACGATACTAGCCATCGATCGCCCATTTTACCAGGTATAACATCAAATTCAGCATTCTCATTGAGGAACGAGGCCTGTGCATTATTTAATTCGGCAATACGTTTCCATTGAAATGTGAATGGAGGCGTTTGATAGTAGAATACGGATGATTGTATTGCTGGAAAGTCAACGTCTTCCCACAGTATATTTCTCGATCTGCAATCACTGATAATTCTCTCATATTTGGATGCCATATTTTACATTTATTTCATTTATTTGTTCATATATAATTGGTTTACATCACTTCGATTCAATACGATTCAATTTGCCAACAATTTTAAACCATTTATTGAGCTGTGTAGCTTTTTAGTTTTTCAAGTGAAAGTTCAATTTGTTGCTGTTGCTGGCACCTAATCACTGTTGCCAGCTTAGCCATTTTATCGCTAGTTCTGGCTATTTTCAGAGCTGGTTTGCTATAAGAATATTCAAATTGCCATTAACCCATTGTTTTAGTCAGAAATCTGCTTATTTTAAATATATTTTCAGCTATGTTTTGCTCTTAATATTTTATTGAAAACTACGTAAAAGTGTACGCAAAAACCAGTTGAAATGCTTTCCAGCCAGAAACGGCTAATGCTCCCACTAAAAATTTGGCAGCGCTGGTGTGAAAGCCTGGCTTTGGCCCAAAAGGCTGCCACCCGGTTCAAAAGATTTTACCCTGCCTCGCTCTGGCAACACGTAGAATTTTGTCTCCCGTAGAGGTATTCCTGAAAAAGATTTAAATTTACATTCGAAATGGCTTAAGAAATAAATGACACTTTTTGCACACTAGTATGATTTTAATTTCGAGAATTTATAATAAGACGCGAAAATACATATTAACAAAAAAAAAGTTTGAAAACTGTTTTCTTAGACTGTTTAATGAAAAATTTCTTGCAAAGCAGTGTAATTAAAATAATTATATATTTTCTTTTGATTAAGCTGCAATTCACACATTGTGGGCTCCTTTTTTATCATCGCATTTTTAACCTATTTTCGTGCTTTTGATGCAATTCTTAGCTGTATTATCCATCAGAAAAATATATACATATATATACTAATTCTGCATTAAATTTGTTTATATTTACCTAAAATCTGTAACGAATCCAAATCTGAATCTGTTTTTGAGGAATACCTCCAATAAATTTATGTGTAAAGTACTTAAATTGGTTAGTATTTTAACTATTTGGCATCCCAATTTCAGTCATTTTCAGATGCTTTTCAGGCAGAAACAGCTTTTTGTTACCTCAAAAGTTAGCAACCCTGGACTTAATCTAAGCCACTGCTACAAAAATCTATGCTCAAGTCGCGCATGCGCCTCGGCGAAAAAAAGAACTTGAATGAAAGAGAATTTAAGTACATTTGTCGTAAAATAAGCTATGAATATTCATGCATGTAAATCAAAATTAAGGACAGACTAAATTTGAGATAAAAAAAGTACTACTTGTAATAAAAATTAAATAAAATTCTAAGATACTAGAACAACTGAATAAAAGAGAATTCAAATGAATCGTAAAACAAGTTGTAAATATTCAGTCATGTTAATGAATTAATTTATTATTATTTTACACTTTTGTTTTATCATATTGCTTATGTTCTTATCAAAATACGCTTGATGTAATTCCAGGATGACATTCTAAATAATAATAGATTTTAAGTACAATTCCGACTATGTATAATATGTTAATTGCAATGGCCAGATATAATGGTACATAAACTATACAAACTACAATGTTCTGCAATAAACAAAACGTTAAATAACATAAATATTTATACTTAGTGGGGGCATCTTTCACAGGTGTATAAATAAATAGATATACTACTCCAAATGCAAAGCACAATATATAATTTAATGCGGCTGATTTCGCAAACTTTGGTGTGTCCACTATAAAGACTAAAGTAGCAGTTAGAATTATTTGTAGAATACAGGCTATACAAGTTTCCTTTGGCAGTGTACTGGCCATAAATGCAAAGCATAAGGTACGTGAAGCTAAAAAAAATATGTTGTTTAAAACCAAAAGCCAATTACACAATAATTACACAATTACAAAACTGACCAGATAAGCATAAAAGAAACCAAAATTGTACGATTAGTCCCTTTGTTCCAATATCGTATTTATCTAATTGGACCAAGCGATTGGATCGGTTATAGGTCACTAAACACCATGCAGTACTTAGGAAATATACTGAAAAAGTCACCGCACGCAAATCTGAAAATAAAATAATCAATTGTCTTTACATTATAAAAATAATATTCTACGTTGTTGCTCTAATTACACGTCAAATTTTGTATATTTTTCAAAACAATTGCCAATTGCAATATTTTTTGGGGAGCAGTTTCTAAAAACAAATCAAAGAGTCGAATAAAGCCAACGTTACACTCTTCCTTTAAAAGGCTGTGATAACATCTACAAGAATTAAATAAAAAAATTATAATGATGATAATGATGATAAAAATCAATGCAATATCTTACTCAATCTCAGCGACCTTGTCCCCGTGATTTTTTGCTCGCTTATATTTCAATGTCCAGTTCAGAGTACGTGTATCACGGAACAAATATGAGAGAACAAGTTTCCGTAAGTGGTCCGAATAGATTATAGGTTTTTTACCCAAGCTGCTTACAATTAGTCTACAGATGATCAATCATATGATCAAGTGAATATAATTTAGTACATGAATACAAATTACACAAAGTTCTTACATGTTTGAATATATCAACGACGTCAATATCATGGGTAATAGTATTGATAAAATTGTCCAATAGCAATAAGCATATAATTCAGATATCCAGTTATCATATGCCAGGCCCCAGTTAAGAATAATTGTGGTGAACCGCATTAATGCCGAAAATACAGTCATTACCGTATTAAATGTTGTGATCTGGTATGACAATAGAGTTGAAGCATCAACGTTATCCATGGGTTGTCCATAGCTGTAGTCCATTTTTGGGAGCTCAATTTCCAAAGGATTCTGCGTTTATCTACATACATACATATGCAGATTATTTGATGATCATTTGAAGATGTTGCTTGAGCCAAGTCTGCCGCCAGTTGTAGTATAATAATAATAATAACAATATAAGACAGTGTCTCTTGCTCATTTACAACGGATAAACTAAATAGTTTTATTCACAAAACTGTCAGCAAGCAAACTGATACAAATGTATGTTGCAGTTGAGTCAGTTGAACATTAGAGATGTGAGTGCCAAGCCCAACATTTATCGGCATACTTAATACGGGCTTACAAAAATGCGCTAATTTTTCCATTTAAAAAAAAAAAAAAATACCACTTTTAATTCTTCATATGATCATTTAATGAACTGCCAAAAAAGACTTAGTTTTTAATATACATATATATTCTTTACAGTTCTTTTTATATTTCCAATTTTACATTTTCTAAAATAATAATAATAATAAGCTTGTAACCAGTACCATCTTTGAAATTGTGTGTATATGAGATTGCATTGTTTGATATAATAAACGTAGATATGATAACATTCATATAATAAGAGAGAGAATACAATAATAAACTAAATAAAAGCGTAAATATGACTTTCATGAATGAGATGTTGCAAACTGTTACTGCTGAGAAATCGAATTCCGGAAGAATACAATAATGAACACGGGGCAGTTCATTGTTTTGAATTCGATATTGCACCGTTTTAAAGGGAATTTAACTTAAAAATCACTTTGAATAATACATTTTCACGAGTATAAATATCAATTGACTTGTGATTAGCAAAGAAAATATGGGATTATATGATAGCATACTGGCGGTACCAGTTAATGGTAATGGATGATAATTACGACACACAGTTTCGTTTCTTATAAAAGTAAACATGGACTCTATAAGATTGGCTGGCGTTATTTTTGTACAGTGCTCCAAATGTCGAACAATACATGATTCCAAAATTCGGATATCACCACATTGTGTCTCGCGAACAACAAATTTGGGCAATGTTTTAATTTTGTTATCCTCATGAATATCCGAATTGTTTAAAAATGTCGAAAAAGTGCTGTTGAAGCATTCCTGGATGTTATCCTTTTGTGATTCGATACACTCGGGACCCTCCTCAGCGATAAATAATGCTATTTGATCTCCATCTTTATGGCACACAAAGTTTAACAAGCTTTGAATAATACGTTTAATAATATCCTGACTTTGCTGCTCATCCTTATCGAGACACGGTAACAGTTTGGCGTTAAATACATCAAAGCAGTCGATAGCATCCGTTCGTTTCTTGCAGTATTTATTAAATACCACATCCAGTTCACCCCGTGGACTTGCATCCTGAATTTCCTTTTGCATTGTCGTGTAATTGACTATTGTATTCATGCATTCGGTAAGCACAATGAAACCAGACTCAATATCGGCAAATGCCTGGCTGCCAGCCTCTTCGCCTGATATTTCAATGCATTTGTTGCGAAACAGATCCTTCATTTCATTAAAACTAAAGTTGGATTTTGCAAAACCCTCCGGAAGTTGATTTTGCAAATCGATGTTATCCAAATTTAACTGAGCCATTGCGCCATATAGTCCGCATATTATGACAATTGACCAGGTCAACACACATTCTGGCAGTTTCATCTTGTTAAATGATATATATTAATTAAGCTTACACAAACTTAAATATTCCGCAATGAATTCAGTGTTATGCGGTTGATGTATTAAGTATTAAGCTCCGTACGACATTGCTGGTATTCCTTTAAAGAGAATGATCCGTTGTTTGATATTAGTTTCAAATTAAATTACATTTAATATGTACTAGGCGTACTTGTACTTTGAATTCCGACCCGACTCTATGGATTCTTATAATTAGTTAGTCATTGTGTTTATATTAACCAAGCCCAAGTATGCTTACAAAAGCTATCGTATATCGAAAAAGGTAGATAAGATACGATAAAATACAGGGATGAGATGCACCAGTAATGGTATTCCTAAATCTGATTTTGTGTTGTGAAAGCAAATTCTAAACATAAACATTTGCAATCTCACAGGAAATCTAATTATCAATTTGGAAAAAAAAATGCAATTAAATTTTGTAATAACAAACTGTTAAATTAATTTTGGTAATTGTCTATTAGTTAGGGCCCATCTCAAAAAAAAAAAAATGTATGGAAACTTTAAAGATTTTTTAAAAATAAACTAAATGAGACCCCAATCAAATTTTTGCTAAATTCATCATAAATCACCCCCAATTTGGGGTTTTTGTTTTTTTTTTTTGTTTTAGATGGGGCCTAATTAATAGACAATTACCTTAATTTTTATAAAATAATAATTTTTTTAAACTCTTACCATTAAAGCATGTAAAAAAAAAACATCAAGTGTGGCTGCGTAATTTTTTTCTAGAGTGACCACAAAAACAAACAAATCGAAATCAAACAAAATCAATTTCTGGAAACCCACTATTAGCTTAACATATCGGAATATCGGAAATGCTGGAATAAGATATCCAATGGGACTTAAAATGAAACTGTATTTAAATGATGTATCTTTATTTAATCCAATTGAGCGTGCACATTAAAATTTGAAATTGTACTAAGTTGCCTTCAACTATATATATTCATTTAATTATATTCAGTTTATTTTTCATTGGCTAGCACAATATGAATTCATTATTTGCTACTACACAATGAATGCAAGAATATTAGAACGTGCTGACATAAATAGATTCATGTGTTCATTTTCTGTTATACTAGTTATGTATATGTCACATTTGAAATTTATCAAAACTAGCATAATTTGTTTTTTTATTTATAATTTGAACATTCACCATTTTCAACGATCGATAATTAAAGGAACATCCACAATCGATAATCGAAAGTATCATCACTAGACGAAGGTGAAGCGGGAAATTTTGCATTGCTTCCAAATACTTTCCGCCAATTTAATTGTTTTCTGATTATAAGATGTGTGATACTGGAAATTTAATTGACTTAACAGGATGGGATAAGCCTATAGAAGACGAAACGGCAACTGAAGAAGCTGCTGTAATTGAATCCACTAATTTCAAAGGACCATATGATCCCTTTGATTCAATGGAAAAAGAGGCCTGCATCAAGGTTAGTTGGTACACACACACAGAGAGAGAACAGGCACATATACTCTTTGTCTTGAATTCCCTTGCACAAGGTATTCTTATTTTGTCACCGGAAACCTTTTTATTAATTTTTGAATATGCATTATTTTTACAGGGCTTACATTACCAGGATCAGGAGAAACCAGATGTTCCGTTTGAATATTCTGATCAAGATCTAAATAATGAAACGCCACCCGTTACCATGGACTTTATGCCGACAAATGCAGACGGATTCAAAACTGCTTCCACATGCAATGAAGCTAATTCACAAAAATTGCAAAAGCAGGTGGTTCAACTGAATGCTATAAGGAATTCGAATATAAATACTCCACCGCATCCAGTTTCAACAAAATTCGCTAGAAATGTTATTCTAACCGAAAATCTGCAAATGATAGCGGCAGAATCACCTATTAAATTAATAGAAGATGAACCGAATCCTATCCCTAGTCCTGCTCCCTCTGCTGGATCTACTTCCAACCTAAGTGACGATACATGCTCCAATACAGAATTTGAAGCACGCTTAAAGTTACTACGAATTGCTATGCTGGAGACTCATCCCAAAACACAGATACCACAGGAGATCAACTCTACTGGACAGATTCCAACCCCACCAAATATTCAAGCATCCAATTTGAAAGAAGTTGAAAAACTTCTACAAGAATTGAAATCTTTGATTTGTGAGCATGTTGATGAATCAAAATGGAAACCGTTTGATATGCTCATGGAATCCATCAGGTGCGTTGTCCACTCCATTGCAGGCCGACCATCAGAAAGTGGAAATAATTTATCCACCGACTCACCACACTCCTACAAACGCCAAGCCACATTTGACCTGGATCTTGAGCGGCATGTAAGTAAAATCAGCTGGCAAGCCAATTATCCAATCTAAATCTAATCTGTTTTTAAATTAATAGAAACAGCAATCCTCTGAATATGCGATTGCGAGAAAAGCACAAGAATTTCCAGATGCCATGACCTGTTCATCGGCGACTTTTGATGGTGAATCACTTGCAAGTGATAAGGCAGCGACTCCCATTTCACTACCCATTATTGACACTGAATCTCCGCAACTATCGCCACCTCAAAAACCAGATTCGTTTGTAACTGAGGTAGTTAACGACAATCTAGCGCTGCAAATCAATGAACTTCTGGAGAGGCACAATCTAACAAAACTACAAATGAATGACAATGAACAATATCACTACGAATTAGAGCATAATGAGACGAAATCTATCGGTGGACCAACAGTAATATTAGTTGTAAACTCCACAGCTGCCAATCAATTACCCAGCTGCATAGTTCATCCATCCACAACAAGGACAAATAAACCAGCAGCTGCCATCAACAATACCAGCAGAGCTAGCACATTGAGACGACGTTCATCATCGCTGTCAATTCATGATAAGTCCAAGCAAGAGCGACCAAGGTCGCTGGTGAAGCAATCTTCTGGAGACAGTAGTAGCAGCAACTCGACCAACACCAACAACAACCCAACCAACAACCAGTATATGCCTTTAAAGGAGCTTTCGGTTGTCGCCGACAAATTCAATGCCATGTCCTCGTATAGACAACGCCGTAATTCATTTTCCGTTGGTTTAACAGCTGGCAAAGCAGGAGCAACTGCCTCATCGATTGCCCAGGGCAGGGCACTTCTGAGTGGTCGCAACAAAGCAGCGACTATTAACGAATCAAATATTAAAACTAATGCATTTGCTAAAGATGTCATACCTATTAAACGTGTTGCGCCGATGGTAAAACCATCGATTGGATCTACAGATGTTAAGCATTTGAATTCAACAATGCCGCGATGCGTTGGACAGGAGACGCCCATGCCGGCCAAATCTAAACCAGCTAGCAAGTTGTTCTGCACCAGCACACCGATGCCCCAAATGCGTTCATCACAGCAAAACAGAACACTGAAGCCGGTGAGCAGCTATTCCAACTCATGTGCATCCACTCCAAACGTGCGCTCAATGAGTTACTCCAAGAAGCCGACACAATAACTCCATAACTCCATATGTGATGTATTTTTTTTAAAAACCTTGGATTTGAAATACATTTGTTAAGTTAGAATGTCAGAAATCAGAAATCCGTCATGCCAGGTCACTCGTTGTGACTTTGGCTATCTAGCTTTTGAGTCAAATGATAATATGTATTCTATATATAAATATATATATTAACTAATCATGCCACAAGGCTATAAACATATCAAGCCGACTACTTAAGTTAAACATATTGAATCGAATCGAGTACACGTTCCATTAGTTTATAATTTATTTCCTACATATTTATAAGCAGCGTTAAAAAAAAACTGTATGTCTCGTTATTGGTTAAACTCAGAGACGAAATATATATATGTTTATTGCATAATTGTATTTAATGTATTGTTATTGATTCAGTATTTATTTTTTATCGAGCTTGTTCTTCAGAATGCTGAGGTGGGTCAGGCAATTGTCACGATAATTGCGACGCTCGACGAGCTTATCGAGAGGCACCATATCTTTTAACTGATTGGAAATTTCCTTTGCCGTTGGCCCCTCCATTTTTGGAGTTGGACCCATGGTCTCGCTAACAGCATGTATGGTTTTCGAATAACGCTCAAAGTAGTTCTCCATGCCTTCGGCATTCAGATGAGCCGTCTCCAGTGGCCCCAAGAAGGCATATCGCATGCCAAGACCGTCACTCATGACACTATCAATGTCCTTAACATTGAGAATGCCGGCTTCCACCAGACGCCAGGTTTCATTTAGGATCGCATATTGAATGCGATTAAGTGCAAATCCTTCAATCTCGCGCGACAGCGTCACGGGCTTTTGGCCGATCTCATCCATGATGGCACGAGTCTTTTGCACAACCTCTGGTTTTGTCCAAGGCGCTGGCACAATTTCAACCAAGGGCACATAGTAGGGTGGGTTGACAGGATGCGAGACGACAGCCTGGAAATGCAATATGTAGATGTAAAAGATCAGAATCCGGAAATAATGAATAATTGAATAAATCAATGTGAAGTTTATAATTTAGTCCTGATTATCGAAAACCGCGAAAATAGCATACATATTTATAATTTAACTCTAGTTGAATTTTTATTTAGAAATTTAATACTATTTAAAAATTTCGAAATTAAAAAGTAAAACAATTTTTTTTATTATTTTGAAACTTTTGGTTAAAACTTTAAATTTACTTACTTATATATATATAAGTAATATATAAATTTTTGCCTTAGATTTTTGCTAATATTAATCATTAATATTTTGCAATTTTAGAATTAAAATACTAAATAAGCATTATTTTTTACTTTTTATAATTGTTATTATAATTGAAAACTATTTTGAATCTTATAAAATGTACGGTCCCGTCTAAAAGTCAACACAAGGACAAATGGACGCGATAAGTGTATAAGATAAAAAAAAGTGTCTGACGTTAAAAGTTTCCACGATTTAGCAAAGTGATAAACAGTCAGACAAGAAGGTGTTTTGACAAAATTAATAAGTAATCACATACATATTTTTATTTTTTTAAATTGGTAAATTCGAAAGTAAATTTTTTTTACTTGTTCTATAGATATAGAATAAAGAGAAATCCAATTTAAAAATTTGGACTTTGTGAAAACACTTTCTTGACTAACTGTAAGCATATGTATGGTATGAACTTACGTTATGTTTGTGCTTCAAGTTGGCAGTAAACAATGAAGGAAGGAATGTGCTGGTGGAGCTGGAGAGGATTGTGTTACTCTCGACAACATCATCGAGTTTTTTGAACAGATCCTTCTTCCACTCCAAATTCTCTGGTATGCACTCCTGTATAAAAATGGCACCTTTGGCCAATTCCTTGATGTCATTGGTGCCCGAAATGCAACTAAATTGCTGAGCGGCATTCAGTTTGCCACGGAGCAATCCCTTTGTCTCCAAGTCGGTCAATTCATTTTGCGTTGCCTTCAATGCACCCTGCACCTGCTCGGGCAGGATATCATAGAGCATTACCTGATAACCAACCGAGGCGAAGAGCATGGACCACGAACGTCCAATGAGTCCACTGTAGACGTATCAGGATTGAAGATAGAAAAGAGGAGCAACATTAGCAGGCGTTCACTCAAGGTGAAATTATTATAGGTGGCGTATTCACACAGTAGCACAGTAGAAGAGTATGTAACTATATGTTCATCCTACTCTATTTCTCTTGTTGTGGTGAATAAAATTACAGCCGAGGTAAAGTGAATATGCCACCTTCAAGAATTACATTGTGCCCTGCTCACTTACCTGCCAACAATTCCAATTTTTGCACTTTTCTTCAGCTCGGACATTTTGTCTCTTGCTTATACCGACGTTTGAAAGAAATAATAAAATAGACAACTACATTTGCCGGAGCACTTTATGCGTCTGATCGCCAATTTGTGGAGAGCAACCGGTTTAATACTTATACGGCGATAACAACCAAAGGTAACGCGACCTACATATGTACACTAAGTGTGATTTGTTGTGTTGTGTTGTGTGTTGGGTGACGATGGTGTTAGTGATTTTCAAAAGAGATAAAGCCCAGGGAATTCAGCTTGTTTTATTGATACCACACAGCAGGAGCAGCAGCGTCAGCTTCAAAAACCAACAACAGTAGAAGGCGCTGCGACCGCAGTAGCAGAGGGCAAATCAAAACAATGCACCCGCTAGCGAATCGAATGCCACAATATTTTATATTCATGAACCGATATATATTGAATCAGCTGGCTTTATTTCAACAAATAGTCATTTAATAAACATGCGCATATGCGTAATATTTTAACATACATATGTATGTAGCATGTTTGCTTTTTTTTTCTTCTTGGCATATTTTCAACTGGGTCTGTTTGCAGTAAAAAAAAAAAATTCAACAACTGTAGCCGCAGCAGCAGAGAGCAAATTAAACAATGTACCCCCTAGCAAATTCATTGTTTCAATTGTCAATTAATTTTAAACAAAGCTCTCATTAATCATTAAATACATTTCCTTTTTTTAACCGGTTTAGATTTAATAGGCAGGCAGTTACACTGCAAATATCCATAAATAAATGAATCGACATTTGTAACTGTATAATGTTTAGTTTCCAGCCCATTTGCAACTGGGTCTGTTTTTAATAAGTCAAGACAAAATGCCCTTAATTTGACTTTTCAAAATAATTCTCTTTTATAATATTTACCGACTAAAAGAGTATCTATGTGATTTGTTATGTATGCACGCAACAATAACAACAATAAATTTATTACTTACCAGAGATAAACATGAGTGTTTGAACCGTGAAAAACAATCATAACATAATACTGTACAAAAAGACTGAAGTTACCAGAAGTATTTCAAGTCCAGTTATTGTTTCGACATAAGGCCAAAATTCAGATATTTATGTAATTTTTAAAAGTTGTTTAATTTTACACCTTTTTTAAGTGTTTTTTTTTTTTTTTTTTTTTTTGGTAATGTAGTCAAACTAGATAACTTTTTACTTGTCGTAATGTAGATATTCTCGAAATATTTCATCTAAAAAGGCTACCAAAAAGCACTTTATTTTAGGTTTCCGAAACATGTAGCCTGCAATATTCCAAAAGACATTGCTAAGGAAAGTTTTCAAAAAGATTTTCAACGGCTCACAAGTTAGAGACTATAGAATAGGTAAGCTTCATACTAAACCTAAACCCAGATTATAACTCAAAACAGAAAAGGATGCAGTTCGATTTCTAAAACATATAAATATTTTTTAGCTATATTCTTGTCACAGCTTAATCGTTGATAATCAAATGATTATAGTATATGAGATTAAAATAGGTAGCTCATAATGAGTAAGATATGGCAGTTCTCACTTATATTTATTTACTCGTATTCTAAAAATTGTATTCATATAAATCAAGAGTGCAATTTGCTATAATTCTAGAATAGTGTTTTTCCAAAAATAGGTCACAATATACATTTTCTATCTCATGTTCTAGAAATAAGAACTGCAGGACTGTTGTCTATTTCTCATCTATGTGAATAAACTTCTTTTTCCGTTTAATGATATGTTTCTGTTTGGGACTCCGTCATCTTCCACATCCACTCAATTGACATGGACAATGTGACATTGCAGAAAGTTTAACACAGGATATTGCCGACTTAAGTAATCTGTATGTGAGAGCATGTACTATATATGATAAAGAGGAACTCATTTATTAACTAAAGCCCATCGGCAATTGTCGAATATTTTGTCAGAAATTTTGTTTTAATATATTTCTGTTAAGTTGACTTTTGGATGATTTTCATACATGATCATCCACAGAAAGACTTTAAATTTTGTGTATTACAAAATATAATTATTTTTGTTCAGTTGATTCCGATTCATTTTATATAAAAGAAATAAATGTGTAACTAGTTGTAGAGTGATATATCCTTAAAGAGCCATTTTTCGACCCTCTATTGATATTTCGACGGCACGACGACTTTCCTTCGATCGTTTCGAGTCCAAAAATCGTTTCATGTGTTTCTCATACCGATTAGGCTTGCGCTTTGTCGACTATAAATAAATACAGTATGAATACAATTAATTGAAGCATTTGTACATGTAATCTAAATTCTAAAACATACCGTGGAAACTTCACCCTCAACCGTTGACTTTGGGCGAATGACATAATCTTTATTTGAGGGCATTGGTACACGAGCGCGGGCAACCCAGCCAGGATCTCCAGGACGCAGGAGTTTATCATCATTTGAAAATGTTTGGTTTAGTGATTGTGGATTGCTGGAACTGGCGGGCTCTGGTTCTGGACTCTTATGACGACTGCGTGACATTTGTGCCAGATCCCGCTCCTGACGTTCCTCTTTGCTCATCGCTGAGAAATCACAGCTTAAATTGAATATGGGACGAGCCCATTCCGAAATTAGGCGACCAGCACGATCGCGATTTGTCTTTGTCTCCTGTGGATGTTTGTATAAATACATGACAGCCTTGCCAATTCCCGATTGCTTCAAATAGCTTTTATCAATTGTTGGAAACTAAATCAATAAAAATGAAACAGCATTAAGAGAGAGGGAGACAGACAAGTTATGAAAATGCATACTAACATCAGATAAAAGCTTTAGAATACTCTCCCGAATTTGCAGACATGGGAGGCTTTTATTTGGTAATGGAGCCAACCAGTCTGTTAGCACATTCAGTATGTTGTGCTCCAAGAAGGCCAGTTGTAGATCCTTTTTAATAAGTTGTGACATCACTTGTTTGAGCATTGAAATTTTCTTTGTTGCCGGCTTTCCGGTCAAATTTAATTGCCGATCATCATCCGATGCATTTTTCATGCTGATTATCAACTGATCAATTAGATCGTCATTATCATTTATCAGATCGATATCTCTCTTGCGTCGTCGCACACGCTTTTCTTCCTTTTTCCGCAACAGCATGGCATCAAAGTCAGATATAAAGTTGCTGTTTCTAGGATTATTACAAAAATAAACAAGTTATGAGATACAAATTTCGGAAAAATATTTAACTCTAATCTTGACTTACTCTGGTTCATTTGAAATTGGTGTGTTCTCATCGTCGGAGCTTTCGACCATTTTGTCTTGTGATTTCTCTGTATTCTTGGCTTCATCCGGCTGCTTCTCCATATCGTCGTCCTCTTCATTATCTGTGTCTGTTATTTTAACCCGTTTTCTCTGCAACTTTGGTGCGTCGTCATCTGTAACATTGAATGGTCATTAATACACATGTATACACAGATTATATCCTGTAAATTATAATAGTAAAGATTGTGTATAGATTAAAGAATTCACCTTCAGAGTCACTGTTTGCGACACGTTTTCGATTCAGTGCATCTTGGGAGCCGACTGACTCTGCAATACTCTTTGAGCGCGATCGACTGTTGCCATTTCTTTTTGATTTAGCTTGACTGCGGCCGGAGGCAACGCTGTGGGAACGGCTGCGACTGCGAGACCGTGCTGAGCCACTGCGGGAGCGCCTAGAGCCACTACGGGAAAGGCGAGAGCCACTGCGGGATCGTGAGCGTCTGGAGCCCGAACCACTGCGTGAACGCCTAGATCCGCTACGGGAACGTTTTGATCCACTACGCGAGCGTCTTGATCCGCTGCGTGAGCGTCTAGATCCACTACGCGAGCGTCTAGATCCACTACGGGAACGTCTAGATCCACTACGGGACCGTCCACCTGATCCACTGCGTGAACGTCTTGATCCAGATCCACTACGCGAACGTCTTGAGCCACTACGTGAACGTCTGGATCCAGAGCCACTGCGAGAGCGCCTAGATCCGCTACGCGATCGTCCTCCCGATCCACTACGAGAGCGTCGAGATCCGCTACGTGAACGTCTTGATCCAGAGCCACTTCGCGAGCGTCTGGATCCGCTGCGAGAACGCCTTGAGCCACTGCGGGAGCGTCTGGAGCCACTACGCGAACGTGAGCGTCCGCCAGATCCACTTCGCGAACGTTTGGAGCCGCTGCGCGAACGCCTGGAACCGCTGCGGGAGCGTGTGCCGCTACGCGAGCGTTTCGATCCACTGCGGGATCGTCTGGAGCCAGATCCACTACGCGAGCGTCGAGATCCGCTGCGGGAACGTGGAGCAGACCCGCTACGAGAACGCTTTGAGCCCGATCTGCTGCGAGAGCGTCGGGAACTGTCAATTGCACTATGGCTACGACTTCGGCTACGACTACGTGATTTGCGAGTAACGCTAGCTGAACGACTTCTGGCGCCTGGAGAACCAGGCTCTTGCTGTGATGATTCGCCGGAGGGCAACGTAGCACTTGCCTCCGCCGTAGATGTTGAATCAATTTCATTATCTTGCAGATTTGTGGTTACCGTGTCCGAGATTGTGGTTGCGTCTTCGGCTTTTTCATCTTCCGCGTTCTTGCCCAACACATCCGCATCCGCATCCACTGTAAAACAAAATGTGAGTGAGCACATATGTACATACATAAGCACGCTAACGCTTGGTTTTTTTTTCTTCGCCTTTTGTTAAATACCTTTCTCGGCCTCAACTTCCATATTGCGAGCAGCTAAATAGTTCTGCTCATGTAATTTTTAGAAATAGTCTTAGTTGCAATTTTGCTACGCTTGTTGATGTGCAAAAATATTATTTTAAAGAACGTTTATAAATTACTAAATAAAATACAAGCAAACACACATTCGTACGTCTGTATGTACAATACGATTGACTCGGCACATCAGACGGCTAAGGGAACGAACGGAAGTGAAACAAAAATTTTCGATATGTTCAAAATACACATGTGACGCACTGTTGCCAACTTAGCTATTTACTAGCTATTTCTGGCTATTTTCAGAGTTCGATAGTAAATTTGAATCAGGAATCTGGCTTTTTAATTATTTTATTAAACTATTATAAGTGCTGCCACAATTACGATTTACGCAAAACTGGTACGGACAATACTAGCATACCGATAAGTTGATAATTTTGGCGAACTAGAAACGTGAATATATTTTTATTTAAAAATTTGTGAAAATGTAGATATTTACCATACATTTAGCTATTTTACATCGCAATTTTATATTTTTGTTTTGGATTCTTTTTAGCCAAAAAAGAAAATAAAAAATTGGTTTGCTTGGCGACTCAATTTGAAAATTGAATATCAATTTTTTATCCATTAAAAAGAAAAGGTACAAGGTACTTTTATTTAAAGGCAATAAAAAAAAATTATTTATTTATATGTCTCCCAATAAAGTGTAAAGTGTATACAAAATTGGTTGCAATTGAATTGGACACTGAACTTCCTCAAGGATGGAAAGTTGCTTTACAGGAAATACTGGAGCAAATGGGAGAGATGGTGATGAGGAGATTTCCTCCGATATATATGCACAGTTCTTGCAACGTCACGAGGGTGTTATGAGAGATGAGGCGACAATGCTCGGCTTCAAGGCTGCGATTGCAGCTAATGCCAAACTCTTCCGAGGCGCCACTGTGCTCGAGGTGAACTGCGGCAGTGGAATGCTGTCGATGTGGGCGGCGCAGAGGGGCGCAGCACGAGTGATTGCCGTGGAGCCGAGTGATGTCTATCGAGTTGCACGTCAATTGGTGCGTCACAATCACCTGGAGCATGTTATCGATGTGGTGCAGGGCACTGTGCAACAGTTGCAACTGCCTCCCGTGGATGTCATCATATCCAAGTGGATGGGTGCCTGCCTGATGTACAGCTCTGCGTTGGAAGATGTGCTCTATGCCCGGGACAAGTGTCTCAAGCCAGGTGGCCGCATCCTTCCCTCCCAAGCCATTCTCTATATTGCTGCCGCAGATCAAGCCCGCAGATCCGAGGACATGATCAGCTCACCGTTACAATACTGGACACGATATTCTGGCCTAAATCTGTCGCTTGCCTGGGAAATCGCACAGCACACGCCTCTGGTCAGCTACATAGATGTCAACCAGGTGCTGACCCAGCGTCATCTGCTGCAACGCTTCGATATGCACACACTGAGACGCGATCAACTAAGCTTCACTGTTCCGTTCAATCTGCGCTTTCTCCGCCAATCTCTGGCCAAATACTTTGTGCTCTACTTTGACTTTCGCTTTCCCAATCCCCATAATGGCCAAGCCATCAAAGTCAGCACAAGTCCCAGTGCTCCGGCCACACAATGGAAGCAGGCTCTCTTCCCCATCGACGCTCATCTGCCGATCTGCGTGGACGACATCCTCACTGGCCAGTTCCGAGTTATCCGAAGTCCACGACATCTGGACTTTGACATCGCTTGGAGTTGCCACAACAAACTGACAAGCGTCAAGATGCACACACAAATCTATCGGATGCAGGGCGAGGCGCAGGCCATTTAAATAACCATATCTCAGATACAATTAAGGAACATCATGATATTGAATTGAATTCATTACAGACGAAAACTGTAGAATTTCCATTTATTTAAATCATAATATCATCCACTGCTATCACATAATCATTAACTTCAATTATATAGATTATTTTAAATATGTATATAGATGTCAGACCTGAAATATAAAATACAAAGCTGAAAAAAATCGATGTTTTTAATATTGTAGAAAATCAGGGACTGCAAATAATTGTTATGAATTTAAAAAAATTAAATACAAAACAATTTTTATATAAAAATTGACTAATTTCAATTTTTATAAGCAATTAAAAATAATTTATTTATTACAAAACAAAAAACACAGAAAACGAAACCAACCAAAAATCTCTCAAACCTCCATACTTTTTTAGGAAATTTTCGGTTGGTTTTGATTTCTGTGGCATCCCTGTTTTTGTATAAAAATTGAAGAATAAAAATCCACTGCAAATACAATACCTTAAATATCCGTCCTTTAAGGTCGTGTAATGCATCGTATTAAAAGTATTGAGTCACACATCATAAACATTTTTAGATCTTTTTGATTTTTAAAATAAAAATTGAATTTAATATTTATTTTTAATTTTTAAACTAAAAATTGCAATTAATTATTTACAATTTTTAAAATAAAAATTTAAATTATAAGTTATTTCTCAATTTTTTTTAATAAAATCTGAAAATAATTGTTATTTCATACTTTTTATTTTAAAAATAATTACTGTAACGGTCCCTGTACAAAATCGACAAGTCTGCATTATTATCGATACTATTCCCATACATATTTATTTGAATTTATTATTTTTTATTTTATACACCATACATTACAATTTATGCCGCCCATTTACCTAATTATTTCAATACATTTACATTTTTTGGATAATTTAATATATATGTACATATATGTATAAAGCTCTTTATTAATAAATGAGAAATTTATAGGTGTTAGGCAATGTTACTACATATTTATAACAGCATCAAAAAATTACGATTAATTTGTAATAATTGTTCATGTTAAATAAACAAATTTAAAACTACAATCGAGTTGGAAAACTTAAAATAATTCCATCAAATGTTCGCCCAAACTTCGCATAGAATTGTTATCAGAAGCATCCCACTCGGTTTTGAGTTTGTGGATGCTGCGTCATAAGCGCAAAGAAACTTGCGATATCTAATTTTGAAGTTGAGCAGATTTACCGTTCAGCGGCGACCGAGCAGAGCATTAACTCTTTGCTCAAGGACGCCGCTACTATCCTCATCCGCCGCCCATGGAACAGGCTGAGCCGTTCACTGGATCTTGTTGCTGTATGCGTCCAATTCGTCGGTTTGGCCTTAGACCACCTCCGCCACCGCCTCCACCGCCGCCTCCTCCTCCTCCACTGCCCCAGCCACTACTGCGACTGTTGCGGTTATCGCGGTTTTGACCATTTCCACCATTAAAGGGCGCTAATAATGTCTGAAAGCTTTGATAAGCACATTGAAATCATACACAATCCTGCCAGGATTAACAAACAATCTACTTACAATTGCAATATTAAATACCAGAGTCCCACGAATATTTCAACAACACGTTGCCAGTCCCAAGGACGCTTCTCCCAGATCCGACCATCTAAAATCACAAATATTATCAATTCTAGTTCAAAATGTTCATTACACAAGAGTTCTACTTACTACGGTCAATGTAAACCATGGTTTTATCGTGTTAACATGAAAATATGTATATTATTGTGTATGTTTATTTATTTAATTTATAAACCAATTGTTTTGTCAACCATGACGTGTCTACTAGTGATGACACGATTAATAATATGATACTCATAAATCGATTATTTTGTCTCAATTCACGATTTAATTTAATCGCAAAATAAGTTTCGATTAATGAAATGCTTAATCGATTATTTGCTCTATAATCACATCAACATTTAATGATCATCAATTCTCTAAAAAAAAATGTGTACTTTTTTGTATGTTCTAATTGTTGTTAAATTACACACATTACACATTCTAATGTTATATAAAAAATTTGAAAAATTTGTCAAAATTTAAAGAGTATTTGATTTTTTGATTATTGTGATTAATAATCGCTCGGCTTAAATTAATCAAATGATTGATTAATCAATTTTGGTTTGCCATCACTAATGTCTACCGACTAGGATGTGTATTGATACGCCGATAACACAAGTGTTTCGATGCAGTGAAATGATATTTAAGTAAATAACGATATCAACATTATTGCGATATATGCTTGATACATTAATTTTAAATACAATATATCTGAATATATTTCTGTCTCTTAAGTCAATTTGCTTATTTAAAGAAGTTTTAATTTAAATTATGACAAAGTAAGCAAATATACCGACTTTAACATGTACTGATTATACCACTATTTGTTAAAGTTAATAAGGCTAAATATTTTATTTTTTAAATTTCACTGACTGTTGATCTTATCGATATATCATGCGATATGACTGATCAGTATCGATACTTTATTTTCGACGCCGTATGTGCTGTACATCGATATTTTAAAAAATACTATCATGGATGCAGTCATATGGTGATTCATCGATATAGCGACAATCGATAGCCCGATGGTTTCACACTTTCAGTCAAGTGTAAAAAAAAAAACAAGTTGCAATTTAGCCATAACAAAACGGCAACGACGCTACCGCTGGCGTCTGTTGCTACACGCTCAGTTGCAACGATTAAGCATATTGTAAATAATAATCTCGCAGACAAGGACAAGCAACAACAAGAGAGTATCGTGGAGCTGACACACACCACAAAATACGGTCAGCTGCTTACCTGAGGCTGAGGTGAGTTCGAGTTCGAGTCGAGCGCAAATTGTATCCCAACAACTAATGCCAGATGTCTAATGTCTCTAACCAAGTTTACAGCCTGCGCACACCACTGACTTAACTATAAACTAACAAACAACAACGCGTCGTCATCTGCGTCTTGATTTATTTTAAATTGTAAATAAGAGCAAAAACTGCCAACTATGTATACATAGGCTTTTAATTAGTGGTAGTGGTACCACTGTCCACCTCCCACGCAGTTTTCTTGATTTTATAACCCACAAAAATTTTAACAATAATTTATATTACTATTTGATTTTAAGCAGTTTCAAGAGCAGTATTTTCTGTGACATTGCCGGCGTTACACTCGGCAACATACATATGTATGTATGTGCGTTTACATACAGTGGCTCCTAGTTTATTTGACCCACTACTCTTACATACTTAAACTTTCAATTAATTTATCTTTTAATTGAAATGTAATAAAAATAAACATTAAACGCAGATTTCATAATTAATTTTTTCAAGTTAAGCATAATATTTTCATTTGATTTTTTTTTATCTATATTATATCTGAATTATTCACCATAAAAACAAAACAGCTAATAATGTCTTAGGTCAAATAAGCTGTGCATTACTGTATGTATATTGTAGACAGTGTCAAACAGCTTATTAGACCCACTACCAATTTTAATGTTTCAGATACAAAATACAGTCGAAATTCCCTAACTCGAATCACCATTATCCAAAGAAAAAGTTCGAATAATGGCGATTTCAAGATATGGAATTTTTTTTTTTAAGTTTATTAAATGAAACTACAATATCATTCATGTTAAATTGTCATGTTTTTACAAGCTTACTTACAAAATAAAATATCAGAAACTAGTGACTACAAACTTATACATTCAAATTATGAGCTGTTAAATATTTCTCAAGGTTAAAATGAAAAAACAAACTAAAAAACAAAAGAAATGAGTACTAAAATTCATACACTTCAAATTGCTTTTACTCTTACTTTACTATACTAAAACTTTTTAATTTTCTCTTATTCTTCAAGCTAAGCTGAACTTAAAAAATCGAAAATTAGGGTCTGATTATCATTTTTTTTTATGATTTTTTCTACTTGCCAATATTTTTGTTCGAGTTATAGAGAAACTCGACTTGTGGAAGTTCAAGTTATGGAAGCATAATTGTTTGTAATTTGCTCAGTAAACGCTTTTGTTCGAGTTGGATAAAATTTGAGCTATAGAAGTTCGAGTTAGGAAAGTTCGACTGTATTTAAAATAAATATATTTTTTTTTATTAATAAATCCGTCATTAAATTGTATTCATGTTCATTTCACTAAAACCTCAATTCCTTAAAGGGTTATAAAATGTAACCAAAATTGGTTTAAATTAGCTGAGAGCTACTGTATGTATGTATGTATGTATGTAAACTTATGAACATATATCATTACCCGTAATAAATAAACAGGTTAGCAGGTTTGATTTTGCACTTTGCTTTTGTCAACAAACGATTTACACTTCAACTTGACCTTTGCAGACGTATTTATTCAAATGCACACATACAAACATGCATTGTAAATCATATATGTGCATGTGTGTGTGTGGGTGTGTGTAGATATTCCGTATCTGTATCGGTCACAGCTGGTTGCACGCTGTCGACGCGACGCGTCGCTACCTTTTTGGCAATGTTGTTGCTCTGCGTGCCGCATTGCCTGAATTTGGTCAGTAATCGGCAAACAACGCGCGCGTACGCATTTTTCTAGCTCGATTCGTTCGTCTATATTTCATTTTTTTCGTTTCGTTTCGTTTTCTTTTATTAGGTTGCTTTTGTTTTTATTAGCTGACATCATTTGGCTACTGGACATTGTTGGTGTGCGTGTGTGTGTGTGTGTGCATACAATTTGTTTATCACGGCCACTGCTCTAACAAACGTTTCTCTGTTCTTTGCTCTCTTTTTGCCTGCCGTCAGTCAGTCTACCGTTATGCCTGGCACGGCCTCAAAAGCTCTTGTTGTTGTGGTTGTTGTTGTTGCAAAAACGATCGCGCGCTTTGCGTGAACTGGAATCGAGTACGTGTAACGAGTATTCAAGTATTAAAGTACTCGTGATTTCAAGCTGTCTGTCGCCTGGCTCTCTTCTACTTCAACTTCCTCCTCTTCTTGACGCTGTCTATCTCTGTCTCGCTCACTTTCTCTCTCACTCACTCAGACACTCTCTGTGTGCGTCAACAATGTATTCAGCGGGTAAATAAATAACAAATACATGCATACATACAATACCTGTATGTGTGTGTGTGTGTGCATCTTCAATAATAACAAAATAGAACATTGATCAATCTGCCAATTCGCCAATTATCCATTTTCATTTAACCAATCATCACTTACATACATTGCATACATGCACAATTTCAAGTTAATTTTGTTTTATTTCTGATTTCATATTTTTAGACTTAAGTATTGGGTGTAGTTGTGTATGTGTTTGAGTGTTTATTATTCACTTGATTCTAAATATTCAAGAACAAACATTATATACATACAGTTAGCAAAGAAAGTGTTTTGACCAAATAAAAACATTACTCATTCCTATATATTTTTTTAAAATAATTATGTTTAATGATAATTATTATTTTTAACTTGTTCAATTATAGACAGAATAATAAAATAAGAAATTAAATAAAATTGCATAAAAAATATAGATGGTTTTCCAAGGTAAATTGTGTAAAATTTAGATTTTGTCAAAACATTTTCTTATTGTACATATTTCTTTTACTGTGTGAATATATGTTTACACATATATTAATAAACTTCTTTTGTATATTTATTATTGTGCTTTAATTTGTTTGTTAAACGCACTCAGCACTTGCCCCTAAAAGTCAAATAAATGAACATATGTACATTAGTATTCATTATGTATCTAAGTACATACATACATGTGTATGTACATATATGAAGCATTTAAGATTCACATCTGCATGAAGTCATCATCGTACTTATGTATGTTTATGATAGCACACACTCACTTTGCACCCATTCTAGACCGGAAACGGATCATCATCCATTTGGGATACCGAACTTAACTACATGGTAGGGTATCATGCACATTTTGTAGCCTGCCTTCTGTTCCAATTACATAATTGACCGCATTTCAATGACCCCCAACACTTGACTATTTATACAGTATGTATGTTCTAGTATCAGTGACTTTCGTCGACTCTGATAACTTCATTTTTTTCGTTTTCTAATTAGATAGATTACAGTGGGACAATTGCAAAAATCTAAAATGAGATCAATTACAATCCGGGGTGCCACAAAAAGCGAATCCAACCAAAAATCTCCTAAATATCCATATATTTTTGGATGGTTTCGATTTCTGTGGCGAGTTCCGCCGTGTTCAGAATTTTTTTAGCCGCCATTTCAAAATTACCAAAATTTCCAACAGATTTCGAAATATAGATATTTAACGAACATTTATAAGCCCAGATGTTTAGAACTCATCCAAATTATAGAACTTGGCCTACGTAATTGATCCATATAATTCTCATGTGTACCTTCATCAAAATTATAGTTTTACTGTGCTTTTCTCAAGGTTTTGTACCCACTGTGACGTTATTTTTTGATTAGTATTCGCTGTATTTAGGTTTTATCATATGATTAGCCATAGCTTATTATCAGCATTGCAAAACCCCTATATTATGCCATACCATTACCATATCATGCCATACAATACTCTTTATGGGGAATTCATCTAACGATCGTTGTATGTATGTATTTAAATTAACGTGTATTGTGTGGTTGAAATGTCGTGAAAGCAGGTTGATTAATCCCATATACTATTTACAGTGCGCACCCACGACTACGACTATCCAGAGTCGGAAATGGACGAGCGCGAGAGTCTCTACTTTGATACGATCTCGCTGGCCGAATCGGAGGCAGCGGCAGCAGCGGCCCATCGTAAATCGATCTCCCAGTCGCGTAATACCATATACCACTCGGCTGTGGATCTGGCTGGTGATGAGACGCGTAACAGTTTACGTCTTGGATCGGAGCATATGCGATTAGCCTGGCAGCCGGGCTATCGACAGTCGACGGCGTTGGAGCATTTAAATGGTGTTGATCACACGGATGCCGCAATTGCGGCACAGGTGCTAGCATTACAAAATGGACGGACCCATCTACCCACCGGCATTGGTGTTGGCATGGGAATGGGACCTGGAGGCGGAGTCGGCGGTGGATATGGACACAGCGTTACTGGTGGCGGTGGAGGCGGCGCTGGCGATGATGAGGTCTCTAGACGTCTATTAAGACAAAGTAGCACAGTTTCGAATAAAGATAAGAAATTGCCAATTACATACTCCCAGTGGAAATTGAGGGTAAACAACCAAAATCAAACCAAAACCAAGAAATTAAATATCAACATACGATCTACGCTATACAAATAGCACAAAACATTATCCAGCAATGCCAAAATACATAAATAAGCTTAAAATATGCATCAAACTATCATTAACAACGACTCTTATACTTATATATCGCGCACTCTCTCTTATGCCACGCTGCATTTCACTCTCACACTCTCTTCCGCTCTTCATGCGCACTTGATCAAGATCATGTTCCATTTCAGAGCGTTCCATGGAAAAACATCATTGACTCTCTCGCTCTCTCTCTCACACACACACAAAATGGACGGACCCATCTACCCACCGGCATTGGTGTTGGCATGGGAATGGGACCTGGAGGCGGAGTCGGCGGTGGATATGGACACAGCGTTACTGGTGGCGGTGGAGGCGGCGCTGGCGATGATGAGGTCTCTAGACGTCTATTAAGACAAAGTAGCACAGTTTCGAATAAAGATAAGAAATTGCCAATTACATACTCCCAGTGGAAATTGAGGGAACACCCATCGACTTCACATGCTTCTATGCATGTGAATGTTTCTGATAATGTGATCCTAGCTACAGCAATCGTTAGTGTCAAAACGAAAAGTGGCGAATTCGTTTTGGCCAGAGCTCTGCTTGATTCTGGATCGCAAATTAATTGCGTAACAGAAGAGCTAGCTCAACGATTGCAATTGCGTCGAGACGAGGCTAGTATCAGCCTACTTGGAATGGCTCAATGCAATACACAAGTAAAGAGCAAGATACACACAGTGGTGAAGTCGCGAGTCAATTGCAGTGAGTTCTTAGTAGACCTGTGGGTCTTGAAAACCATTTCTGGTTATCAGCCTGACCACTCGGTCAATATTAGCGATTGGAATATCCCTGAGAACCTGCAGTTAGCTGATCCAAATTTCCACAGGCCACAGAAGATCGACATGCTCATCGGAGCTGAGACGTTCTTTGAACTTCTCTCTGTCGGTCAAATTAAACAAGGTCCAAATTGTCCGATTCTGCAAAAACTCTTGTTGGTTGGATTGTCTCAGGGCGTTATCCGCCGACAGGTCCCAAGACGGCTCAGGTAGTAAACCTAACTTGTCAGGAAGAAACATATACCTCGATAGACACAACATTGCAGAAGTTTTGGTCATTGAAAGAATTGCCGTCACCTAAAAAAGTTCAAACAGTTGAACACCAGTTATGTGAGAGCATCTTTCTAAATAAATTGAAAATATTGCCGTCAGGTCGATTTGATGTACGACTACCATTTAAGTTGGTTCCAAATCACCGTCGTTTTATGTCGCTTGAAAGACTTCGAGCGACAGAGCGGAATATTCTCTCGGTGTCATCGGTGCTATTTGATCCGCTCAACAGCCTTTTGACTATCAAGGCAAAGATGTTGCATCAAAATGCATATATAGAGTCAACTCCACCGATTGAGATACATGGTTTTGCCAACGCATCATTGCGAGCGTTTGGCGCATGCGTTGATATACGCATTAATGTTGCAGAAGGTTAGTTCTTGTTGACAGCTAAGTCCAAAGTAGCTCCCCTCAAGACTAAGACTCTGGTTATTAGCCTGACCACACGGTCAATGTCAATGGTTGGAAAATCCCTGAAAACCTGCAATTGGCTGATTTATATTTCCACAAGCCACAGAAGATCGACATGCTCATCGGTCCTGAGACGTTCTTTGAACTTCTATCTGTCGGTCAAATTAAACAGGGTCCAAAGTGTCCGATTCTGAAAAAAACTCTGGTTGGTTGGATTGTCTCAGGGCGGTATACGCCGACAGGTCCCAAAACGGCTCAGGTAGTAAACCTAACTTGTCAGGAAGAAACATATACCTCGATAGACACAACATTGCAGAAGCTTTAGTCATTGGAAGAATTGCCGTCACTTAAAAAAGTTCAAACAGTTGAACACCAGTTATGTGAGAGCCACTTTCTAGATAATTTAAAAATATTGCCGTCAGGTCGATTTGAAGTACGACTACCATTTAAGTCGGACCCAAATCATCTTGGCAACTCTTTCGAGGTTGCTAAGCGTCGTTTTATATCGCTCGAAAGACGCTTGTCCCGTAATCCTGAGCTAAAGCGTATGTACTTGGAATTTATGGTAGAATATGTTTCCCTTGGCCACATGTCTGAAATAGACACTCAAATTCCAAGTACTCCCCACTATTTCATTCCGCACCAGTGTGTCCTAAGACCACAGAGCACGTCGACGAAGTTACGCGTCGTTTTTGACGCATCTTGTCGTACTTCGTCTCAAGTTGCGTTGAATGATCTTTTGATGGTTGGACCGACTATTCAAGACGAGCTGTATTCGACTCTGCTTAGATTTCGACTACACAAGTATGCTCTGACAGCTGACATCAAAAAGATGTACAGGCAAGTCATGATGCATGAAGCAGATCAAAACTTTCAGCTCGTAGTGTGGCGAAAGAACCCATCAGATTCTTTGAGGTCCTTCAGGTTAAACACTGTAATGTATGGCACTGCGCCAGCCCCATTTTTGTCAATACGGTGTTTAACAAAGCTAAGTGACATGATTGAGTTGTCACACCCAAAAGCTGCTGACGTTATCAGGCACGATTTTTACGTTGATGATTTATTAACTGGTGCTGTATGCGAGGAAAACCTTCAGATAATTAAATCTGAAGTAGCGCAAATCCTTCTAGGCGCAGGTTTCGAGTTAACCAAATGGTTTTCGAATGCTCCTGAGTTCTCTGCAACCAATGCAGCTAAGCCGATAACGATCTCAGAGTCTGACACAACCAAAACACTAGGCGTGCTGTGGTTGCCAAATGAAGATGTCTTTCAATTTAAGATAGACGATTCATTCATGGGTCTTAGAGCGACAAAACGGAATATTCTCTCGGTGTCATCGCGGTTATTTGATCCGCTCGGCCTGTTAAGCCCTCTGATTATCAAGGCAAAGATGTTGCTCCAAGAGCTCTGGCTACAAAGGCTGGATTGGGATGAATCAATCCCTATGAGCTTGGATAACTCGTGGCAGCAATTAAAATCAACTTTGATTCAGTTTCAAAGAATCAAAATACCACGATATGTCTTTACAGAGCCAACTTCACCGATTGAGATACATGGCTTTGCCGTCGCATCAATGCGAGCGTTTGGCGCATGTGTATATATACGCATTAATACTACAGAAGGTTATCGTGTCTCCTTGTTGACATCTAAATCCAAAGTAGCCCCCCCCCAAGACTAAGACTCTTCCTAGACTTGAGTTGTGCGCGGCTCACCTTCTCGATTTTCAATTGAACGGACTGTTCTTTCGCCTGATTCTGAAGCCAAGCTTCATTGGATCAAGTCACATACTTCGCCCTTGGTAACATGTGTGTCGAATTATGTAACTGAAATCCAAGAGTGGACAGAGATCTCTGAATGGCATCATGTACTGACAAATCAGAACACAGTAGATATCGTTTTTAAAGGAGCCAAGACACTCCTGGTCGGTTAACCAGCATCTGATTTCAGACGAGATGCGTACCATGAAGGTACGTAAAAGAGCTGTTGGACTGACAGCTATGGTAGACCGATCGGATCTCTTGGTAACTCTCGATCGTTGCTTATCGCATGCCCGACTGCTTAGAGTGTATGTATTCCGTTTAAAAAAACGAGAGATAGTTGAAAATCTCCCTACGGTATTTAAAAGAAAAGAAGCTTTTGATGAAATAGTTGAAATTCATAGGGTTCGAAAGTATAATGGAACATGCTCCTTTACTTTGATGCGAATGGGGGAACGACTTGCAAATGCTCCTCTTAATTTTTCGATGCTCTTTCCTAAAAGCTCGCAAATTGCTAGAAGCTACCTGCCTTTATCGAATTGTTGTGTTGGCCCAAGAGAGCTCGTGAGTCTTCTTAGTCTGCTAACCCCAATAATAGGTAACTTGCCAGAAGACCGACTTCGAGCACTCCGCCCATTTTCTAAATGCGGTGTTGGTTGTTGCGGCCCAATTAGCATGACATTTCGAATGCGAGGAAAGCCCAAGTATAGGTCGTATATCGCACACTTTGTTAACATCGCCTCCAAAGCGGTTCACTTAAAAATAGTTATCGACTTATACACTAACACAAGGCAAATGGCTTTCCAAAGGTTCGTCGGCTGTCGAGGAGTCCACAGACCGGGTGACAACGTGACGAACATCGTGGGAGCAACGAAGAGGGCAGTCAGGAGTTGCGGACGAATCGGAAGTCCAGTGGAGGAGTCTGCAAGAGGCCTTTCAGAAGCTTGCGCGGCTTCTAATGTGTTGAAGCCCACAGCGCTTCATGGGGGCCGGTGTTGGCGCAGATCAGCGCATTAAATTGTATAATTTTGTAGTCTAGTGTAAGTTAGGTTTAGGGCGAAGCGAGAGCATAGTAAAGCTGTCGTTGGTCGCTCTGAGAGCGAATTCGCCTCGCTTCGCCACCCTAGATAAGATAGACTTAAAACTTAGAAGTCAGTTGTCGAATATAATTTACACAGCACGAATCGCCGCTTTTTTGTTTCTCGCTCATCGACTTAAAACGCCACCAAAATTTTCGTTTGTTGTTAAAAAATTATAATTATATAAAGTCATATAATTTTTCACCCCCTTTATCGCCCACAAATCGAAAAACAAAATTTCAAATCCAAATTATAAGAACAATTTCAAAGCTAATGACACCAAACTTAGTATGTAGATTCCTCTATATTGCAGGCATATCAAGTTTGATTCTTTTTTGGATCGGACCACTATATAATATAGCTTCCATTGGACCGATCGGTCTGAAATCAAGTCTTAGTATGAAAAACTTTTTTGTTTTATGCGATATCTTATCTATATCTATTACAATATGCAGATATATAACTTGGTTTTATATATCATGTCCGAAGTTGGCTTACATCGAACCACTATATCATATAGCTGCCATAGGACCGATCGTGCGAAAATCAAGTCTTAGTATGAAAAACTTGTTTGTTTTATGAGATATCTCAACAAAACTTTTACAGTATGCAAATAACTTGGTTTTATATATCCTGTCCGAAGTTGGTTTAAATCGGATTACTATATAATATAGCTTCCATTGGAGCGATCGGACAAAAATCAAGTCTTAGCAGTCATTGAAAAAAGTAGTCGAAAATGTATTACAAAGCTCTGCAACAGCATCAAGCGGCCAAATTATTTTTTAATTTTTGTAGTTTTTTCTATTTCCAAAGTAAGTACGGGGTCTCCGACAGTCGAGTATGCTCGACTGTAGCACCGAGAGCGAAGCGAGCGGGGGGTTGGCGAGCGAAGCGATCAGGGGCTGAGCCCCCTAGTTTTTAATAATTTTGTTTTCGGCTATCTTTTCAAAAATATTGGTAAAACCGTCAAAGTGACATTTAATCACCTTAGTCTTCATCATCATCATCATGGTAATGAATTAGAGAGCCGAAAGCAAAAAAATTTTTTTTTAGATAATCGCGCGATTAGAGATCCCAAAGCTAAATTATTTTTAAAAAAAATTGCGTGACTTCGGGATTTTTCTAAAATCGACATGAAAGGGTGTTAAATTAAAGGTCAAAGATCCAATGTATTTGCTGTTTACATGTGTTTGCAGTTTAGTGAGTTTGGTCAGGCGAGCCATACAGTGGCAGAGTGGTGCAGAGGATGGTCTGTTAGACTCACGCGCAAGGCTTTACGGGTTCAAGACCTGCCGGTTCAGCCCAGGCAAACAATACTTTTTGTTTTAATAATCTATATATAAGCGGTGGGCACAGAATTGGCAATCGTGAGCACTACAACAACATCTACAACAAACCCAACTTCTGAAGTCAAAAATTAAAGCAAAATGAACACATTTATGACTCTGTGCGCCGCGACGAAAGATCTGTGTGGTTGTTGTTGGTTTTGATGAGCCAAAACAATTATACACTAAGGGCCGTTTTCTCATCATGCGTTTAACCTTACAGTCTAGACAAATTGGAGGGAACTTTGATTTTCTTGTTACAAATTTAGTTGCAGGCAGTAACTTACAGCCTATGTAATTCAATTTTAAATTTTCACCAAACTTTGGTTTCATATAATTATAATGGAAATCATACATTTTCCACTTTGACAAGTCTAGAACAGTGAAACCTAAATACATTGGTTTATTTAAAGTAACTTTTAATCTATTCATTTGTATGGCATAAAAGTTCTCATTTATTCTTGCTGAATTATGAAAGTTGGGCCTACTAATTAAGGCTCTAGCACAAAGTCTTTTGCGACCTGCTGTAAACGTTTGTGCTGGCTCCCACTCACTCACTAGTCGCACATCAACCCTCTTCTCTACATTTTCCATGGTTTTGCCATAAACTGCATTGTTAAGTAATTTGAAAAAATCTTTTTCAAACGAATTTTTCGCCTTGGCTCGCAGTTCAGTATTGAGTTCAATATATTTGCTAAGCCAAGCACTTTGTCTAAAGCATATACCTCTATGAATTTCTTTCAATTGTAATCCATTACCTAAACATTGTTGAAGTTCACGGTAGTGGATAACATAATTTCTTTTATTTCCAAGGTCGGCAACTAACTTTTCTACTTTGGCTGTCTTTGTTGGCAATTCAATGCTCGGACAAAAGGGGAGATCATTATGCTCATCATGAATAGTTTGCGGATAATCTAAGTCGACTTCTAAAACGTAACCAAAATCAGCATCAATTGGTATACTTTCAATTGCTAGATTTTTTATATCTTCATCGGATAACCATTTAAAGCCATTGTATGGTAGAGGTTGTGACATTGCCCAACCATACAAATTGTTTGCATCTAAATACATTAAAAATGTTGAATCTTTTGATGGATCATAAGTTGATAGGTATTTATTATTTGCTTTGCTATACCTATGACAACATTGAACTAACCCACCACGAATACCAGATTGGATAAAACTATACATATCTATATCATTAATTAGTTCTAATTCAATCTTCGTGGTCTTTAGCATGGCCTCCCAAGATAAGCCTGGAGTTGTATAGTAATGAGCTGGGTCAAGGGAATAAATATTCATACAAATTAAGCGGAAATTTTCAAAAACATCAGTTAACAATAAAACATCAGTTTTTAAATACAATTCTAAATAATCTTTCATTGTTGAACATGAAAATTCAGACCAAACTTTTAGTGCATGCATATAATCTTTATCAGAACAATCAGTTTCCGTTAGACTACTATAGAACTTTTCTCTTGGTGGTAGAGAAGTTTCTTGCAGCCTACTTTCAGAATCTAAGTATTCATAAGGGAAAACGCCAAACGCCAACGGGAAAAGTGTCAAGAAAACGAATTTCAAAACTACTCCCATTATCATACTCTATTGTTTTCGATACAGAAATGTAATGTTCTTTATTAATAGGAATAGCTTTAATTTGTCCAGGTACGTTTGCAAGTTCTTTTATGAACAAATAAGAATCGTACTTGGTGAAATTATGAAAGAAAACGGGTATAAAATTGCTCGTCTTATATGACAAATTACATTTTGAATGAGCAGCACCTCTAAATTTCCCAGTAAAATGACAATGATCCCTTACCCTATCTGCTAATAAAACACTACCACAAATATGACAATTAATAATCTCTTGAAAATTGCTCTCATCTTCCAGACTCATAACAATGGGAACTACCTTGCTCAAATATTCATTTTTTAAGCGTTTTAAATTTTCTATAAGTGAATTGAAAAAACTTAAGACTGCATTCTTACAAGTTTCTAATACAAACTTATCTAATCTACTATTAAATGCACACTTTATATAGTATGCATATGCTATTGGAATATGTTCATTAATATTAACTAATTTAGGACTTACTTCTATATTCTTCGGTTGAAGAATACATTCGAAGTCTGCATACACCACAAACGGAACCTGGTGTTGGTGTTGGTGTTGGGTGAACTTTATAGTCGCTTCGTTGGGGTGGGGTAAAACTGCAACCTTTCCACTGCAGAGCTCCTTGTGTCGTAACGCCGCCTTCCCACTTGATGAAAAGTTGAGACATACATTGCAGAACCATTGCTTCCTCCTTGAATTTCCGGTTTGTGATGACAACAACCTACAAAAATAAATAATATTTTGAAAATAATTAGTATTTATTCAAACATTATATATATTAAAAATATAAAATAGTTACCTTGTTATATTTTTTATCCACATGTAGTGAGCATTTACTCCATCTTCTAGGAACAGCATATTGATGTGTATACGTGTTTCATATCCTGAGTGGAATAGGGGCCCAATTATTGTCTCAGCCTCTTCATCATATCCGAAAACATTGATGCTCACTTGAGGATTGAGCTTTGTAAAAATGTGTATATCCCGAATCTTTAGGGGGAATGACAACCCAGTGAAATCCAATGTGAAATCTTTTGTTACTTTGATCTCAGTGGAAAACGGTACCAAGTCTCTTGATATTCTGATTTTATCATCAGTGATTGCAACACCATAAGTATTGCATCTTTGGGGTCTATTTGTTATCTTCAATGCCGAAAGTAATGCCCATTTGAAGCAGTATGAGTCATTATTCTCGACATTGACGATGGCATATTTCAGCAACAGCTTCTTTGACAATTTAATGTCTATACAATCTAGCAAAGTGGGAAGTTTTATCAGTGTATCCTTCAACAATTATGAAGGGCTGCACGGTCATACCATCGGCATATGATTTGTTAATGACCATAGATACCTTGTTGGTATAGTCATTAATATTTATTAATCGGAGAATTAAGCTTTCTTGCGATTCGATTAATGTTGCCTTCTTGCGTTTATTTGCTCCTGTGCTGTCCTTGAACCGAGCACTTGACGGTAGAATCCCATTCAACAAAATGGCGAACAAATAGTCCTCTGCATCTTTTACAGAAATTAAAAAATCATAATATTTAGTTGAAATGAAAAAATTAAGTTCTTGAGTTGGACAGATTCTTCTGAATAAAATAAGAGGTAGTAATTATTAATTTACATATTTAAAATATGATTAAACAACATCTATAGTGTATTATAGTATAGTATACAGTGTGTATAAAAGCTCAAATACACTCACCTTTATTTTGTGTCTTCTTGGCATCGCCAAATTGTTCTTTGCAGCGCGCACTAGTAAGATTTTCGGTAAAATTCTGTTATATGCCGAAAGCTTCAAAAAAAAAAAAAAAAAAAACCCAAATAGCGGGTAATTTATCAAGAATTTAGAAAAAAAAATTAATTTGGGGACTCAAATAGTTTAATTTTAAAAAATCTTTAAAGTTTGTATAGAAAATTGCTATTTTTTTTTGTGTCTTTTTGAAACTTGTCACTATTACAGCTCGTTTACCAACACTGTTTTTGTGATATGAATCCGATTTTGAACCAATTGAACTGTAAGATTTTTTGGAATGTTTACCAACACTGCTTCGTAGCTTTCCTGTGAATTTTAAACCTTAATTTGAAAATAATTATCTCTTTTAAAAAATATTGGGGCCCTGAAAAGGGCCGATTTGGTGACACAGTGACATGTGACAAAGTGACATAAAGTCACCTTAGACTTCATCGTCATCGTCAAAGCTTCAAAAAAAAAAAAAAAAAACCCCAAATAGCGGGTAATTTATCAAGAATTTAGAAAAAAAAATTAATTTGGGGACTCAAATAGTTTAATTTTATCAAATCTTTAAAGTTTGTATAGAAAATTGCTATTTTTTGTTGTGTCTTTGTTCGGAGCAGAACATATAGATTTTCTCCCAACTATTCATTATTAATTTGTGCCATTAATCAGTATCACAATGTGTAACTAATTTAATTTCCCACCTGTTTGTATGCAACAAATTTGTTACGAATTCGCTTCTTATGTAAAATGTTAGAGCGATGTTATACTCATTTTGGCAGGCTTATGTTATGCTTAAAATTGCAGCTCTGATTCTATTCTTTCTAATTCGACCGGCAATAAACTCACACCATAAATTGAATTTCGTCGTGTTCTTTCAATTAAAACTATAAATATAGGGACATATCGATGTGCCCTCGAAACATTGGTGACCCCGACGTGATATTTTGTTCATTGCATATCGTTGCAGTGTTAAAATTGTTCATATCGTTGAAAAATTCTTGCATCTCGTTGTTGTTGCTTTGCGTGCAAATCGGTGCACACACACACAGGCATTCACTGTGCAATCGCGGATATGCATATATATGTATATAGCAGCCCTCATTGGCGTGTACATATTTATATGCAGTCGCTCGCAGCATACAATTAAAGATCTTTCCTTTAAATACAAAAAATAATAAGGAAGGTGCAATCGCAAACATACAATCATACACTCATTGGAAAGACTTTCCGCCCAATTTTTCCGCCAAATTTTACCCTAAGTGCATCGACCCGCGCAAACCGTTGCGCAGAGCAAATCTGAGACAACCGCTATTTTGTCACTTGCTTTTCGCGCATTCGTCGACAAAGTGAATTGGGACGCGCTCATACAGGGTGTTATTTTTTTTTGTACAGACCTTTTCGAGTGGCACTGAGTGTTACTATCGTGTGTATAAAAAATGGCTGAAGATCAAGTGCCAACAGGTGCAGTTCGATCTCAAAATGAAATCGACTTTTATAGAGCGAAATCGCAAGCTCTTATGCGTCAAGCTGCTGCGTTTACCACTTTCTTGAGTGACGAGATGCTCTCAAGTTACGACGAGGCGGATCTGCAATCTAGAACGAAATATGTGGAGTCGTTGAATGCAGATTTTAATGATGCTCAGACCAGCCTGGAAAAATTGGACTTGTTGGAGCTAGCCTCCGACACTCGTGCCAATTTTAATGCTATATTCTTCGATCTTGAGGCAAAATTGTTGCGCGAAATGGCCGCTCATCGCAGGAGGTCCAGCAATGCACACTCTACAACTGTAGTGCACAATTTTACTGGCGAATCTACAACAAATGGATCACATAGGAAATCGCGGTTGCCCAATCTGGATCTGCCGCATTTTAGCGGTGAATATGCTGATTGGCCGGACTTCTTTGCGATGTTTATTACAGTTGTCGATAGTGAGCCAGAGCTAAGTAACCTCGAAAAGTATCAATATTTGCGCGCCAATCTCTCTGGCTCCGCTCTGAAGGCTATACGTTCTCTAGAACCATCAGAGGAGAACTATAAAAAGGCAATTAAAGTCCTCATTAACCGATTTGAAAACAAGATCCTTCATTTTCAGGCACACATAAAGGAGATATTTGAGTTGCAAGTTGTCGAAATGGGATCCGGCAAGAGCCTTCGAAGTCTAAGTGACGAAGTCAATTCTCATCTAGATTCAATTCGCAGTCTAGCGACAACTGAGGAGATTTTGGACGGCTTTCTGATCTACATAGTGGAAAACACGCTGGACGACAAGAGCCGAGACAAATGGGAGGAAATTGTGCCGACATCCAAGCTGCCAACGTGGACTTCAATGAAGATGTTTTTGGAGGAGCGCTGCCGCTCGCTGGAAAACCGAGAAAATGCTAGGGTAAACCGAACATATAGCCAGCAGGTGGGCAATAACTCTAATAATTTGAGCGCAAATGTACTGATTGCAAACACTGATAATAATTCGAATCCTGCATCTTGTGTATGCTGTAAGGAGAAGTCGGCCAATGCAGCTTCGAATGCAGTAGTTGCTAGTACTGACAAAATTCATAATAATAATTCGAATCTTCCATTCTGCGTGTTCTGTGATGCCAACGATCATTATTTAAGCAAATGTAATCGATTTTTAAGTCTGAGCCCTACTTTGCGTTATAAGGAGGCAAAGCGGATGAATTTGTGCTTAAATTGTCTGCGCAGAGGACACAGTCTACAGCAGTGCAAGTCGGGACACTGCAAGGAATGCCGCATGAAGCATCATTCATTGTTGCATTTAACGCCAAGCCCGCCTGCATCGGCTCCGTCAACCAGCTATGGTCCTCAGACTCAGTCCTCTACTTCGTTAATTTCTCGCTCAGCTTCATATATCGAATCGCTACCTCCACCTGCAACCTCAGATGCCTCGCATGCAGATTACGTGTTGCTTGCAACGGCAATGGTATTCGTTAAAAATCGTTCTGGCGCACTTATTCCATGCCGTGCCATATTGGATTCAGCATCGCAGCTAAATTTTATAACATCGCGCATGGCTAGCATGCTGCAGCTCAAATCGATCAAATCACCTGTTTCGATATCTGGAATAGGAGAGTCATCTTTGGTTTCAGATAGAGTTGTCGACGTCGTCACGCAATCACAGAATGGAGGCTATCGTGCTTCATTCTCAGCTGTAGTGACGCACACCATCACCGATTATCAGCCGCACTTCGACATTAATTCGTCTAATTGGAACATTCCCGTAAACCTACATCTTGCTGATCCACTCTTTTATAAATCTCAGCGCATCGATCTTCTAATCGGAGCTGCTCTTTTCTTCGACCTAATCGACAAGGAGAAAATTCACCTTGCTGACAATTTGCCAATCCTGCAGAGCACCAAACTTGGTTGGATCGTGGCTGGAGGGTTAGCAAACTTTTCAGTTGGAAATTCCGCTCTTGCCTCGACTGCTAGAACACACGTTGTTGAAACAAGTGACTCATCGCTTGACGAAATTGTAAAGAGCTTTTGGGAAATCGAAACCAACTACGCCACTGATGCTGTAACCTCTGAGGAAGATGCACTTTGCGAGTATCTTTTTCAAAGGAACTACTCGCGCCTCGAGAATGGTCAATATGCAGTGCGGTTACTGGCCAACAACAGCTTTGAAGCTCTGGGAGACTCGTACTGTCTTGCTCGTCGTCGATTTAAATGCTTGGAAACTAAGTTGGCAAAAAACTCTGCACTGAAGGATCAATATTGCGCCTTTCTAAAGGAATATCTGGATTTAAAGCACATGTCGACTGCATCAAAGCAGCCTGGTGTGCCTCAATATTTTTTGCCTCATCACTGCGTACACAAGCACGACAGCACCACTACTAAGCTTCGCGTAGTCTTCGATGGATCTGCGAAAAGTACATCTGGTCGCTCTCTTAACGATTTGTTACTAGCAGGGCCGACCATTCAGCCAAAAATATTCAACACCTTGCTTCGTTTTAGATTCTTCAGGATTGCGCTTTGTGGGGACATATGCAAAATGTATCGCTGTGTGCGTATGTCTCATCCCGACGAATACCTGCAATGCATACTCTGGCGTGAAGATCCTGCTCATGAACTCAAGGTATACAAGCTCGACACCGTGACCTATGGAACAAAGCCGGCTGCCTTCTTAGCAATTCGAGCTATGCACCAATTGTCTTTGGATGAAGAGAAAGATTTTCCAATAGGCGCCAAGGTTGTTCGCAGAGACTTTTACGTGGACGATCTTATGTCAGGAGGCGACACAGTCGAAGAGGTGAGAGAAATCCGTCGTCAAGTAAAGGAGCTACTGCTCCGGGGGCATTTCCCCATTCGCAAGTGGTGCTCAAATGAGCCAGCCGCCCTGGAGGGAGAGCCGGAGTGTGACAGAGAGCAGTTACTCAAATTTCACGATGGTACTGACTTTGCGAAAGCGTTGGGCCTGGTGTGGAATCCTAGTTCGGATAATCTGCTGTTTAATTTTTCGCAAATCACCCCCGCAAGTCGTCTTACCAAGCGCACTGTTTTGGCAACTATTGCTAGGCTCTACGACCCACTCGGCTTAATTGCTCCTATTATAACTAAGTCAAAGATGTTTCTGCAATCCCTATGGAAATCCGGCGTCACTTGGGATGAAGATTTGCGAGAGCCTCTGTTATCGGCATGGCGCGATTTAACCTCTCAGTTCGCAGTTGTTCAAAATTTTAAATTTCCACGGTATGCTATGCTGCCAATGGCATCCTACCAATTGCACGCCTTTTGCGACGCCAGCATATCGGCATATGGTGCTTGCGTTTACCTAAGATCTGAGTTAAATGGATCCATATCATCCCAGCTCCTCTCTGCCAAATCTAGGATAGCTCCGTTGAAAACGTTGACCATTCCCAAATTAGAACTGTCCGCGGCTCTGCTACTTGCTGAACTGCTGTCGAGCGTCAAGGAAAGCGTCTCATTCGCTTGCGACATTTACTGTTGGTCTGATTCAACTATTGTGTTATCTTGGATAGGTCATGCATCGTCAGATTTTAAAATTTTTGTCTCCAACAGAATAGCGCAGATACAGGAAATGACCAGAGGCATGGTATGGCGTCACGTTCCAACGGAGCTAAATCCGGCAGACATTATCTCGCGAGGTTGTACTCCAGAGGAGCTGTTGATCTCGGATTTATGGCTGCACGGACCACCTTTCTTGCTATCAGGCAAGTCGGATTGGCCTACACCGGTCGAAGGACACCTGAGGAGTCTCCCAGAGCAGCGTGTCACGGCACTGGTTGGATCCGCGAAGCTGGATATATCCATGGAATGCAAGTATCAAAACTCATTCGGAAAACTACAGCGCATATTCGCCTATGTATTCAGATTTTTGTCAAACTGCAAAAAGGATTCACCAAAGGCAAAGGGTGCCCTTACAGTTCGCGAAATCTCCGAGGGAATACATCTACTTGTAAAGGGAATACAGCAAGCGCACTTCTATGAGGAACACAAAGCTCTTAGTGAGCACAAGCCGATCTCACTCAAAAGCAAGTTGTTATCGCTCAGGCCAGAGCTGGGATCGGATGGATTGCTTCGAGTTGGCGGAAGGCTCCAAAACTCATTGTTGGATTATGATGCAATGCATCCAATAATATTGCCAAAGGACCACGCTGTCACGAGAGCAATAATTCAATTTTTCCACCATAAATACCTTCACGCTGGAGCGCAGGCTCTTCTCGCATCGTTGCGACAAAAATACTGGCCAGTTGGAGGCAAGAAGTTCGTCGCCAGCGTCATTAATAAATGTGTCAGGTGCTTTCGCACAAGGCCCGTTATGTTCGAGCATGTGATGGGAAGACTGCCAGCAGATCGCATACAGCCAAATCCGGCATTTTACACCACAGGAATTGACTTCTGTGGCCCATTCTTTTACAAAGCCGAGGCTCGCAACAAGCCTCCTCACAAATGTTACATCTCGCTATTCGTTTGCTTCTCAACGAAAGCAACGCACCTTGAAGTCGTGCAGGACCTTTCGACAGCATCCTTTATTGCGGCCTTAAGGCGTTTTATAAGCTTACGAGGAAAGCCCCGCACGATATGGACCGACAACGCAACTAACTTTGCTGGAGCAAAAAATGAACTTGCAGAGCTCAAATATTTGTTTTTGAGCGAGCCGCATATTGCGTCTGTAGCCGCAGCTTGTCTCTCCGATGGAATAGATTGGAAATTCATCCCTCCTCGAGCGCCCCATTTTGGCGGGTTATGGGAAGCGGCAGTCAAATCAGCTAAGCACCATTTCTACCGAGTCGTGGGCCTATCCATTCTGACCCTTGTCGAATTGCAGACTCTCGTTTATGAAATATCTGCTATGCTCAACTCTCGTCCGCTTTGTCCTCTTTCAGAAAGTCCAGACGATCTTGGTGTGCTGACGCCTGCACATTTTCTCAAGGGCTCTAGCTTCACCAAGTTTCCTGAGCCGGACATCACTCATCTAAATACCAATCGTCTTGGCCGGTGGCAGCAGGTCAGTCAGATGACCCAAAATTTCTGGAAGAAAGGTCTGAAAGGTCCAAGTGGAAAGCTGCACCCAGCAGCTTGCAAGTCGGAAGCGTCGTGCTGCTGAAGGAGGACAACGTGCCACCTCTAAAATGGCAGCTTGGGCGAATTGAGGAAGTGATTCCAGGCTCAGACGGCGTCATCAGAGTCGCAATGATCCGCACGGCGACGGGTATTATCAAGCGAGCCGTGGCCAAGGTAGCCGTTCTGCCAGACGACTCCAAGTTCATTGAAAACGTGCCGTTTCCAACGGGGGCAGGATGTTCGGAGCAGAACATATAGATTTTCTCCCAACTATTCATTATTAATTTGTGCCATTAATCAGTATCACAATGTGTAACTAATTTAATTTCCCACCTGTTTGTATGCAACAAATTTGTTACGAATTCGCTTCTTATGTAAAATGTTAGAGCGATGTTATACTCATTTTGGCAGGCTTATGTTATGCTTAAAATTGCAGCTCTGATTCTATTCTTTCTAATTCGACCGGCAATAAACTCACACCATAAATTGAATTTCGTCGTGTTCTTTCAATTAAAACTATAAATATAGGGACATATCGATGTGCCCTCGAAACAGTCTTTTTGAAACTTGTCACTATTACAGCTCGTTTACCAACACTGTTTTTGTGATATGAATCCGATTTTGAACCAATTGAACTGTAAGATTTTTTGGAATGTTTACCAACACTGCTTCGTAGCTTTCCTGTGAATTTTAAACCTTAATTTGAAAATAATTATCTCTTTTAAAAAATATTGGGGCCCTGAAAAGGGCCGATTTGGTGACACAGTGACATGTGACAAAGTGACATAAAGTCACCTTAGACTTCATCGTCATCACCGCCGTCATCGTCTTCCTAAAGGGTGGGGGGGAATATATAAAAGAGCCGAAAGCAAAAATAAATTTAAAAAAATCGTAATTAAAGCGCAGCAGGCAAAAATTTTTTTTTTTAAAAATCGCGCGATTTTTTAAAAAAAATTTTTTGCCTGTGGCGCATTTCCCTAATTAAACACACTTTACGTATATGTATGCATACATACATTTGTATGCCAAAATTCCCAGAAATCACAAAACAAAACGAGCGTCGAAAATTTTTGCGTGCATCTACTCATGTACACATACATTTGTGCATACATACATATTCAAGTATATAAATTTTAAATTTTGTATTACATAGATTTTCACAACACTTAAAATTCAGTATGTTCAATATATTTTATAAAAAAAAATCACTTTATGCACATACATACATATGTATGTGCGTGCACACACACTCACACATCAGAATAACTTTTTAGAATAGACAACAAAAAAAAACGACCACCGAAAAGTCTGTTTGCATTTTTATTGAATTAATTTTGCAAAAGTTGAAAACAATTCTTATTAACACTCACCTTTTAAATAATCATATACGTTCTCCATCCCGAATGTTTTAAGCAGAGCCACTATTTTTTCTTCTTCAGCTTCCATGTTTTAACACTCCCAAACACTTGCACTCAATATAAAACAAATAGCACTGATGCTCGATCACTCTATTTTGCGCAAATTCAGCTACGACTGTTCTTTTCGTTACTGGCAAGAAACTACGCGCAAAGCATACATGAAAAGCAACGGTTTTTCGTCTTAGTGGTGAACCGATACCGCGTGTATCGTGATACAGAAATGCGTGTCACGAGTACAAGAGCGTGTGAGCACGAGTTTAAACAAAATAATTTACTACCAACCAGTCGTGATTGAACGTGACTCTAAAATTTCGCTACGGGCTTTCTCTAAGAATTGTCATCTACCGACGCAAAAGATGACGCTTGAATATGACAATAAAGTAGTAACGTAGGAAATTCGATTTAAAAATCGATAATTTTAAAATGTAATATCTTTATGTATGTTCGAATATATGCATATTTTTATAAGACATTACAAACCAATTAATCGGGTTATGCACAAATAAATTGTAAACATATTTTATACATATCTTTATATATAAAATAATGTATATATCTAGTTATGTACATATGTTTGAATTTATATATGTATGTATGTATATAAGTACATATTTTGCCTTAAAAATTATTGGCTTTTACCACTAAACAAAAAACGTATAATTTTATTATTTTATATTTACTAATATGTCATTGTACTAGTATGTATAGATTCTACAATCGATGTTTTACAGCTCTACAATAAATAACTACATTGCATATTATTTTGTGCTACTTACAAACATACATATGTATATATATGTAAATGCATGTACAAATATTCATATGCATTATTATGTGTATATTGCTGCCTCTCAACCTCCTTTTGTTAAATAATTTTTCTTTAGTCTTAGACATATTTACAGATACATATTTTTCTTACATTTTAAGACTTTTATTCTTATTTTAAGATTTTAAGATTTTTTAGATTAATAATCTTAGTTTTAGTAATTTGGTCTTAAAATAATCTTATTTTAAGATTAAAATTTTTAAGATGCATGTTCTTGATTTTAGAAGTTGGTCTTTTTTTCAGTGTAGGCTATGAGGTATGTGCGGGCGAGGTACGTCCCAACTTGCAGAAAATAGAAGCGTTAATTGTTTTGCCACCGCCCAGTTCGGTTACCACTTTACGTCAGTTTATCGGGTTAGCCTCTTGTTTTCGACAGTTTATACCAGGATTTTCCCAGATGATGAAACCTCTCTATTTTCTTACCTCAGAGAAAAACGGTTTTGAGTGGAAAGCAGAACACGAAAGGATCCGCCAGAAAGTTATCGAAGTTCTTATCAACAAACCGGTGTTGACAATTTTTGAAAACTGGCTCTTGTCTGAACAACAGCGTGATCACGACATAAAGGAAATAGTTACAAAGTTTAAGAATCATGATCTCTCTGAAGACGTAGGTAAAACATACGAATTGAGAGCTGGAGTTTTATATCGGAAAATTCAGAGAAATTCTAAGACTTGTTGTTTGCCAGTTGTACCACGTGCGTTTAGGTGGTCAGTAATTAATCAGGTGCATGAGTCAATTATGCATCTTGGGTGGCAGAAAACTCTTGATAAGGTGTATGAACATTATTGGTTCGATTGTATGGCAAAATATGTTAGAAAGTTCGTCGAGAATTGTATTACTTGTAGGGTTTCAAAATCATCATCAGGAAAAGTGCAGATGGAGCTTCATCCGATCCCGAAAGTCAGTATTCCATGGCACACGCATCACATAGACATTTCAGGAAAATTAAGCGGCAAAAGTGACCGTAAAGAATATGTGATAGTTTTGATAGACGCTTTTTCCAAATTCGTTTATTTATTATTATTATTATTATTATTATTATTAAAGTGGGGAAACCTGCACTGCGACCCCTTGGATCTATTGTGCCCCCTTCTGAGCTTATAGCTCTTTCATCAGTCCAATTTCTCGCACAAAGTCGAGGATTTTTGTCGGATTGAGATCAGCAATGTCCTTTAACTGTAGGACATGTTTCCCAAGGAAACTACCTCTACGTTTATTTATATCATACCTTTACTCTAAGCTCCGAGGATTGTGTGAACGCAGTAAAATCGTCAATTTACCAATTCGGAGTACCCACTCGTTTAATTGCTGACCAAGGTAGAAGCTTCGCCGGAACAAAATTTACTGAGTTTTGCTCGTCACAAAATATTAAGTTACATTTGATTGCGACGGGAGCTAGTCGCGGCAACGGACAGGTAGAACGAATTATGACCACTCTTAAGAACTTATTTACTGCCGTTGAGACAAGTAATAGAACATGGCATGATGCGTTAGGAGAAGTCCAATTAGCCATAAACTGCACCGTCAATCGGGTAACAAAATCAAGTCCTTTAGAGCTATTGATAGGTAAGATTGCACGGCCTCTAGGTTTGCTTCCTATTAGCGAAGACGAGAATCAGGTAGACTTACAGGAAATTAGAGTAGAAGCTGAAAAAAATATGAAAAACGCAGCAGTGTATGAAAAGCAAAGATTTGATCCAAGTGAGGCTAAAGTATTACTAAAGAGTGAAGAAAGACATCAAATGAAACTAGACCCAAAGTTCCGAGGACCTTTTGTGGTGCTAGAGATATTGGAAGGCGATAGATATATTCTAAAGTCCATGACGAGCAATAGAAAATATAAATACCCACATGAAAGTTTGTGAGGGCTGTCAGATGGACAGGTGCCAAGTGAGTTAGACATCGAAGAAACTGAGCTACTTATTTACTTATTTACTTACTGATGCTGATCAAGAATATATATACTTTATGGGGTCGGAGATGCCTCCTTCTGCCTGTTACGCACATTCCAACGATCACAATATATCCTTATACTTATTTTTTATAAGTAACGGGTATAAAAAGCTTAAAAAAACAACATTTTCTGAATTCAAAAATTAATAGCTCTTAAGCAACTGACTTTAATCTTAGACTGTGTATAGATGAATTATAGGTATATTCATTAGCTTTCAGAAAAAGTAAAGCTTTTGAATATCGGTTTTGGCATTCGGGTGTAATGATGACAAAAGTGGGCGTACCTCTAAAAATCGGCATGGAAAAAACAGCCAAATTTCAAAAATTCAAAAAATAAAAATAAAATTAATTTTGGTGTTTGGGGCCACAAATCTATCCAAAAAAGTTGGTTTGGCTCAATTCAGAAGGAAAAAGTTGAAACTTGTTGCCTAGTGTAATTGATATACTTTATGGCGTTGCCCTTAGCAACACCACAAAAATAATTGTATTTGGCGAATGTTAAGCCCTTATAGTATGGATGATCCGCCCTGTAACTTACAGCCTGCCTGCAACTATATTTTTGACAAGAAAATCAAAGTTTCCTTCAAGGCCAATTTGTCTAGACTGTAAGGTTAAAATCATGATGAGAAAACGGCCCTTATTCAAGGAAAACATTTTAAATAATTTTGTAAGTGGGCAAATATTTAAGCTTAAAATGAATTTTTATAAGTTTGATTTAGTTCTTCCATACGTTTTGTACTTCGACGATTTTCAAATCAATAATGCGCTTGGCACCCACACTTTTTCAATATGCGGATGTTATTTGAATTTTCCATCCATGCCACAACATCTTTTATCTAAATTAAATTATATTTTTCCATGGGTTTTGTTCAGTCGTTTAATTCAAAACGTTATTGTCGAGCATGCTCAAGAACAAAAGCGGAAATGCAAAACGATGTGTGTGAGGTTGTTGAATCATTAAGAAACAAAGTTAGTTATGAATTGGATTTACGCAAAAATGATTTTCAAGAAACTGGTGTAAAAGACTTGTGTATATTTGAAAATTTAACAAACTTTCATGTTACTGAAAACTTTTGCTTTGACATAATGCATGACATTTTTGAGGGTGTATGTGCCTATGATGTTTGTAGTATATTAACATCGTTAATTAATGATAAAATTGTAACTTTAGACGACATAAATGGAAGAAAGCAACTCTTTAACTTTGGCGAAATCGAAATCGGAAACATTTCGAATCCATTAACTATTGCAAACTTAAAAAAATTTAATTTAAAAATGACTGCTAGCGAAGTACGCTCGTTTGTTCACTTTCTTCCGTTAATGATTGGAGATCTTGTTCCTTTACCAGTCCACCTTTACATTTATATAGATTGAACAATTCTAAAACATATGTTCGAGAAAAGCATTTATAATCAAAAATATAATTTAATTTTGTAATTGAAGAAATATAAATAAACGGAAATACCACCTAAAAATGAATAAAACGCTTAAATCTTATTTAAATATTTTGGGTCTTACAAATAAGAATTAATCTTCTTAAAATTTTAAGAATTGTTGTCTTGGGAATTTATTTATTTATTTATTTATTAATGCACGACTAAAAGCAGTCAACAAAGAAAAAATTATTAAATATAAAAATTAAGATTACAATTTGAAATAAAATTAATATTAAATATAAATATAAGCAATATACTGTAAAGAAAAAATTAAAATTAGAATTATATCTGGGGTAAGCAAAAATTAATAATTTAAAATGATCCAACATTTGTTGCAAGGATTGGGGAAAACCCAGAAAAACCCAATCAGATCAATAAATATTAGTGTTGTTGTTAGTGATTGATTGGTTTCAAAAATAATATAACATGTTATTAGTATTAGTAAGGTTAGGAATTTAACGATTTAAAATATTGGAAAAGTGCGGATTTTAGGGATGGGATAGGGAGAGAGAGTTCTGAGTAGAAAACGTGAAAGAGGCTATTATAATTAGAGCATAAAACCCGGAACGAACCGTGTGAAGCGTAATCAGTTGTGCATGTAGGTAAAAATAAAGGCCTGTAATTCCTAGTAGACCTGCGGGGGACCGAAAATCTGAGGCGGCCCAAAAGGGGACTAGAATCAATGTCGCCATTAATTAATTTGTGAAGAAAAACCACATTAAGAGTTTTCCTACGATTAATTAAAGACGGAAGGTCAATAAGACGAAGCCTATGGGAGTACGGTGGTAAACGCCGGTTGGGATCCCAGTTAAAACCACGTAAGGCGAAAAGCAAGAATTGCTTTTGAACTGATTCAATTCGATTCTGATTTATTTGATACTGCGGGCACCAAATGCACGAACAGTATTCAAGGATGGGACGGACTAAAGAGACGTAAAGGAGTTTAGTGGTGAAAGGATCATTGAATTCTTTCGACCAACGTTTAATGAAACCAAGTACTCCTTTGGCATCATTAACTATAGTGGAGATGTGTAAATTGAAACATAATTTGCAGTCAAATAAAACTCCAAGATCCTTTACAGTTTTTATACGTTGCAAAGGGATATTGTCAATCGTATAAGAACCTAAGTAGGGCCTAGAACGACTAAATGTCATAAACATACACTTCGAACAATTGAGATGCAACTTATTGGCCGAGCACCATAGTTGCATAGTGTTCAAATCGTCTTGCAGACGATTGTGAAACAGGGGATCAGTGTATGAAAAAATAAGCTTAACATCATCTGCATACATTAAAATATAAGAATGGGACAGAATAGTGGGTAGATCGTTAATGAACAGTGTAAAAAATAAAGGTCCTAAGTGACTACCTTGAGGTACACCAGAAGTTACACGAACCGAACTCGAAATGGTTGACCTAAGAAGCACTTTTTGGGTTCTACCTTTTAAATAAGTGGAAACCCAAAGTATAAAAGCGGGAGGGAAACCTATGCAGTTAAGTTTGTAAAGTAAGAGGTCATGGTTCACAGAGTCAAAGGCTTTACTGAAGTCAGTGTAAATGACATAAAGGGAGGTAAATTCAAGCAAGTTGGTCGTAGTAGACCGACCCTTAATAAAGCCGTGTTGTGCAGGGGAAATTATCGATTTACAGAGATGCTGCAAAGAAGAAACAAGGATTTTTTCAAATAATTTAGGAATGGCTGATAGCTTTGCAATGCCTCTGTAATTAGAAATATCAGACTTACCACCTTTTTTGTGGAGGGGAATGATATAAGATTCTTTCCAAAGATATGGAAAGATTGAAGTTTCAAGGGACAGATTAAAAAGCTTATGCAACGGAGCAGCTAAAGAAGAACAGCATTCCTTAAGTAGACAACTAGGAATGTTGTCTGGCCCAGGAACGAAAGAAGATTTTAAAGAGCTAATAGAAGAGATTACATTGTTATAGGTAATAGAGGGTGCAAACATAGTGTTAGATTGAAAAATAGAATAAGGATAAGATGAGTTGGAAGTGGAGATTGGAGAGTAGGTGGATTGAAAAAAGTTAGCAAATAGTTCAGCGGCTGCAGAGTCGTTGCCAGCAGTATCTGTCCCAAGAAAAAAAGAGGAAGGTAAACTGGAGGATTTACGCTTCAAGTTAACAAATTTATAAAATTGTTTAGGGTCACGGGAAAACTGTCTTTTGCAACGAGTTAGATAGTTCTCGTAGCATATCGAGTTTAAATTGGCAAAGTCCGACTTGGCCACTGTATACTTAGACCAGTCGAGACTTGAACCTGACTTCTTATATTTTTTAAAATATTTAGATTTAATATTCTTTAAATAAGAAAGTCTAGGTGTAAACCAAGGAGGCTTTATAGAACCAGACGATGGAATATAATTTGGAATGCACACATCTAAGAGTGCATTTAGGGTCTCAGTCGTTTAATTCAAAACGTTATTGTCGAGCATGCTCAAGAACAAAAGCGGAAATGCAAAACGATGTGTGTGAGGTTGTTGAATCATTAAGAAACAAAGTTAGTTATGAATTGGATTTACGCAAAAATGATTTTCAAGAAACTGGTGTAAAAGACTTGTGTATATTTGAAAATTTAACAAACTTTCATGTTACTGAAAACTTTTGCTTTGACATAATGCATGACATTTTTGAGGGTGTATGTGCCTATGATGTTTGTAGTATATTAACATCGTTAATTAATGATAAAATTGTAACTTTAGACGACATAAATGGAAGAAAGCAACTCTTTAACTTTGGCGAAATCGAAATCGGAAACATTTCGAATCCATTAACTATTGCAAACTTAAAAAAATTTAATTTAAAAATGACTGCTAGCGAAGTACGCTCGTTTGTTCACTTTCTTCCGTTAATGATTGGAGATCTTGTTCCTTTACCAGTCCACCTTTACATTTATATAGATTGAACAATTCTAAAACATATGTTCGAGAAAAGCATTTATAATCAAAAATATAATTTAATTTTGTAATTGAAGAAATATAAATAAACGGAAATACCACCTAAAAATGAATAAAACGCTTAAATCTTATTTAAATATTTTGGGTCTTACAAATAAGAATTAATCTTCTTAAAATTTTAAGAATTGTTGTCTTGGGAATTTATTTATTTATTTATTTATTAATGCACGACTAAAAGCAGTCAACAAAGAAAAAATTATTAAATATAAAAATTAAGATTACAATTTGAAATAAAATTAATATTAAATATAAATATAAGCAATATACTGTAAAGAAAAAATTAAAATTAGAATTATATCTGGGGTAAGCAAAAATTAATAATTTAAAATGATCCAACATTTGTTGCAAGGATTGGGGAAAACCCAGAAAAACCCAATCAGATCAATAAATATTAGTGTTGTTGTTAGTGATTGATTGGTTTCAAAAATAATATAACATGTTATTAGTATTAGTAAGGTTAGGAATTTAACGATTTAAAATATTGGAAAAGTGCGGATTTTAGGGATGGGATAGGGAGAGAGAGTTCTGAGTAGAAAACGTGAAAGAGGCTATTATAATTAGAGCATAAAACCCGGAACGAACCGTGTGAAGCGTAATCAGTTGTGCATGTAGGTAAAAATAAAGGCCTGTAATTCCTAGTAGACCTGCGGGGGACCGAAAATCTGAGGCGGCCCAAAAGGGGACTAGAATCAATGTCGCCATTAATTAATTTGTGAAGAAAAACCACATTAAGAGTTTTCCTACGATTAATTAAAGACGGAAGGTCAATAAGACGAAGCCTATGGGAGTACGGTGGTAAACGCCGGTTGGGATCCCAGTTAAAACCACGTAAGGCGAAAAGCAAGAATTGCTTTTGAACTGATTCAATTCGATTCTGATTTATTTGATACTGCGGGCACCAAATGCACGAACAGTATTCAAGGATGGGACGGACTAAAGAGACGTAAAGGAGTTTAGTGGTGAAAGGATCATTGAATTCTTTCGACCAACGTTTAATGAAACCAAGTACTCCTTTGGCATCATTAACTATAGTGGAGATGTGTAAATTGAAACATAATTTGCAGTCAAATAAAACTCCAAGATCCTTTACAGTTTTTATACGTTGCAAAGGGATATTGTCAATCGTATAAGAACCTAAGTAGGGCCTAGAACGACTAAATGTCATAAACATACACTTCGAACAATTGAGATGCAACTTATTGGCCGAGCACCATAGTTGCATAGTGTTCAAATCGTCTTGCAGACGATTGTGAAACAGGGGATCAGTGTATGAAAAAATAAGCTTAACATCATCTGCATACATTAAAATATAAGAATGGGACAGAATAGTGGGTAGATCGTTAATGAACAGTGTAAAAAATAAAGGTCCTAAGTGACTACCTTGAGGTACACCAGAAGTTACACGAACCGAACTCGAAATGGTTGACCTAAGAAGCACTTTTTGGGTTCTACCTTTTAAATAAGTGGAAACCCAAAGTATAAAAGCGGGAGGGAAACCTATGCAGTTAAGTTTGTAAAGTAAGAGGTCATGGTTCACAGAGTCAAAGGCTTTACTGAAGTCAGTGTAAATGACATAAAGGGAGGTAAATTCAAGCAAGTTGGTCGTAGTAGACCGACCCTTAATAAAGCCGTGTTGTGCAGGGGAAATTATCGATTTACAGAGATGCTGCAAAGAAGAAACAAGGATTTTTTCAAATAATTTAGGAATGGCTGATAGCTTTGCAATGCCTCTGTAATTAGAAATATCAGACTTACCACCTTTTTTGTGGAGGGGAATGATATAAGATTCTTTCCAAAGATATGGAAAGATTGAAGTTTCAAGGGACAGATTAAAAAGCTTATGCAACGGAGCAGCTAAAGAAGAACAGCATTCCTTAAGTAGACAACTAGGAATGTTGTCTGGCCCAGGAACGAAAGAAGATTTTAAAGAGCTAATAGAAGAGATTACATTGTTATAGGTAATAGAGGGTGCAAACATAGTGTTAGATTGAAAAATAGAATAAGGATAAGATGAGTTGGAAGTGGAGATTGGAGAGTAGGTGGATTGAAAAAAGTTAGCAAATAGTTCAGCGGCTGCAGAGTCGTTGCCAGCAGTATCTGTCCCAAGAAAAAAAGAGGAAGGTAAACTGGAGGATTTACGCTTCAAGTTAACAAATTTATAAAATTGTTTAGGGTCACGGGAAAACTGTCTTTTGCAACGAGTTAGATAGTTCTCGTAGCATATCGAGTTTAAATTGGCAAAGTCCGACTTGGCCACTGTATACTTAGACCAGTCGAGACTTGAACCTGACTTCTTATATTTTTTAAAATATTTAGATTTAATATTCTTTAAATAAGAAAGTCTAGGTGTAAACCAAGGAGGCTTTATAGAACCAGACGATGGAATATAATTTGGAATGCACACATCTAAGAGTGCATTTAGGGTCTCAGTCGTTTAATTCAAAACGTTATTGTCGAGCATGCTCAAGAACAAAAGCGGAAATGCAAAACGATGTGTGTGAGGTTGTTGAATCATTAAGAAACAAAGTTAGTTATGAATTGGATTTACGCAAAAATGATTTTCAAGAAACTGGTGTAAAAGACTTGTGTATATTTGAAAATTTAACAAACTTTCATGTTACTGAAAACTTTTGCTTTGACATAATGCATGACATTTTTGAGGGTGTATGTGCCTATGATGTTTGTAGTATATTAACATCGTTAATTAATGATAAAATTGTAACTTTAGACGACATAAATGGAAGAAAGCAACTCTTTAACTTTGGCGAAATCGAAATCGGAAACATTTCGAATCCATTAACTATTGCAAACTTAAAAAAATTTAATTTAAAAATGACTGCTAGCGAAGTACGCTCGTTTGTTCACTTTCTTCCGTTAATGATTGGAGATCTTGTTCCTTTACCAGTCCACCTTTACATTTATATAGATTGAACAATTCTAAAACATATGTTCGAGAAAAGCATTTATAATCAAAAATATAATTTAATTTTGTAATTGAAGAAATATAAATAAACGGAAATACCACCTAAAAATGAATAAAACGCTTAAATCTTATTTAAATATTTTGGGTCTTACAAATAAGAATTAATCTTCTTAAAATTTTAAGAATTGTTGTCTTGGGAATTTATTTATTTATTTATTTATTAATGCACGACTAAAAGCAGTCAACAAAGAAAAAATTATTAAATATAAAAATTAAGATTACAATTTGAAATAAAATTAATATTAAATATAAATATAAGCAATATACTGTAAAGAAAAAATTAAAATTAGAATTATATCTGGGGTAAGCAAAAATTAATAATTTAAAATGATCCAACATTTGTTGCAAGGATTGGGGAAAACCCAGAAAAACCCAATCAGATCAATAAATATTAGTGTTGTTGTTAGTGATTGATTGGTTTCAAAAATAATATAACATGTTATTAGTATTAGTAAGGTTAGGAATTTAACGATTTAAAATATTGGAAAAGTGCGGATTTTAGGGATGGGATAGGGAGAGAGAGTTCTGAGTAGAAAACGTGAAAGAGGCTATTATAATTAGAGCATAAAACCCGGAACGAACCGTGTGAAGCGTAATCAGTTGTGCATGTAGGTAAAAATAAAGGCCTGTAATTCCTAGTAGACCTGCGGGGGACCGAAAATCTGAGGCGGCCCAAAAGGGGACTAGAATCAATGTCGCCATTAATTAATTTGTGAAGAAAAACCACATTAAGAGTTTTCCTACGATTAATTAAAGACGGAAGGTCAATAAGACGAAGCCTATGGGAGTACGGTGGTAAACGCCGGTTGGGATCCCAGTTAAAACCACGTAAGGCGAAAAGCAAGAATTGCTTTTGAACTGATTCAATTCGATTCTGATTTATTTGATACTGCGGGCACCAAATGCACGAACAGTATTCAAGGATGGGACGGACTAAAGAGACGTAAAGGAGTTTAGTGGTGAAAGGATCATTGAATTCTTTCGACCAACGTTTAATGAAACCAAGTACTCCTTTGGCATCATTAACTATAGTGGAGATGTGTAAATTGAAACATAATTTGCAGTCAAATAAAACTCCAAGATCCTTTACAGTTTTTATACGTTGCAAAGGGATATTGTCAATCGTATAAGAACCTAAGTAGGGCCTAGAACGACTAAATGTCATAAACATACACTTCGAACAATTGAGATGCAACTTATTGGCCGAGCACCATAGTTGCATAGTGTTCAAATCGTCTTGCAGACGATTGTGAAACAGGGGATCAGTGTATGAAAAAATAAGCTTAACATCATCTGCATACATTAAAATATAAGAATGGGACAGAATAGTGGGTAGATCGTTAATGAACAGTGTAAAAAATAAAGGTCCTAAGTGACTACCTTGAGGTACACCAGAAGTTACACGAACCGAACTCGAAATGGTTGACCTAAGAAGCACTTTTTGGGTTCTACCTTTTAAATAAGTGGAAACCCAAAGTATAAAAGCGGGAGGGAAACCTATGCAGTTAAGTTTGTAAAGTAAGAGGTCATGGTTCACAGAGTCAAAGGCTTTACTGAAGTCAGTGTAAATGACATAAAGGGAGGTAAATTCAAGCAAGTTGGTCGTAGTAGACCGACCCTTAATAAAGCCGTGTTGTGCAGGGGAAATTATCGATTTACAGAGATGCTGCAAAGAAGAAACAAGGATTTTTTCAAATAATTTAGGAATGGCTGATAGCTTTGCAATGCCTCTGTAATTAGAAATATCAGACTTACCACCTTTTTTGTGGAGGGGAATGATATAAGATTCTTTCCAAAGATATGGAAAGATTGAAGTTTCAAGGGACAGATTAAAAAGCTTATGCAACGGAGCAGCTAAAGAAGAACAGCATTCCTTAAGTAGACAACTAGGAATGTTGTCTGGCCCAGGAACGAAAGAAGATTTTAAAGAGCTAATAGAAGAGATTACATTGTTATAGGTAATAGAGGGTGCAAACATAGTGTTAGATTGAAAAATAGAATAAGGATAAGATGAGTTGGAAGTGGAGATTGGAGAGTAGGTGGATTGAAAAAAGTTAGCAAATAGTTCAGCGGCTGCAGAGTCGTTGCCAGCAGTATCTGTCCCAAGAAAAAAAGAGGAAGGTAAACTGGAGGATTTACGCTTCAAGTTAACAAATTTATAAAATTGTTTAGGGTCACGGGAAAACTGTCTTTTGCAACGAGTTAGATAGTTCTCGTAGCATATCGAGTTTAAATTGGCAAAGTCCGACTTGGCCACTGTATACTTAGACCAGTCGAGACTTGAACCTGACTTCTTATATTTTTTAAAATATTTAGATTTAATATTCTTTAAATAAGAAAGTCTAGGTGTAAACCAAGGAGGCTTTATAGAACCAGACGATGGAATATAATTTGGAATGCACACATCTAAGAGTGCATTTAGGGTCTCATAGAAAGAACTAAGAGCAATATCGATGTCAGTCGCTTTTTCTAAAAAGCACCAGTCGGTAGCAAGGATAAGTTCATTAAGCAATGAATAATTTCCCTTGCGAAAACAACGACGAGGTGATTGCTGACATAATAAAGGTTGACTAAAAGGTTTAGAGATTGAGATAGAAATTTCTATAGTAGGATGATGTAAGTCTTCAGGGATACTTAATGGGGATGACCTAGAGACGGCAGTATTTGCGAAGTCATTAATAAAAACTAGATCGAGAATTCGATCATTATGATTTCTTATTGAGTTCATTTGAAACAACGAGAGATCAAGCATGTTATCTAAGAATAAATCTTGATTTAAGGGAATAAGGTAATTTGTGCTACTAAAAAGTGACCAAGAAATTTTAGGCAAACTAAAATCACCTAGCACAATAAATAAGTCGTTATCTTTAACTTTATGGTTAATTTCTTCAATACAGGCAAAATGTTGCAAGTAAACTGAAGGAGTAGCTCTTGGAGGGATATAAGAGCAGGTGATAAAAATTGATCGAGTTGAAAAAGTTACTTTGACAGCAACAATTTCAATATCAGTAGTCACATTAAAAGAAATGCGTTCTGACTGAAGAGCCGAATTAGTAGCAATAAGAACGCCACCACTTCGAGTCGGTCGATCATATCTATATAAAAGGTAGTTACTTGACATAACTTCAGAATCAGACACTGTAGGAGTTAACCAAGTTTCTGACAATGCAATTATATCAGAATCAAAGGACATACTACTCAAATATAGATTTTTGAGCTTAGTAAGGAGGCCTCTAACATTTTGGTAATGAATACAGGCGAAATCGGGCCGCAGGTCTAGTTTTTTGAAGCCGTACTGGCGGGGTCCTGTACGTTGGAGCCGCCGGCAGTAAGAGAAACAGGCAAGGGTTCACTACGCCTTTTGGGCTTAAACTCATGAACAATCATGTGTTGTGGCCAAAATTTTGGATCACAAATGACAGAAAATGAGTCATTAGGGACACTTATTTTAAAAGATGCTATTTCGCGAGCAGTGGCAAAATTAAATTTAGTGATTGAGACACTAGCAGAAATTTTGCTTGAAATGTATGCCGCTACAGATTCACAAGTAGTGTCCGAGGATAACCTGGACACAAATACTTGCTTACGAGGAGCAACAACATTTAATATAGGGACCTCAGATGTAGGGGCAGCCACGTTATCAGTAGTATTGTTAGGCGTTGCATTGCGAGGAGGTCTACCCTTTCGACCCGAACCAGTCCGCACCGAAGACGCGATGACTTGGGCTGGTTCAAATGTCTGTGTGATAGAATCACCTGCAGAAGGTGTAGGAGAATTGAATAGGTTAACAATACTCGGACTGGCCGATACTGACAACGTTGGGGAGACATCTTGATAGTGACGAGATGCCAATGGAGTCACGGGAGGCTGATTAACTGGTATATTAGGGGGAACTGCTAAAAATTGAGAATCAGGTGGTGAGTTAAATTTATATTGGCTAAGCAGATCGAGACTAGAGTCAAAATCACTCGAAAGAAGCTTAGCCATTTTGTTAAGTTTTAAGAATTGATTTCTCACAGAAGTATACATTCTTGAGAAATCAATTTGCAACTCGATACATATTGGACAAGACCATTTCACTGCACCACATTCCTTTTTAGAAACGGCAATGATCTTATCACATTGTGGACCTGAAAGTCCAGCACACTTGGCATGCATTAGATTATCACACAACCAACAATTAATAAATCTCGGTTGATCAAGACCATCAGCACACTTATTAGTGCAGTTTTTCTTACAGCACGACATATTTCCAACAGGGGTTAAAGATAAATAATTAGGTCGAATAGGCAGAATTGCGCACGTAAATAGAGCGGGAGGCACTCAAATGAAGCTCTAAGCAAGAGAGCAAAATACAAAAACAATTTGCTGTGAGAGCGCGCTGCTAAACAAAACGAAATGCAGCAGCGAACACACACACAAACAAATGTATTAAGATGTGCGAAGCGCCACAACTGAGATAAGGAGATGTAAACACAAACAAAAACAATCGCTGTGCTTACAATAACAACAAACTTGTGTGAGCGAGGTGTAAAGCGAAAGCCGAAATACACAAACAAACACACGCACAAGAATGTAAAAGATTTAAGGGAAAATGCAAAACTAAGTTTAGCAAAAATAAAATGCTATTTATTTTTACCACAATGCACAAATGATTCAACTTACACAGCAAGTCGATAGCTAGTTCACTTTTGCAGAATTTTAGATGATAATATATTAAAGCGGTGCGTTATTATTCACAAAAAATGATGAACGTTTACAAGCCAAATTAAAACACGTCTGTTTCGCTTAAGCAAAGAACTCTCTCTAATACTTTTTGGTCTATAAATAAGAATAATTCTTCTTATAATTTTAAGAAGTTTAATCTTATTTTAAGAGTTTTTATCTAGAATATTCAAAACTCTTTTGACTATAAATAAGAATAATACTTCTTAAAATTTTAAGAAGTATAATCTTATTTTAAGGATTTTTATCTTGAATATTCAAAACTCTTTTGACTATAAAAAAGAATAATTCTTCTTAAAATTTTAAGAAGTTTATTCTTATTATAAGATTTGTTGTCTTGAGTATTTAAAACTGTTTTGTCTATAAATAAGAACATATATTCTTAAAAAATTAATTCGTTTTAATCTTATACTTATACTTCTGGTCTTGAAAATATAAGATTTTTTTATCTTATTAATAAGAACTTGGTCTTGTTTTTTATGTTCTTAAAATCAAGATGTGTTCTCTTAATTTAAGAATTTTATGTTCTTGACGCATTTTTTAGACCAAAAATCTTAGTTCTGAGACCAAAATCTTGATTTTAGAACATTTTTTTTATCAGTGTAGGTATTGTACAGTCGTTCTGAGAAAGAAACATTTCGTGATGTTAAACGAGAAGCCAGCTGGCGAAAGTATGCCAAGAACAATTTCCAACCTTTCAAGCGCTGTCTCCTGCGTTGGTGCTATAATTAGAATATCGTCCATATAAACGACCACATACGAAAAGGCAAGATCTCCAGAGCTTTCATCACAGCTCTCTGAAAAACCGAAGGCGCATTTTTCAACCCAAATGGCATTGCCAAGAACTCAAATTGTCCATCAGGGGTTACAAACGTGGTATACTCTATCGAATTGGTATGTAATGGGACTTGGTAATATCCAGACGCCATATCTAAGCTGGTAAAATATCGGGCTCCATTTAATCTAGCTATCTGATCTGCTATGCGAGGCAGAGGATATTTGTCTGCAATAGTAATTGAATTTAGCTCTCGATAATCAACGCAGAGTCTGGCTAAACTAAAGCTAACAATCCCTGAGCCAGAACTTCACGACCTTTGATCCAGGTCCTTCATCTGGAAATTCCTGACTTCGCTTTTCCAACATAAAAACTTGTAGCTCCGACTGTAGATCACTCCGGTTCTGAACATTCGTTGTGTACGCCACTCTTTGCAGCCGTCGGTCGAAGTTGGCCATGTGTCCAAGAACGACTGATTCGGCAATCTCCTCCAAATCCATACCACGCTATTTTGTCATCAGAGATGTTACTTTACGGCTCGCGTAAACGCAAAGCATTCACCGTCTTTGGGGCGGCTGTTGATTAAGTTTAGCATGGTAGCTGCCGACGTCTCCGTGCTTTCGAACCTCTGCACAAAAAGCTGTTTAAATTGTTCCCATGTGATCTCGGGAAAACAAATTTGCGACAGCCACAATGACGCACTGCCCTAAAACGATTCGCTTAGTGCCAGAACTAAAGCGCTGCCATGTAACGGTTTCTCGCTTAATACAATATCAACCGTGGCGCACCACTGCGTAGCATCGGCACCGGCTACATCTGCGTTGAATTTTGGCAGCTTGGTGACGCCATTTTGTTGAGACTGTTTTGTCGTGGCGCGCAAGTATTTAGCCAACTCAAGAACGTTGCGATTCTGCTGCTCCAATAAAGCACGAAACTGCTCATCCGCTGATATTGGCTGCGAATAGGATCCCACTTCTGATGTCGGTGATTCATTTCCGTATTCAATTGCTACGTTTTCAGCCATTTCGATAACGTGCAGTGCGTCTCTCCGTCTAGTGCCTTTCAATGCGCAGGTTAAGTGACTTGCACCTTTCTTCCTCTTTTCTATATGACAAGACCAATAAAATCTGACACTCACAGAGAGCCACACTCGATGACAGCATCAGCTGTCATCCCACAATGTCCGAGCTGTTTAACAACACTAATTACGCTCTATTCAACACTAAACTATATGAAAGTGCCAACACTCAAGCTATTCATTCTCCGACATATACATAAATCTGTACCTGTTCTAGAATACAAATTTCAGAAATTTAATTATTATAACTTTCTCTTATATACTATAATCCACAAGCGCGAGTAGAACAATTGAATACCACCCCTTGAAATTGTGGTAGTCGGATGCGTCTCCTTTCGGCGGCTTTATTTTGATATGGGTTCCATCTTTGAAGTTCATAAATTATTCTGGTTTGAATTTTATGATAATTTTTAAGTAAACGTACCAATTGCTCTAAAACATTGGGGTAAGGCGATTTGCTGCAATCCATGGACGCACTCTTCAACCTTTTCTTGATTAAAAATATTTTGGCTCAAGTACTCAGGCGCAAGAGTATTCCATTATTCTCGGCAGAAATCCATTAAAATATTGCACACACTTGCTGCTGACACTTCGAAAGATACTGCAATATTTCGATACTTCGCAGACGATCCAAGAGTATGCAGGGCAATTGCGATACGTTTTCTCAATTGGATGCTGGGGCGAAAGATTGTATCTTTTCTTTTCAATTGTGGTAGCTTTCGCACAATCTCCTTAAAAATATGGCGCTCTATTTTAAAATGCTGTTTGAACATTTTGTTGGCCACTTTCAACTCCCAAAAGCAGCCGCTTCGTTTCTATGCAAGCAACATTAGTTCCACCTAACTATGTATCGTACATCAATAAACATAATAAACTCACTTCCATCCAAATGACCCTTTCCACTAACATCAATGCACTAGATGCAGATAAAAAGGAAGCGTTGGCTTCTTGAAGTTGGTTATTGTACAAACCAACGGCTTTCTCATCCTCATCGCTTGCCAGAGTTTCAATGCATTTAAGCACGGTCAGAACCTGGAGAATTTCACTATTGCATGCGTTCATTTTATATAAATTTTTTATTTGTGAAATTCCAATTTGTCAAAATTGCCCAGATGTCAGTTAGTGACTATTTTTTAGTGACTGATGCGATGTGAACGATGTGCATTTGTCGCAGCTAGCGACTTGGCTTAGTGACTCCAGTCTAAAATGGGTATTAGACTTGATTTTTCTATGGAAGCTATATGATATAGTGGTCCGATTTAAACCAACTTTAGACAAGATATATAAAACCAATTTATATGAATATTATATTAACAAAAAAGTTTTTCATACTACGACTTGATTTTCGCCCGATCAGACCTTTATATGATTTAGTGGTCCGATTTGAACCAACTTTGGACAAAACATATAAAACCAAGTTATATGTATATTCTGTTAGTTTGGTTGAGATATTTCATAAAACAAAAAGTTTTTCTTACTAAGACTTGATTTTCGCCCGATCGGTCCTATGGCAGCTTTAAGATACAGTGGTCCGATTTGAACCAACTTTGAACAGGATATATAAAACCAAGTTTTGTGCATTATGTATCAGTTTGGTAGAAATATATAATTAAACAAAGTTTTCTTGCTAATACTGGTTTTCCACTATGGTTGCGTTCACGTTTGCGTTATGGAAATTTCAAAACGAGCGTCCATTCTCATACAAAATCATAGGCATCTAGGGGATGGGAAATTTTTGCGTTACTGTGGACGCAGGGAAACCAACTCGATTTTTTGTGGTATTTTCTGGTATATATATCGATACATCGAGAATTTCTCGGCATATATCGAAGAATTGTCCAAAAAAAAAACTGCTGATTGAGCAAAAAAGCGAAAAATGAATTCCATGAAAGGTAAGTATTGGTTAAATTTTTATATAAAATAACTTTTGTTTTGAACACAGGACAAAAAATTCAGTGGAGTGAGGAAGCTACCATAGTTCTTCTGGATTTGTGGGAAGAAAATATTGTTGGCTTGCGCGGTGTTCGAAAGAATACACATATTTATAAAGAAATAGCTGAAGAGCTAACGGTTTTTGGACCCACGCCTAATGAGGTTAAAAATAAATTAGAAAACCTCACAAAAAGATATAGGTACATATATTTATTAATATGTTATTTAATCCTTTCTTATTTAAAAACCCATTTTGTTGCAGAAAGGAGCTATCTAAAGTAGGCATATCTGGAGGATCTCCTTCAACATGGGAGCACTTTGAGAGGGTGAAGGCTATATTGAGCACTTCGAAAGCAATAAATTGCAAGAGTGTTATGGTTGAAAGTGTTGGTAAGTAGAACAATCTCTTTTTTTTATATCTTTGTTTAATAATGGTATATGTAACTTAGATTTATCAACAACCATAACCCCTGCTGACGAAAACGCGGAGCCTTCACCCTCTCAACCAAAAAAAAGGTGCACGATGCAAAATTTTCTAGATGTCGAGGAAAAAAAGCTTGAAGTGTTGAATAAAATTCGCCAAGACAATAAAGAGGCCAATCGAGACATGAGAGAATTTCAGCGAAAGGCGTTAGAGCTTCTTAAAAAAAATATATAATAACTATTTAAAAATATAAATGATTTAAAAGAAAATAATTGAAATATTTTTATATTATTATATTATATATATAAGATTATTATTATAATTGGTTTTAATTTTATGGTTACATTATTCAACAAAGAATCTTGCTAGGGCTCCTCGAATAGATTCAGCTTCACCGTTATAATTGCCCACATACAGAATTCATCATCTTCGTTAGACCATTTTTCATTTATGGCACTGTTTATACTCGTTACTTATAAAAAATAAGTATAAGGGTATATTGTGTTTGTTGGAATGTATGTAACAGGCAGAAGGAGGCTTCTCCGACCTCATAAAGTATATATATTCTTGATCAGCATTAATAGCCGAGTCGATAAAGCCATGTGTGTCTGTCCGTCTGTCCGTCCGTGTGAGCGCCTAGATCTCAGAGACCATAAGAGATAGAGATACCAAACTTTCACTAAAAGACTTCTATATACCCCACGCAGATCAAGTTTGTTTCAAATTTAAGCCACGCCCCCCTCCGCCTCCGCAAATAGCGAAAAACCGTCTAAACAAAGAAATCTCAGAGACTATAAGAGATAGAGTAACCAAATTTGGCACACGGATTTATATATACCTCATACAGAATTTTTTCTGGTTGCTCTTTATCAGCCACATCTTCGTTAGACCACTTTACATTTATGGCACTGTTTTTTTCATTCAGAAAATTGCAGTATGCAGCAACAAAGAATTATGTTGTTTGTTTTGCTGATATGATTATCAAGCCCTTTTCCGATCCGCCGGAATCTAGCCTTCAAATGCCCGAATGCGTTCTCGACCACGCGAACGGTAATTGAAGGTTCTTTGCTCTATTGTTAGGTTCAAGGAAAACGGATACGGTTTCATCACACTCGTGGAAAACTTAAAGGCCGAGTCGCCGAGCACAACCACTGGGATTGGAGTGCCACTCAATATTTTAACCTCTTCTCTTAAAAAGGGTGATTCCTCTAACATTGGCTTTAATTTACTATCTGTATAGATCTGCGAGTCATGACACCGTCCAGGGCAGCCGACGTTTACATAAAGAAACCGGAATCTGTAATAAAATTCTTAGTTTGTGTTTGTAAGTTCATTAAATCATTAAAAAGCTACCTGTAATCGACAAGTGCAAAAAGCACAGTTGAGTTCCAGCCTTTATAATTATGGTAATCAACTGCATCTGCTGCCTTAGGTTTTACTTCAATATGACATCCATCTGCATCAAAATAATCCAAGTTAACACACAATGTATAGTAAGCCTAATTATCACCCTCCTGCATAACTTACCTATTGCTCCGAAACACTGTGGAAACCCAAGCCTTTCAAAACCATCTACACACTCCCTGACCTTGTTTTCTGTTATGAAGTTTGGAGGCAAATATTCAAAAGCCATTTGAGCAATAACTTCATTATAAAACTCGTTGAGGATTTTGCAGACCATTGTTATTGAAATTCCAAAGAGAGCTCCAATTGTCATATACTCCGCTGACGATCCTAAAGCATACATAGCAACAGAAATTCGCTTGTTAAGGGGTATGGCAGACCGAAACGAAGTGTCTTTTTTTGCCAACCTAGGCAACCGTCCAACTAAATCATCAAAAATTCTCCTTTCCATTCTAAAATAATGCTGAAACATTTCCTCCGAGCACTGTGGAACGTGTTTTGTCCAAAATGGGTCGTATCGATTCTAATATAAATTTAAATAGTGTATGCATTAAAATAAATATTTATTTCTTCGTTTAATCTCACCCATGTCCAAACCCTACGTGAAGAAAATGATTCCTCCTCCTCCTCTTCTTCAAACTCCACTCTGTTTGATCTACTCGAACTTATCAAAGCTTCAGCCACTCTCTCGCGCCTTTGCATTGTCGCAATATGGGATTCCATGATTGCATTCAATAATAAATTTTTTTTTTTTTTTGGTTCATTTTATATTTTTTCAAACGTCCTATGTCACACGAAAACTTTGAATGTTCTGTCACTCGAAATTGGACGCGAGTCTACAATGGAAACACATTTGGGAAAATAAGTGTTATTTTTGATTTATATTTAAAATGTCACAAAATAAGTGTTACTCAAAAACTTTTAAATAAAAATCAATCAAATAAAAGTCAACTTGAATATCTTTTGAACCAATTGGTGTATTAAAAAATATTCTTATTCTATGATTTAATTTCTTTCATATGACACATCATATCTCGTTCAAGGACGATTATTAAGGATCCTTACATATTCTTTTATATTCCATTTAGCGATGGAAATTGTGACTTTTGAGACCTTTCGCGCTCGAAATCGGTGTATTTTTTGACAATCCGCATGTGCCCATCTCTATAACTAAGACAAACATATTAAGTGTCATCGTTCCATTACATTAGAATTAAGTTTTCCTAAAATGGGTCGCAATCGTGAACAAACTATACGACAATTTTTCAACTTTGAATTGAATAGAAATGTGAATGTGTGCAAGATATGCAAGCGCTGTTTTAAGGGCAATTATCTAACTAACTTAAAACGTCACTTGCTTGCTCAACATAAAGTGGATTATGAGATTGAAATTCGGGAGAAGGAAAAAACTGATGCCAGCGAGAAAAAGAATAAGTTTGTGGTTACCTTCGCCAAAAGTGAAGTAAAAGAAGCATGCGTTCAGTTGGTAACAATCGAAAAAATGCCGTTTTCTGTGTTGGACTCTGTACCTTTTAAGAAGCTGACCAGTCAAATTTTTTCCGGATTGGCAATAGTTCCGATTACTTCGAGAAATATAATGCAGCACGTGGCGGAAAAATTTGAAGTTGTCAAGGCGTCATTAATAGAAACAATGCATCATAAGCTTATTTCCCTAAAGCTTGACATTGCATCAAGGCATAGTAGAGGCATTTTGGGAGTGAATGCTCAGTTTTATGAAAGCGGAGCTATTAAGGTAGTCACCCTTGGAATAATCGAGCTCAACAAGAAGCACACCGGCGCCAATCTCAGTGAAGAAATTCAAAATATTCTTGAAGAGTTTGGTTTGATGAAAAACCAAATATATTCTGTTACGTCGGACAATGGTCGTAATATTATAAAGTCTATTGAGCTTTTAAACGAAGATTCCCATGATGGTCTCGATGATGACGACGAAGAAGAATTGATGCACAACATGAGCGTTTATTCCATTGCATCGGTGAAATGTGCTGCTCACACACTTCAACTTGCAGTTAAAGATTTTTTAAAAAATTTTGAAAATAATAGCGTTATTGATAAAGCTCGCACGCTGGTGAAAGCTTTGAGGACTCCCACCTACAGGTATACCATTAAACCTTAAATTTTTACTTGCGACGAATGCTTTTCAAAATCAAATTTTTTTTTAGGATTTTAATTTTAAATAATCAGTTACCTCAGCCCTTTATTGACGTTTCTACAAGGTGGAATTCGACCTACGATATGCTTCAACGCCTTTTTCTTTTTAAGGATTTCTGTGAGAATCACGTTGATGAGGGTCTTAAATTGACTGCAAAAGATTGGGCTGAAGTTAATGAACTGGTTGAAGCATTAAAGCCGATATATTTTGCCACACAAAAGCTGCAGGTGGAGCAGCTATATCTAGGAGATTTCTACAAGATTTGGCTAGAGCTCACATTGACAGTACAAGCCATGAAAAACTTACACAGGGAGGCATTAAAAAAGGCAATTGAGAAGAGAGAAGAGGCATTGACGTCCAACGAATTAATCACATCAGCCCTCTATTTGGATCCGAGAATGCGAAGGGTCTTGCTACAAAATCCAATTAAACTTATGTGTGCAAGAAATCATTTGACAAAACTTTTTAAACAAATGAATAGTATTGCTAAAAGAGTATGTACCATTTTTACTATCAGGGCTACCACAGAATTTGAAACCAACAAATCAATCTTCCAACAATTTATGGAGTTTTGAGAGATTTTCTGTTGCTTTCTGTGGTAGCTCTGTATATATCGTGCATTATATACTTGGTTTGTTTTTATAAGTTATTTAATATATATAATTTTTATTGCAGAAGGATCGATCAAGATCAAATTCATCATCGCCCACTGAGGATGAGTTGGAGCTGTCTTCAACAAGCCAGTCACAGAACACTTGCTCATTACTGAGTGATTTTCTTAATTCCCTTACTGTTTCTTCGGGCAATGAGGAATCAGTTGAAGAAGAAGAAATTGAAGTTCAGTTCGCAATAAAAGAAATCTACAATTATTGTCCGAAGCCAATTGACATTAATGAAAATATTATGAACTATTGGGAGGAGAAAAAATTTCTATATCCCCGCTTATATCAATTGGCAAAGGTGATTCATTGTGTTCCTGCAACACAAGTCAGCGTAGAAAGGGCATTTTCGGCATTGAAACTTGTGTTATCCGACTTGCGATGCAATTTGTCACCAATTTCACTCAAACAAATTATGTTTTTAATACTAAACAAAACATAATGTGCAAAACAGGATATATATATTATAAGTATAATTTATAAATATAAATTCATATCGCTGTCCAATAAATATAAATATAAATACGTATACATAAATAAAAAATTTTAATATCTACAGAATTTTGGGTTTTATACATTTGGTATTGAATAAATATTTGTTTAGTGTTATTATCTATTTTAAATTTTGTAGTATGTTTTGGTTTTTTTAATATTTGTCTGTATTTTGTTTACCCATATATACACAATATAGTATTGCAGCAGATTATAGAAGCAAAAATGGAATATAAAAGAATATGTAAGGATCCTTAATAATCGTCCTTGAACGAGATATGATGTGTCATATGAAAGAAATTAAATCATAGAATAAGAATATTTTTTAATACACCAATTGGTTCAAAAGATATTCAAGTTGACTTTTATTTGATTGATTTTTATTTAAAAGTTTTTGAGTAACACTTATTTTGTGACATTTTAAATATAAATCAAAAATAACACTTATTTTTGATTTCTACTGAAAAAAAATCAAAAATAAGTGTTATTTCAAAACTTTTAAATAAAAATTGTTTTTTAATTATTATTTTTGATTTTTTTAATATAAATCAAAAATAAGAATTAAAAATGATTTTTATCATTTTTGATCAAAAATAAAAGTTTTTTGCTTAGATCGCTAGTTACGAAAAAAATAAGAAATTTTGGTGTATTGCATGTTATCCTAGCATTATTCTATCCTAATGATTTTTTTAGTTAAAATTTACTAACATAACACTTATTTACGGTCCCTGGTATATATAAAACCAATTTATATGCATATTGTATTAGTTTGGTTAAGATATCTCATAAAACAAAAAAGTATTTCATACTAAGACTTTATTTTCGCCCGATCGGTCCTATGGCAGCTATATGATATAGTGGTCCGATCCAAAAAAGAATCAAACTTGATATGCCCGCAATATAGTGGAATCTACATACTAAGTTTGGTGTTATTAGCTTTTAAATTGTTCCTATAATTTGGATATGAAATTTTGATTTTCGATTTGTGGGTGACAAACAAAATTTTGTGGCAAACATACCAAGTTTGGTGTCTCTAGCTCTTATAGTCTCTGAGATCTAGGTGTTCATACAGACAGACAGACAGACGGACAGACAGACACAGACGGACATTGCTATACCGACTTGGCTATTGATGCTGATCAAGAATATATATAGTTTATAGGGTCTGCCACGCCTCCTTCTGCCTGTTACGCACATTTTTGTTAAAACAAACCCAATAGACCCCTATACTTTTTTTAAGTACGGGGTCTAAAAATGACACTCCAATGCGTTCGGCAATTCCGGCAATACCAGGCTAATATTGACTTTAAGATCTTTAGCAACATGTGACAGCTACAGGTCGTTACAATACATTTTTCCCCGCATAATACCATAATCACCATTGTGCCAGAGGTATGCGATGCGGTATTTAATCAGTTAAAGGAAAGTTTCATATGGGTTAGTGATTAATAAATAAAATAGATTTATCAAGCATATATTAATTTTTATTTTTAAATTTCCAATAATTGTATCGGTGCAATTGATGGCAAACATATTGTCATGAATAATTCTCCAAAGTCTGGCAGTATTTTTTACAATTATAAAGGTACTGATTAACTTTTATGTTTTGGAACACTTCAGTGACTTATTTTCTTATATTATTCTTTAAGGAACTCATAGCATCGTCCTAATGGGCTTGTCAGACGCTCACTACAGATTTATTTTTATTCAGACAGACAGACAGACGGACAGAAGGACATTGCTATATCAACTTGTCGATTGATGCTGATCAAGAATATATAGAGGAACCTACATACCAAGTCTCGCGTGTCTAGGTTTTGTAGTCTCTGAGGTCTTAGTGTTCATACAGACAGACGGACAGACGGACATTGCTATATATCAACTTCCCTATTGTTCCTTCTGCCTTTACGCTCATATTCGTTAAGACAAACCCAATATACCTAATAAAAAAAGTACAGGGTCTAAAAGGAAATATATAAACAGAGAGTGCTGAATTGCGCCAACATAGTTAATAAGAAATTTTAAAAAATATTAATATTAATTGATTATTGAAGCTCTTTAATATATATTTCTAGTTATTGCATGTATATTATAAGAATTACTTTTACTACTGTTGTCTTTTTAGGATATTCTAACTGATGACTGCTTTCCAAAAACTTCGGGAACAATTGCTCTGTTAAACAAACTTCGGCATAGAATTTCTACAATGTATAAAAATGCGGACATGTATGATTATCCGTAAGTATTTAATTCTTATAATTTAGTGTAGTTAATTATAAAAAAAATATTTGCAGCCTTTTTGAAAACGAACGAGGAAAAAATATCCTAGATCTTTTTAACCTGATGTTGCAGGATATTAACGCTCTTATAAAACAAATATTAGGTAAATGGGTTGTTGATTGTTGGGCTAGTATTCAAGAGAGTATGGCTATTACATTGCTGAAAAGGACGGAAAATGACAATATTAGTGTAAATTTTAGCGAAAATCTTAAAACAGCTCTTAAAGATATCAAAGTGTTGCGTTTGCTAGACTGTGAACTAACAGCCAACCTTAATAAATTTTTCACTTTGGAAGAAGAGCTTTGGGTACGTATATTTAAAAGTAATGTAAATGAATCGTAAGACGTACAATTTTTTAATCTAGCAAGCGCGCATTAAATTGCTTCGCATTGCGGAGTGGATCAATGATATCAACGAACGAGCACATGAAACTGAACGCGATCTTATGGCTGCTGAAATGTCGATGATTGAGGACCAAATAAAACCACTGATACAAAAAATCACATGGGACAGATACAGTAAGTCTAAAAAATAATTTAGTCCATCAATCCGAAATAGGCTAGTCTAAAATAAAACTTTTTCTAACCTTGTTCTTAGCAAGTTAATATAGACGAGTACCCGACAAAAAACAACTTTAAACTTAGAAAAAAAATCATGTATTTCGTACTCAATTCAAGTATGTTTGATGTCAGAATTGAGAATAAATACTACTACAAGATTCTCATATCAAGTATTTTTTATTTATTCCCAAAATATTTTTTTCAAGACTTTTTTAAGTACTTTAGGGATTAGTTCAAGAACATGTTAAAATATTAATTAGTAAAAAAAAATTAACATTCGACACTGCGCAAAAATTAATTTGTATGTACAAAAAAGCAGACCCTTTTTGCGCACAGTGCAGAATGTCAATTTTTTTTAATACTTCATATTTTTATTTAAAATTTTGGTAAAATTCTGTTTTACGCCGAAAGTTTCAAAAAAAAAAAAAAAAAAAACTCCAAATTGCGGGTAATTTATCAAGAATTTAGCAAAAAAAAAAAAGTTTGGGAACTCAAATAGTTTTTTTTTTAAAAATCTTTGAAAATTCGAATAAAAATGAACTTTTTTGATGTTGCTTTGTGGAACTTTTCACTCTTTTCAGCCGTTTTCCAACACTTTTTATGTAATTTGATTCCGAATCGGAACTGTCCGATTAATTGCATGTTTACCAACACTATTTAGAACGGGAAACTTTCAAAAATTATTTGTCAGCAAAATGTCGTGCACTGGCTGCAGTTTGTCTATGATAAAATTTCATAAATTCAGTGATGACCAATTGTTTGATTTCTTACGAAATCACAATGTCATTTTATCTGAACGGATTTGTCCGAGCAAAATCCACGAGGCAGGCGCTCTAATTACGATTTTATTAAAAATATTTTTGCTTTCGCCTCTTTAATCACGCCATTTAAAAAAAATAAATTTACGTACGGCTCTCTAATTCAGGGCCCCAATATTTTTTAAAAGAGATAATTATTTTCATATTAAGGTTTAAAAGCAGTGTTGGTAAACATTCAAAAAATCTTACAGTTCAATTAGTTCCAAATCGGAATCATATCACAAAAGCAGTGTTGGTGAACGAGCTGTTATAGTGACAAGTTGCACAAAGCAGCAACAAAAATTAGCAATTTTCTATGCAAACTTTAAAGATTTTTTAAAATTAAACTATTTGAGTCCCCAAACTTTTTTTTTTTGCTAAATTAATTATAATTTGCTCTTTATTTGGGGTTTTTTTTTTTTTTTTTTTTTGAACCTTTCGGCGTAAAACAGAATCTTACCCGTCATTAGAGTTTTACCTCGTGTAGAGATTTTTTTGGGGGATATAAACAACTCCAAATTCCACTCCCGCGATAACGTATGATCAGCATTTTTGCCCCTTCTGGCTTAGACGGCCCAGTAGTAAACAAACTGACCCCATCTAAACCATTTCTTCCCCTATCATGGGAACTCCAGTCTGTTATAAAATCAGCCGAAGCTCGAGTTTAATAGCACGCTATAATTACATATATGTGATATTCTATCGCAACGAGCACCTCTGACCTCCCCCACTCCCACTGGCGACTATATGGAAGCCGGAAACAAGCGCTTGCTCCGCTTTTGAAGAAATAACATCAGCTCGACAAACTTAGCGATACGGAAAATATTTTCTATATTTTCACAATTATCTGCTACAGACCCGCAGCCGCCGATTCAACTTATAAATAAATAATTTGCATCGACAGCATAATTTCTCCAATATATGTGCCTCGCGACAATGGTCACGTAGGCCGCAGCCGAAAACCAATTGTAAACATAACTTTTGAGGTTTCTTTGTTTATTACGATTGAAGATCGAGTTAGTCTTAATTTATTCTGGGGCATATTGTAAACAAAGATGGAATAACCCCTGAAGAAGACAAGGTCAGCGCAATTAAAAACTTTACGATGCCCACGAACTCAACCGAAGTCAGACGTTTCTTAGGTTTAACCGGATTCTTTCGAAAGTTCGTTGAAAATTATTCGCTGATTTCAAGACCATTGACTCGATTATTGTGTAAATCGGAAGAGAACAAATTCGTATGGACAGAGGTGCATCGACAGGCATTTGACGAACTCATCGACAAACTATGCTGCCTGCCTGTGTTGGCATTGTATGATTTTTCAGCGCATCATGAAGTTCATACTGATGCCTCTGCTGTAGGACTAGCTGGAGTTTTGTTGCAGTCCTATGACAAAATCGATTGGAAGCCTGTTTCCTATTTCAGTCGCCATTGTAATGATACCGAGAGCCGATATCACAGTTATGAGCTCGAGATTTTAGCCGTTGTGGAAACGCTTAAGAGATTTCGTGTCTATGTATTGGGAAAACCGTTTCGTCTGGTCACCGATAGTGCTGCCATCGCTAAAGCTAAAACTAACAAGGAACTCATACCGAAAATAGCACGTTGGTGGTGTAGTATAATGGACTATAATTGCGAAATCATTCATCGAGAAGGCACTAAGATGGCTCATGTCGACGCAATGAGCCGAGCACCGGATTTAAAGCCACAAGGATCTTTGGAATAAACCATTCGACAAATAACCAACAACGTAGATGACTGGCTCTTGACTATGCAACTACAAGATACAAATCTCGTCGAGATAATTGGAGTTTTGCAAGGCATTCGTCAAAGTGACCAAGCAAAACAGATACGACAGGATTTTGTAATCAACAATTATCGTCTATATCGCAATGTAAATGATGAAGTACGACTTGTGGTTCCCAAAGCTGTAAGTTGGCGAATGATGACGTAGGACACTTTGGGCTCGACAAAACAATCTTACGGATTCAAGAGCGATTCTGGTTCCCGAAAAAGAGAAAGTACGTTAAGGAATATATTGAGTCCTGTATGAAGTGCTGTTACTACAAATCCAAAGGTGGTAAGCCAGAAGGAAGTCTGCGTTCAGAAAAATCCATGTGGATCATTTAGGTCCATTTGTGCGAAGTAAACGTGGAAACACTCACATTTTCGCAATATCAGACTCATTCAGCAAGTTCCTTATCGTAAAACCCGTTAAGAGCACGAAAACGCAACCAGTCATAAGCGTACTAAACGACATATCCAGCTATTTTGGTCTACCGAAATATCTCGTGTCTGACCGAGGTACTGCGTTTACTTCCAAACAGTTTAAAGAATATTGCACCCAGAACGGAATTCAACACATCAAAACTGCCGTACGAACTCCGCGTGCCAACGGACAGGTTGAGCGCGCAAATCAAACAATTCTCAACTTCATAAGAAGCACACATGAAGAATCGAAAGACTGGGACTTAACTTTACGAAATCTGCAATGGGCTATTAATTCACAACGGAACGAAACGTCGGGATTCAGTCCAAACGACTTGGAAATGTTAATGCAACGTTTGCAAGATGAAGGTAGTGATGATGATTACGTTAGTGCTGAAATGCATAATAAGACATTGCTAGAGAAAATCAATGAGCTTGAAAATGTGGTACAAGAATTGCAAGAAAGATCGTTCCAGCCCTCTCTAAGTTCTTCGCGTGTACATACAACGGCTCCTGTCTGTCGCGCATCGGTAACGGTAATCTCAGCTATTTCACAATTGACTGCAGTCAAACGTCAGCCAACTCAAACGACCAACGCTCATCACATAAGTTCGATCGGTTTACGTCCAGGTTCGATCGAATGTTCTCACATGTATGCGTCTAATGAAAATGTAGCTACGCATCAGCTACATGGGCAAACTGAATTGGCACAGGCTGCAACGTCTCAGCAGCATGTTGCTAATTCACAGACGTACATGCCTAACGTAAATGTGGCAACGAACAAGCTACATGGGCAACTGGATTGGGCAAATGCTGCAACGTGCTATCAACATATTGCTGAACCGCAAACGTATGTGTATAATAATAATGTGGCTACGTTACAGTCGCACGATCAAGAACGTTTTGAAAGTGTTGCAACGTCTCAGCAACATACGTATAATTCTAATATGCAAATACCTAAGCTGCTCTACGTAAACGCTCAAGAATATCCGGGTACATTTACGTCAAAGGTGAACACTTATCCGTACAATTCATATAGCAGGAACGTGTACAACAACGATCATCCAATATATGAATCGAATCATACAAACAGTTTTAATCCGTACGCAAGCGTAAAAGAAATGGTGGCGTTACTACCAGAATTTAATCCGTCTTCCGAGAAATCTTTGGATTCACGTCGGTTCATCAAACGCGTCGAGTCCCTTCGTAATGCTTATCAATGGAATGATTGAGCGTTGATCTTTGGCGTACAACAAAAGATGCAAGGTGCTGCAAAATATTGGGTTGACACGATTGATGAAGCTTATCTGTCATGGAGAGAGTTTGTCGCAAAGTTTTTAAGTGACTTTCCATCAGAGCTCGCAAATAACCGTCAACCAATTTTTCAAACACAGTCTGTACACTGACAAAACATAAAAAATTGTCCACATACGATCTCTCTCTGAGCGAAACACTTTTTTCGTTTCGATTTCGCTCTTCTGTCCGACTGTTTGGCTCAACCGAACAAACGAATCGGTCTCTCAATAACAACTGACAGAGAGACACTTTTGAGTTACTGCTCACTGCAAAACTGTTTTTGGAAGACTACTTTGCAATAAGTGTCTTCAAAAAGTGTTTTTACTTGCTGTGTGTGAGAAAGAAAGAAGAAGAGGTCTGATAAATTTATGTACATAAATATCATGTAAAAAACATGGAAACATTGCATAGATTATTTTTATTCTGAATTCAGTTTAACAATTAATAGAGAATTAATGGTTTCTGCACTTAAAGAGCTGCGCCTCTCATTTAAAATAAAATGCAGGGCGGAGAATGCTCTTTCCACGGATACTTGAGTGGCCGGGGTAGAAAGTACCACATGCGCAAAATCTGCCAAAAGTGGTGATTTAAATTTTATATTCTTAAAAAAATGTAAAATATTGTCATTTAATGGCAAACGGCCATTTAATACGTTAAAATTCTCAATTTCAATATATAATTTTGACGACTTTTCTTTTATTGGCTCTGCTTGAGTTTGGGACACCGGTTGAACTCCATCGATGCATAGTAGTTTGAAAAAAACATCGATAAGGACTGCTATGAAAGCATACAATACAAAAAGACTGTTTTGCCGAAAGTGTCCGATCAAAGTAGTCACCTAGAGACTGAACCAACGAAAACACAAAACAAGAACAGAAAAACAGTTGATGAGCAAAAACACTTTTGAGTTTGTTTGCTCACAACTCATACTCATAGTGTGATTGATTTTTTTCGGACACTTTGAAATGGTTAACGGTTATTTGGGAGCTCTGCTTTCCATGCATCGAAAATTCGGCCGATACTCATGTTAAAATGTCAAAAACACGTAGAGCAGCTAACGAAACGCCACAAGAATATTTCTACAAGATGCTCTCACTTGGTAAAAAGGGTGAGTTACCAGATTCTGCGATTGCGACACATATTATAAATGGAATCAACGACTACGACTTAAAGAGAAAGATATCTAATCAATACGAGTCCCTTAATAAGCTGTTACACGATATACTAACGTACAGCGCTCACAACGAGATCAAGCAAACTTCGTCTCTTGGGAACAAGAAAGAATTGACATTCACCCAAAAACGTACTGACACGACAACGACAAAGGGCCAAAACGATGAGAAAAATGGAAACAACGTGAAATGTTTCAATTGTCAGAAAGTTGGGCATTATGCTGCCAAATGTCCTGAGCCTCAACGTAAACCCCGATGCTCAAGAACGTTTTGAAAGTGTTGCAACGTCTCAGCAACATACGTATAATTCGAATATGCAAATACCTAAGCTGCTCTACGTAAACGCTCAAGAATATCCGGGTACATTTACGTCAAAGGTGAACACTTATCCGTACAATTCATATAGCAGGAACGTGTACAACAACGATCATCCAATAAATGAATCGAATCATACAAACAGTTTTAATCCGTACGCAAGCGTAAAAGAAATGGTGGCGTTACTACCAGAATTTAATCCGTCTTCCGAGAAATCTTTGGATTCACGTCGGTTCATCAAACGCGTCGAGTCCCTTCGTAATGCTTATCAATGGAATGATTGAGCGTTGATCTTTGGCGTACAACAAAAGATGCAAGGTGCTGCAAAATATTGGGTTGACACGATTGATGAAGCTTATCTGTCATGGAGAGAGTTTGTCGCAAAGTTTTTAAGTGACTTTCCATCAGAGCTCGCAAATAACCGTCAACCAATTTTTCAAACACAGTCTGTACACTGACAAAACATAAAAAATTGTCCACATACGATCTCTCTCTGAGCGAAACACTTTTTTCGTTTCGATTTCGCTCTTCTGTCCGACTGTTTGGCTCAACCGAACAAACGAATCGGTCTCTCAATAACAACTGACAGAGAGACACTTTTGAGTTACTGCTCACTGCAAAACTGTTTTTGGAAGACTACTTTGCAATAAGTGTCTTCAAAAAGTGTTTTTACTTGCTGTGTGTGAGAAAGAAAGAAGAAGAGGTCTGATAAATTTATGTACATAAATATCATGTAAAAAACATGGAAACATTGCATAGATTATTTTTATTCTGAATTCAGTTTAACAATTAATAGAGAATTAATGGTTTCTGCACTTAAAGAGCTGCGCCTCTCATTTAAAATAAAATGCAGGGCGGAGAATGCTCTTTCCACGGATACTTGAGTGGCCGGGTAAAATATTGTCATTTAATGGCAAACGGCCATTTAATACGTTAAAATTCTCAATTTCAATATATAATTTTGACGACTTTTCTTTTATTGGCTCTGCTTGAGTTTGGGACACCGGTTGAACTCCATCGATGCATAGTAGTTTGAAAAAAACATCGATAAGGACTGCTATGAAAGCATACAATACAAAAAGACTGTTTTGCCGAAAGTGTCCGATCAAAGTAGTCACCTAGAGACTGAACCAACGAAAACACAAAACAAGAACAGAAAAACAGTTGATGAGCAAAAACACTTTTGAGTTTGTTTGCTCACAACTCATACTCATAGTGTGATTGATTTTTTTCGGACACTTTGAAATGGTTAACGGTTATTTGGGAGCTCTGCTTTTTCCGTTTGTCGTTTTACACGATGCATCAAATACTACCCGAAGCTTTGTTGTCAGGCTTTCTTCCCTTAATACTGGCTGATGTGGCATATAGTATCTTCCTTGTGTGTTTTGTTTTGCTTCAACCATATGACCTTTATTTATATATTCGTCCATAAACTCTGTATACTGTTCCTTAAGAGGTTTATTTGCTGCTAATCGTTTTTCTAGACTAAGCATTCGAGCCGTTGCTCGATTTTTTGATGATCCCAATGACTTGTCGTCCACAAAGGGCATTTTTACCACAAATCGTCCTTCTTGGTCCCTGGTTGTAGTATTTTCAAATAAAGTCATGCATTTTTCATTATCTGCGTAACAGGCAGAAGGAGGCGGGGCAGACCCTATAAAGTATATATATTCTTGATCAGCATCAATAGCCAAGTCGATATAGCAATGTCCGTCTGTCCGTCTGTCTGTCTGTCTGTCTGTCTGTCTGTCTGTATGAACACCTAGATCTCAGAGATTATAAGAGCTAGAGACACCAAACTTGGTATGTAGGTTCGTCTATATTGCAAGCAGATCAAGTTTGTTTCAAAATTTGGCCACGCCCCCTTTTCCGCCTAAAAATTGACATAGAAAATTTCATATCCAAATTATAAGAGCAATTTAAAAGCTAGAGATTCAAGAATTTGCATAGACGAAGAGAAAAGTGTACTAGATTTTTGCTGAAAATTTCAACTTGTGACAGTAACGTACTTATCTCTTCATAAGTTAACGTACTATTATCCCCTATAACTCTCTTTAAATGGTATTTTACCGATTTTACTCCCGCTTCCCATATTCCTCCGAAGTGAGGACTTGCCGGGGGAATAAAATGCCATTGAACGCCTTCATTAGCCCATACGTTGTTTGTACTATTGTTGTGAAGTGCTTTCAGAAAATCAGCATGAAGCTTTCTTTCAGCACCAACGAAATTTGTACCATTATCCGAGTATACGTGTGGTCATTTTCCTCTTCTTGCTACAAATCTTTTAAACGCCGCAAGAAAGGCCTCGGTCGTTAGGTCGCTTACTGCTTCCAAATGGATCGCTTTTGTGCTCATACATACGAACACTGAAATGTATCCTTTGTAAGATTTTGTTCCTCTTCCTTTTGAGACTCTTATTTGAATAGGCCCTGCATAGTCTACTCCAGTGTAAGTAAATGCATGAGTTATTTTTACACGTGCTTCTGGTATTTGTCCCATTACTTGTTGTAAGTTATGCTGTCTATATCTTGTGCATTTTACACACAACCGATTTAGTTTTTTAATTGAATTTTTTAACCCAAATACCCAATATTGCCTAAGTATCAGTGCTTCCATTACTTTGTTTCCCCCATGTAGCGTTTCCTTGTGTACTTTGCTTATAATGATATTCGTTAAATGCGACTTGTTTAATATAATTGGGTGCTTCTGATTATAACTTATGTCAGCAAATTTTAGTCTACCTCCTACTCTTAAAATTCCTTTGTCATCTAGGTATAGATAAAGTGAAGCTAATTTGCTTTTTAGGTTAACATTCTTGTCGTTTTGTAAGTCGAAGATCTCCTGGGCAAACTCAAACCGTTGGTGTTTTTTCAAAATTATAGTGACTGCTTCGTCTATTTCATCTTTCTCTAATTTTCTTGGTGTAATTTTCCTTTGACAAAGTTTTTTAAATAATATAATATATCCTATTATCCGCGTTAATTTTCCAAAGGAGCTACATTTTTCCACAAGAACTGGAATTATGTCTTCCTTTACTCCTATCTGCAAACTAAGTTGGTTTTCCAGCTTATCTTCTTCTGGCCATTCTTCTTTATTTTTAAGTAACCATTTTGGCCCATTCCACCAGTCGGCTGGATTATCTTTTGACCCTACATGCCTCCAGTTTATATCAGGTCCCATCTTGTTAATATAATCGACCCTTGATCGCACGAATCTATCTTTACTTTTATTGTTTTTGATCCAACATAAAGTTATTGTTGAATCACTCCATGCATATATTGATGTGCATTTTTCCATTGTTGCCCTAATTTTTTCTAAGAGGCTTGCTAACAAATGGGCTGCACAAAGTTCTAGTTTTGGCAGTGTTTTCCTATTCTTTATTGGATAGACTTTTGTTTTGCTAGCTAAAATGATTACCCCTTTTGATGTTTTTGCATATACTACTGCTGCGTACGCTAATTCTGAGGCGTCAGCAAACCCATGAATTTCTGGTGGCTCGTCCTCAGTTGCGTTGACCCATCTGGGAATTTTAATCTCTTGAGGATCGGGCAATTTTCTGAGAAACCCGTTCCACTCACAGACCAACTGTGAATTAAGATTTTCGTCCCATTTGTATTCGGATTGCCAAATTCGTTGAATAAATAGCTCAGCAACGACAGTAACAGGTGAGAGCCAACCCAATGGGTCAAAAATTTTAGCTAATGTTGACAGAGCTTTTCGCTTCGTTACATTGGCTATTTCGCTTGCATTTATCTGAAAACTGAACTCATCTTTTAGCGGATTCCATTTCAACCCAAGAGTCTTTACTGATTCTTCGCCGTTCGTTTCGAACAACTTATTTTCTGTCCCTGGTAAAGCGGCTTTAATCAATTTATTGTTAGATGTCCATTTTCGCAGGTGCAATCCGTATTTCCCTAGTTCAATACCTATTTCATTTTGTATCTGTATACATTGGTTCAAGTCATCGGCACCCGTCATTAAGTCGTCCATATAAAAATCGTCCTTTATTCTGTTTTTTATCAACTCATTTTTTGATTGAATTGATATTTCTAGCAAAGATCTAGTTGCTAGGAAAGGAGCTGATGCTGTTCCATAAGTGACTGTTGTCATTTTATATTCTTTCATCGTGTCCCGTGGGTCTGTACGCCATAGAATTCTTAAAAAATCCTGATTCTTTTTTAGTCTTATCTGCCTATACATTTTTTCTACGTCTGCCGTTATGACATACTTCCACTTCCGCCATTTGGTTATAATATCCAGTATATTCCTTTGAATATGAGGACCTGTTAATTGGATGTCGTTAAGACTTTTTCCGTTTGTCGCTTTACACGATGCATCAAATACTACCCGAAGCTTTGTTGTCAGGCTTTCTTCCCTTAATACTGGCTGATGTGGCATATAGTATCTTCCTTGTGTGTTTTGTTTTGCTTCAACCATATGACCTTTATTTATATATTCGTCCATAAACTCTGTATACTGTTCTTTAAGAGGTTTATTTGCTGCTAATCGTTTTTCTAGACTAAGCATTCGAGCCATTGCTCGATTTTTTGATGATCCCAATGACTTGTCGTCCACAAAGGGCATTTTTACCACAAATCGTCCTTCTTGGTCCCTGGTTGTAGTATTTTCAAATAAAGTCATGCATTTTTCATTATCGGTAGGACTTGTATCAGCTGATACTTCTTCTAGCTCCCAAAAATTTTCTAAATTCACTGGCAGTGCAGTACAAATTCTCTTTTTATCTGGAATTTGAATTGGTCCGGACAAAATCCAGCCTAGTTTTGTGTACTGCCCAATTATCGATCCTTCTTGGGTTATGCCCTGATCAAGAATTTTAGGTAACACGTTTCCACCGATTAGAATATCTATTCTATTTCTTTCATTAAACCGGGGATCAGCTAACACCTTACCATTCCACTTCTCTTTGTTGTAAGGAAATGATTTAAAGGGTTGTGGGCCAATTATTTTTGGTAAAACAATAGCATCGCTTTGAATGCGAATTTCGCTTGGGAATCTCGGTCTCATTTCTAATTGCAGCATAGATTTTGATATCCCGACTAAATTATCTCCCAAGCCATGAAGCTCAGTTCTTTTCTTCTGTCTTGGGAGCTTTAATAATTGAGCTGCTTCTTCTGAAATGACTGTTGACTGTGAGCCTTGATCAATTAGCGCACGTAATGTCATCCATTCACCCGATTTTGCTTTCACTTCTACTATTGCAGTAGCTAGCAAAATAATCGGAGCTGAACGTGTTGTCAGGGACGCTTGGTGCTCCCTTTCATTATGCAGCAATGTATTATGCTTTCCCTTGCATATGTTGCATACTGGATTGAAATTGTTACATTTCTCCATATATGGGTGGCTTAAACACCTGAAGCACAAGCTTACTTTTCTTAAGAATTGCTTTTTATCGTCCAAAGCTATGGACGAAAACTTTCGGCAATTCTCAATAACGTGCCCTGAAAATTTGCAGTATGCACAGCTTTGCACCTGCGCAGTATTTAAAATTTTTGGTTTCTCTTTTTTATGAGGCTGAAGAGTTTTTATAGCTTGCAGATGCTGCTCTAAAAACTCAAAGATGTCATCCAAATTTTGGATATCTTTTGTTTTCCAAACTGTTTGTTCGTACTGTTGCAGTCCGTTTCTATCAAACTTTCTCAAAATTATTCTTGCTAGAAACGGATCTGCGTCTCCTACATCAATTTTCATGCCTTTTATTGCATGTAAGCATTGACGAGTTGTGTCCAACATCTGTCTCACGCTTTTTTCAGACTCGCTATTCATCAAAGGCTGATCCAATAAAGTATCAAAATGATTTGTGAATAGTTGCCTCCTGTTTTCAATCTTTCTTTCAAGATTTCAATTGCCCTCTCATAATTTTCTTCGGAGACCACTAGGTGTCTAATTAGATACTCAGCTTCTCCTTTAACCAATTCTTTTAAGCGGATAAGTTTTTCCTTTCTGCTTAGATTGTGGTTATTATCTACTAAATTGCTAAACAAATCATAGAATGCAACCCAAGTCGCAAGATCTCCATTGAAGGGAGGAATCTCAATTTGTTTTAATTTGAGTTGTTTCTGGGAAACATTATTTCTTGAAATTGATTTTAATTGGTATTGGTAAAGGCCCATTACCTCCTTGAACTCACGCTCGATTGTCTTTTCTTCGTCAACTTCGAGCTTCAATTTTCTTAACTCTTTAAAGTCATCTCGAATTAGATCAAACTCATCTTCAAGAAATTTCTTTTTTAGATCTGCATCCTCAGTGGTCCTGCTGAAATCAATCGATTTTCGAAAATCATATGTACCTCGTAAAAATCTTTGGATTTGCCTTACCCATTGTGAAACTACAACTGGGTCAACTGTTTCCCTAGTAATACTCATAAGTATTCTTTCTTTTATATTGAATGCCTTCTGAAATGTTTCGTGCTCAAAATAATTGCATTCTGGAACTATTTCCCGATTCTCTTCCATTACCCTATGCTGTGTTTCAAAGGCTGCCCAAAGCTTGAGAATTTCGGCTTCGGCTGTCTCTTCGTCTATCTTTTTTGCAATCCATTTCTGTTCTAATTCTATTATATTGTTGTAGATTGAGAATTGATTTTTGGCGATAGCCTTAATCTGTTCTCTAGTAAGAGCCATGTTAATTCAGTTATATATTATTATTTTTTAAATGATTAAAATTCGATTCGTACACTCAGAAAAAAAATCAAGATTTCCGTACTTAAACAGGCGATTTTCAAGTACAAACGTTCTCAAAAGCTGGGTAAGTTCGGAATTCCTAAAACTGAGTACAAAAATCTTAATTCAAGTTCGGTTTTCGCAAGTACGGAAATTTTAAAATGAGATTTTTTCGGGATACTTTAAGTACGTTTTGGGCTTAATTCAAGTCAGTAAAAATTTAAAACATACTACTTTAAGTACAAAACAATCTTGAACTTAATCCTAAATATACTTATTTCAAGTACAAAAAATTTTAATAAATAATGAATTGTAATTTTAAAACATACTTTAGTATGTATACTAAAATTAAGCAAAATACCAAAATTAAATACCATTTAATAATGGTGTATTTTTTTGAAATAGGTGCTGATTTTACCAGCGAGCCAAGCCTAACGTTATATTTGCGTAGCTAGAACCAGTTGAGAATTCTAAGGTACGACAATGCAAACGAAATATTCCGAAATGTACTTGATTTTAGTTCAAAACGCTCTCATTTTTAACTTTCTTTCCATCTTGAAAATTTTGGATCGATTCATACTCAATTTAAGATTTTAGTACACAACAATCTTAAATTTTTAAAATAGTTGTTTAACACTCTAAACTCTGTTGATTTTAAAGATATCTCAACCAAACTCACAGATTATGCTTTTAGCATGGTCTAACTAAGTCTGACTTAGTTTGGTTGAAATCGGACTATTAAATCACATTATTGTCGGTAAAAAACTTAAAAAAATGGAGATCGAATCATACTTAATTTAAAATTTTTAGTACACAGGAATCTTAAAATTTTAAGTACAAAACGGGATAAATTTAAGTGCGGTTGTACTTAATTCTAGGATGGCATTTTTTTCTGAGTGTAAATGTTTATATATATATAAAATGTTTTTTAAAATGAATTAATTTGAATTTTACTTTTTTTAATATTGTTTGAATATTTTTCAGTAAAAATATCTTGTAATGAATGAATATATATATATTTTTTTTTTAAGATCGATAAAAAAAATTTTTTTTTTTTTCAAATTATTGTGTAAAATTATTGTAGAAGCTACCGGAAAAAATTTGTTCGAATGTTTTTTTTTTTTTTTAATCGTATAATTCAGTTTAATTCAATTGTAAGGCAGAAATTTATATTTTTATTTTATTTTCTTATTATTAACATTTATTTTGTTCTTATTCTTATTGTTTACTTTTGCTAGTGTAATTAATTGCTTCAGTTCGCTTATAAATTTTTGTTGAAGTTCTCCTGTAGATATTGTTATTAATCTATAAAGTTCTTTTCTCTGCTTTCTTCTTTGTTTCTTTTTTTCCGATCCCCTTTTTCGAATTTTCTTTTCTTGAGGAAGTGGGGTCCTTTTTTTTTATTTGTCTTTGCTTATATTGTTCAATTGTTAATGGTTTAGGGCCAGCACCTGGTTCAGCTGCTGCCTTTAAAAATTCAATATTTTGTAGCTTAGAGAGCTTCTGCTCCATTTAACCAACGACAAATATTTGAAACAAAGAAGAAATTTTAGCGTGAGAAAAATTATATTTATATGTTTAATTTTGGTTTTTTAACAAAACAATTAAAAAAAAAATTTTGTTATCAAAAAAATATATTTATTTTTGATGTTGTTTCTGCTACTTCCTTCTGCGTTGCCCAGATGTTGTAAGTATCTGAGTTTTTTCTGCTTCTTCCTTCTGCGTTGCCCAGATGTTGTAAGTATCTGAGTTTTTTCTGCTTCTTCCTTCTGCGTTGCCCAGATGTTGTAAGTATCTGAGAATTTCTGCTTCTTCCTTCTGCGTTGCCCAGATGTTGTAAGTATCTGAGAATTTCTGCTTCTTCCTTCTGCGTTGCCCAGATTTTGTAAGTATCTGAGTTTTTTCTGCTTCTTCCTTCTGCGTTGCCCAGATGTTGTAAGTATCTGAGTTTTTTCTGCTTCTTCCTTCTGCGTTGCCCAGATGTTGTAAGTATCTGAGAAAATTTTTTGACGGCGCTACGAGCTACTCGGACTTTGTTATTTTTGCCGGCGCTACAAGCTACTCGGACTTTGTATTTTTTGCCGGCGCTACAAGCTACTCGGACTTCGTTAAATTTGCCGGCGCTACAAGCTACTCGGACTTCGTTAAATTTGCCGGCGCTACAAGCTGCACGGACTTCGTAAAATTTGCCGGCGCTACAAGCTGCACGGACTTCGTAAAATTTTGGAAATTTTCGCTGTTTCCCTGTCTCAAATAACAATCACGGGAGGCCCGAAGACTTACGCCTGCGTATTATTTGTCGAGGTTGATACGAGTACGTATGCAATCGCTCGATGGACCAAATGAACAAGTATTGATAAATACTCGATCGAGGCCCCTCCTAAAATCCCTGATAGAGCTAGGCAAAAATTACCGTTGGTCGGGTTCAAGCGCTAGCAATGAGAAATGAAAGAATTACCGTGGGTCGGGTTCAGTTCAAGACTAATTTCTTTATTGGCTCACATCAGCTTATATAGCTGCTATGAGAATCATCTTCTTTTTGTGACAACCTTAACAATACTATGGTTGTCCTTTTTTATCTTAATGCTAAACAATGTTTCTTATTCTAGTGTAATGTTATCCTCAGTTTTTGAGTGAGAATATTTGGGTTTATTTTTACAAAGAATTACTCCAAATGGTAAATTTTGAGTTTTTGTACAGTTGGTACCTACTTGAGTTATAGGTAATGACTATCGTATGTGTTGGCGTAGGGCTCACATATACTTTTACTTTAGTGGTTGACCCTTTTTCATATTTAGCTCATATGTTATATGATCACATGCAACGAATATTCTACTCATTTCTTTATTTATAAACATCGACTTAAAACGCAACCAAACTTTCGTTTGAAAAATAAATAATAATTATATAAACACATATAATTTTTCAGTTGGTTCAAATCGGACCACTATATCATATACAAAACTTACAGAATATGCATATAACTTAATCATGAAATGATGGTCGGCAAAAACCATCGACTGAACCCTCCACGAGGGTGCCGACTAGAAATAACACTCCAATGGTTCCTCTGGGAACTGGTGTTAGCCAAAACATTTGTCGAAGTCATGTAGAATGGCTCCTAAATAGTCTTAATGCATGCCTGAAGCTCCTGTCATGGTCTGAGGTAACGAGGGCTGGACTAAGGTGTCATGCGACCCGTGCCGATAGTCAGCCTGGCTGGGGACCCTTACCAAAAATAGCCCAGCCGGTGGACCCAGCGAAGCTGGTCCAAGTAAACCCGTTCTCCACCCGGGCCTTGAGGTGTGGAGTGGAGTGTTTCTTCCATCTCCTGTCACCACGGAGGCACAGCAGAGCACTAGTGCGGCAGTGCCACCTTCAGGTGCAGGTGTGATGGGGAAACCTCCAACAGCCAGCGTCGCTAGAAAGTTTTCTTACGCTGAGAAAAGGAGTGCAAGCAGCATAATTCAGAGACAAAATGCGGGAGCAGAGTCCAGTCCCTCGGCGGAAATGCTAGAGAAGGTGGCGTGGCCCAAGAGCGTGCTTCCCGCCTACAGCGAGGTGGCGCCTAGGGCGCAGGCACAGGCTCAGGCAAAGAGGCAACGCTCCAAGGAGACTCACGGCCCATCTGCCAAGAAATCGAGGGTCCAGCTTGGTAAATCCTTCGCCCAGATCGCCAAGAAAAGGATCTTTACATTTGTCGTACCTTAACTTCAATCCGTTTTCGTTGAGAATACCAAACATTTTCTCCAAGCGCTCGATTCCTTCCTTGAATGTATTGCTTGGAATTATAACGTCATCCAAGTAAGCAAGAACCTCTCCAGGGCTCATTTGACTTATCACCTTGTTCATTCCGCATTGGAACCAGGGACTGTAACTGTTATAAGTTTTATAAATATAAATTGCAACTTAACAATTATTTCCAAACTTTTATTTAAAAGTTTTGAAATAACACTTATTTTTGATTTTTACTGAAAAAAGTCAAAAATAATAATTAAAAAACAATTTTTATTTAAAAGTTTTGAAATAACACTTATTTTTGATTTTTTTTCAGTAGAAATCAAAAATAAGTGTTATTTTTGATTTATATTTAAAATGTCACAAAATAAGTGTTACTCAAAAACTTTTAAATAAAAATCAATCAAATAAAAGTCAACTTGAATATCTTTTGAACCATTAAAAAATATTCTTATTCTATGATTTAATTTCTTTCATATGACACATCATATCTCGTTCAAGGACGATTATTAAGGATCCTTACATATTCTTTTATATTCCATTTAGCGATGGAAATTGTGACTTTTGAGACCTTTCGCGCTCGAAATCGGTGTATTTTTTGACAATCCGCATGTGCCCATCTCTATAACTAAGACAAACATATTAAGTGTCATCGTTCCATTACATTAGAATTAATTTTTCCTAAAATGGGTCGCAATCGTGAACAAACTATACGACAATTTTTCAACTTTGAATTGAATAGAAATGTGAATGTGTGCAAGATATGCAAGCGCTGTTTTAAGGGCAATTATCTAACTAACTTAAAACGTCACTTGCTTGCTCAACATAAAGTGGATTATGAGATTGAAATTCGGGAGAAGGAAAAAACTGATGCCAGCGAGAAAAAGAATAAGTTTGTGGTTACCTTCGCCAAAAGTGAAGTAAAAGAAGCATGCGTTCAGTTGGTAACAATCGAAAAAATGCCGTTTTCTGTGTTGGACTCTGTACCTTTTAAGAAGCTGACCAGTCAAATTTTTTCCGGATTGGCAATAGTTCCGATTACTTCGAGAAATATAATGCAGCACGTGGCGGAAAAATTTGAAGTTGTCAAGGCGTCATTAATAGAAACAATGCATCATAAGCTTATTTCCCTAAAGCTTGACATTGCATCAAGGCATAGTAGAGGCATTTTGGGAGTGAATGCTCAGTTTTATGAAAGCGGAGCTATTAAGGTAGTCACCCTTGGAATAATCGAGCTCAACAAGAAGCACACCGGCGCCAATCTCAGTGAAGAAATTCAAAATATTCTTGAAGAGTTTGGTTTGATGAAAAACCAAATATATTCTGTTACGTCGGACAATGGTCGTAATATTATAAAGTCTATTGAGCTTGTAAACGAAGATTCCCATGATGGTCTCGATGATGACGACGAAGAAGAATTGATGCACAACATGAGCGTTTATTCCATTGCATCGGTGAAATGTGCTGCTCACACACTTCAACTTGCAGTTAAAGATTTTTTAAAAAATTTTGAAAATAATAGCGTTATTGATAAAGCTCGCACGCTGGTGAAAGCTTTGAGGACTCCCACCTACAGGTATACCATTAAACCTTAAATTTTTACTTGCGACGAATGCTTTTCAAAATCAAATTTTTTTTTAGGATTTTAATTTTAAATAATCAGTTACCTCAGCCCTTTATTGACGTTTCTACAAGGTGGAATTCGACCTACGATATGCTTCAACGCCTTTTTCTTTTTAAGGATTTCTGTGAGAATCACGTTGATGAGGGTCTTAAATTGACTGCAAAAGATTGGGCTGAAGTTAATGAGCTGGTTGAAGCATTAAAGCCGATATATTTTGCCACACAAAAGCTGCAGGTGGAGCAGCTTTATCTAGGAGATTTCTACAAGATTTGGCTAGAGCTCACATTGACAGTACAAGCCATGAAAAACTTACACAGGGAGGCATTAAAAAAGGCAATTGAGAAGAGAGAAGAGGCATTGACGTCCAACGAATAAATCACATCAGCCCTCTATTTGGATCCGAGAATGCGAAGGGTCTTGCTACAAAATCCAATTAAACTTATGTGTGCAAGAAATCATTTGACAAAACTTTTTAAACAAATGAATAGTATTGCTAAAAGAGTATGTACCATTTTTACTATCAGGGCTACCACAGAATTTGAAACCAACAAATCAATCTTCCAACAATTTATGGAGTTTTGAGAGATTTTCTGTTGCTTTCTGTGGTAGCTCTGTATATATCGTGCATTATATACTTGGTTTGTTTTTATAAGTTATTTAATATATATAATTTTTATTGCAGAAGGATCGATCAAGATCAAATTCATCATCGCCCACTGAGGATGAGTTGGAGCTGTCTTCAACAAGCCAGTCACAGAACACTTGCTCATTACTGAGTGATTTTCTTAATTCCCTTACTGTTTCTTCGGGCAATGAGGAATCAGTTGAAGAAGAAGAAATTGAAGTTCAGTTCGCAATAAAAGAAATCAACAATTATTGTCCGAAGCCAATTATATTAATGAAAATATTATGAACTATTGGGAGGAGAAAAAATTTCTATATCCCCGCTTATATCAATTGGCAAAGGTGATTCATTGTGTTCCTGCAACACAAGTCAGCGTAGAAAGGGCATTTTCGGCATTGAAACTTGTGTTATCCGACTTGCGATGCAATTTGTCACCAATTTCACTCAAACAAATTATGTTTTTAATACTAAACAAAACATAATGTGCAAAACAGGATATATATATTATAAGTATAATTTATAAATATAAATTCATATCGCTGTCCAATAAATATAAATATAAATACGTATACATAAATAAAAAATTTTAATATCTACAGAATTTTGGGTTTTATACATTTGGTATTGAATAAATATTTGTTTAGTGTTATTATCTATTTTAAATTTTGTAGTATGTTTTGGTTTTTTTAATATTTGTCTGTATTTTGTTTACCCATATATACACAATATAGTATTGCAGCAGATTATAGAAGCAAAAATGGAATATAAAAGAATATGTAAGGATCCTTAATAATCGTCCTTGAAGAAATATGAAGAAATATGAAAGAAATTAAATCATAGAATAAGAATATTTTTTAATACACCAATTGGTTCAAAAGATATTCAAGTTGACTTTTATTTGATTGATTTTTATTTAAAAGTTTTTGAGTAACACTTATTTTGTGACATTTTAAATATAAATCAAAAATAACACTTATTTTTGATTTCTGCTGAAAAAAAATCAAAAATAAGTGTTATTTCAAAACTTTTAAATAAAAATTGTTTTTTAATTATTATTTTTGATTTTTTTAATATAAATCAAAAATAAGAATTAAAAATGATTTTTATCATTTTTGATCAAAAATAAAAGTTTTTTGCTTAGATCGCTAGTTACGAAAAAAATAAGAAATTTTGGTGTATTGCATGTTATCCTAGCATTATTCTATCCTAATGATTTTTTTAGTTAAAATTTACTAACATAACACTTATTTACGGTCCCTGATTGGAACACTACAGGAGCGTTGATCAATCCGAAAGGCATCCTATTAAATTCATAGTGACCATCAGAGCTGAAAAATGCTGTATACTTTTTGGAGGGTTCGTTTAATTCTATTTGATGATATCCAATACGAAGGTAAAATTTCGTAAAGTATTTGTTACCAGATAGTTGTGCAAACTGCTCTTCTAAGTTCGGCATAGGGAACGGTATTTTTGTCGTAATGGCGTTTAATCGACGAGTACGACGAGTACGAGCCCAAGAGTACGTTTTCGGAAATCAAGTCGTCATCCACTAATAACGTTTCAGTATCGTACATATGATCATCAATAGCTATCTTCGCAAGTAGCTTTTGTGTACAGAAGAATTTTCCTCCGCCAAATCAATTCAATGTTACTGCACAGATTTGCGTTACGCCTATACGGTCGGCGAATGATTTTCGTTTTCGTGCTACCTGGATCAACAAAAGCGTTCGTGTCATTTCCATTTACCGAAATTATTTTACAAATATTCTCATCAGGGTTTTCTTCGATTTTGTTAACTTTTGGATTTGATTTTGGCTTATCTGGACAATTTACGTCGTCATGCGTAGTTCGATTACATATTGAGCATCGGGGTTTACGTTGAGGCTCAGGACATTTGGCAGCATAATGCCCAACTTTCTGACAATTGAAACATTTCACGTTGTTTCCATTTTTCTCATCGTTTAGGCCCTTTGTCGTTGTCGTGTCAGTACGTTTTTGGGTGAATGTCAATTCTTTCTTGTTCCCAAGAGACGAAGTTTGCTTGATCTCGTTGTGAGCGCTGTACGTTAGTATATCGTGTAACAGCTTATTAAGGGACTCGTATTGATTAGATATCTTTCTCTTTAAGTCGTAGTCGTTGATTCCATTTATAATATGTGTCGCAATCGCAGAATCTGGTAACTCACCCTTTTTACCAAGTGAGAGCATCTTGTAGAAATATTCTTGTGGCGTTTCGTTAGCTGCTCTACGTGTTTTTGACATTTTAACATGAGTATCGGCCGAATTTTCGATGCATGGAAAGCAGAGCTCCCAAATAACCGTTAACCATTTCAAAGTGTCCGAAAAAAATCAATCACACTATGAGTATGAGTTGTGAGCAAACAAACTCAAAAGTGTTTTTGCTCATCAACTGTTTTTCTGTTTTTGTTTTGTGTTTTCGTTGGTTCAGTCTCTAGGTGACTACTTTGATCGGACACTTTCGGCAAAACAGTCTTTTTGTATTGTATGCTTTCATAGCAGTCCTTATCGATGTTTTTTTCAAACTACTATGCATCGATGGAGTTCAACCGGTGTCCCAAACTCAAGCAGAGCCAATAAAAGAAAAGTCGTCAAAATTATATATTGAAATTGAGAATTTTAACGTATTAAATGGCCGTTTGCCATTAAATGACAATATTTTACATTTTTTTAAGAATATAAAATTTAAATCACCACTTTTGGCAGATTTTGCGCATGTGGTACTTTCTACCTCGGCCACTCAAGTATCCGTGGAAAGAGCATTCTCCGCCCTGCATTTTATTTTAAATGAGAGGCGCAGCTCTTTAAGTGCAGAAACCATTAATTCTCTATTAATTGTTAAACTGAATTCAGAATAAAAATAATCTATGCAATGTTTCCATGTTTTTTACATGATATTTATGTACATAAATTTATCAGACCTCTTCTTCTTTCTTTCTCACACACAGCAAGTAAAAACACTTTTTGAAGACACTTATTGCAAAGTAGTCTTCCAAAAACAGTTTTGCAGTGAGCAGTAACTCAAAAGTGTCTCTCTGTCAGTTGTTATTGAGAGACCGATTCGTTTGTTCGGTTGAGCCAAACAGTCGGACAGAAGAGCGAAATCGAAACGAAAAAAGTGTTTCGCTCAGAGAGAGATCGTATGTGGACAATTTTTTATGTTTTGTCAGTGTACAGACTGTGTTTGAAAAATTGGTTGACGGTTATCTGCGAGCTCTGGGAAAAAGTCTTAACGACATCCAATTAACAGGTCCTCATATTCAAAAGAATATACTGGATATTATAACCAAATGGCGGAAGTGGAAGTATGTCATAACAGCAGACGTAGAAAAAATGTATAGGCAGATAAGACTAAAAAAAGAAGATCAGGATTTTTTAAGAATTCTATGGCGTACAGACCCACGGGAGACGATGAAAGAATATAAAATGACAACAGTCACTTATGGAACAGCATCAGCTCCTTTCCTAGCAACTAGATCTTTGCTAGAAATATCAATTCAATCAAAAAATGAGTTGATAAAAAACAGAATAAAGGACGATTTTTATATGGACGACTTAATGACGGGTGCCGATGACTTGAACCAATGTATACAGATACAAAATGAAATAGGTATTGAACTAGGGAAATACGGATTGCACCTGCGAAAATGGACATCTAACAATAAATTGATTAAAGCCGCTTTACCAGGGACAGAAAATAAGTTGTTCGAAACGAACGGCGAAGAATCAGTAAAGACTCTTGGGTTGAAATGGAATCCGCTAAAAGATGAGTTCAGTTTTCAGATAAATGCAAGCGAAATAGCCAATGTAACGAAGCGAAAAGCTCTGTCAACATTAGCTAAAATTTTTGACCCATTGGGTTGGCTCTCACCTGTTACTGTCGTTGCTGAGCTATTTATTCAACGAATTTGGCAATCCGAATACAAATGGGACGAAAATCTTAATTCACAGTTGGTCTGTGAGTGGAACGGGTTTCTCAGAAAATTGCCCGATCCTCAAGAGATTAAAATTCCCAGATGGGTCAACGCAACTGAGGACGAGCCACCAGAAATTCATGGGTTTGCTGACGCCTCAGAATTAGCGTACGCAGCAGTAGTATATGCAAAAACATCAAAAGGGGTAATCATTTTAGCTAGCAAAACAAAAGTCTATCCAATAAAGAATAGGAAAACACTGCCAAAACTAGAACTTTGTGCAGCCCATTTGTTAGCAAGCCTCTTAGAAAAAATTAGGGCAACAATGGAAAAATGCACATCAATATATGCATGGAGTGATTCAACAATAACTTTATGTTGGATCAAAAACAATAAAAGTAAAGATAGATTCGTGCGATCAAGGGTCGATTATATTAACAAGATGGGACCTGATATAAACTGGAGGCATGTAGGGTCAAAAGATAATCCAGCCGACTGGTGGAATGGGCCAAAATGGTTACTTAAAAATAAAGAAGAATGGCCAGAAGAAGATAAGCTGGAAAACCAACTTAGTTTGCAGATAGGAGTAAAGGAAGACATAATTCCAGTTCTTGTGGAAAAATGTAGCTCCTTTGGAAAATTAACGCGGATAATAGGATATATTATATTATTTAAAAAACTTTGTCAAAGGAAAATTACACCAAGAAAATTAGAGAAAGATGAAATAGACGAAGCAGTCACTATAATTTTGAAAAAACACCAACGGTTTGAGTTTGCCCAGGAGATCTTCGACTTACAAAACGACAAGAATGTTAACCTAAAAAGCAAATTAGCTTCACTTTATCTATACCTAGATGACAAAGGAATTTTAAGAGTAGGAGGTAGACTAAAATTTGCTGACATAAGTTATAATCAGAAGCACCCAATTATATTAAACAAGTCGCATTTAACGAATATCATTATAAGCAAAGTACACAAGGAAACGCTACATGGGGGAAACAAAGTAATGGAAGCACTGATACTTAGGCAATATTGGGTATTTGGGTTAAAAAATTCAATTAAAAAACTAAATCGGTTGTGTGTAAAATGCACAAGATATAGACAGCATAACTTACAACAAGTAATGGGACAAATACCAGAAGCACGTGTAAAAATAACTCATGCATTTACTTACACTGGAGTAGACTATGCAGGGCCTATTCAAATAAGAGTCTCAAAAGGAAGAGGAACAAAATCTTACAAAGGATACATTTCAGTGTTCGTATGTATGAGCACAAAAGCGATCCATTTGGAAGCAGTAAGCGACCTAACGACCGAGGCCTTTCTTGCGGCGTTTAAAAGATTTGTAGCAAGAAGAGGAAAATGACCACACGTATACTCGGATAATGGTACAAATTTCGTTGGTGCTGAAAGAAAGCTTCATGCTGATTTTCTGAAAGCACTTCACAACAATAGTACAAACAACGTATGGGCTAATGAAGGCGTTCAATGGCATTTTATTCCCCCGGCAAGTCCTCACTTCGGAGGAATATGGGAAGCGGGAGTAAAATCGGTAAAATACCATTTAAAGAGAGTTATAGGGGATAATAGTACGTTAACTTATGAAGAGATAAGTACGTTACTGTCACAAGTTGAAATTTTCAGCAAAAATCTAGTACACTTTTCTCTTCGTCTATGCAAATTCTTGAATCTCTAGCTTTTAAATTGCTCTTATAATTTGGATATGAAATTTTCTATGTCAATTTTTAGGCGGAAAAGGGGGCGTGGCCAAATTTTGAAACAAACTTGATCTGCTTGCAATATAGACGAACCTACATACCAAGTTTGGTGTCTCTAGCTCTTATAATCTCTGAGATCTAGGTGTTCATACAGACAGACAGACAGACAGACAGACAGACAGACGGACAGACGGACATTGCTATATCGACTTGGCTATTGATGCTGATCAAGAATATATATACTTTATAGGGTCTGCCCCGCCTCCTTCTGCCTGTTACGCACATTTTCGTTAAAACAAACCCAATAAGAGTCTCAAAAGGAAGAGGAACAAAATCTTACAAAGGATACATTTCAGTGTCCGTATGTATGAGCACAAAGCGATCCATTTGGAAGCAGTAAGCGACCTAACGACCGAGGCCTTTCTTGCGGCGTTTAAAAGATTTGTAGCAAGAAGAGGAAAATGCTCACACGTATACTCGGATAGTGGTACAAATTTCGTTGGTGCTGAAAGAAAGCTTCATGCTGATTTTCTGAAAGCACTTCACAACAATAGTACAAACAACGTATGGGCTAATGAAGGCGTTCAATGGCATTTTATTCCCCCGGCAAGTCCTCACTTTGGAGGAATATGGGAAGCGGGAGTAAAATCGGTAAAATACCATTTAAAGAGAGTTATAGTACGTTAACTTATGAAGAGATAAGTACGTTACTGTCACAAGTTGAAGCAGTATTAACTTCGAGACCATTATATTCAATCGATAATGGCAACGAACTCGACGACATACTGACGCCAGGCCATTTCTTAATTGGTAAACCAATGTTAGATATACCTGAAGCAGTTGACGATAGAGCAATATCATCACTGGACAGGTGGAAAATACTAACCTGGTAACGTTGCAGCAACGATTTAAGTGGAAAAAGGACAGTCCAAATTTGAGAAAGGGACAGATAGTAATAGTTAAAAACGAAAACACAGCTGCTTCAAAATGGCCGTTAGGAAGAATTGAAGAAACTCACCCTGGAGACGACGGCAAAGTTAGAGTAGTAACAATAAAAACGGAAAATGGGTTGATAAAGCGCCCGTTAGTAAAACTCTGTCCATTAGAGACAGATACACCTGAGGAAGAATCAAGGCGAAAAAGAAGGGCCCCAACTGCAATGGCTCTCAGTTTTCTTATGGTATTATTAGCTTCAGGAATTACCGGAGCTACCACATTAGATATCAGGTCTCAAAATAGATCCGTAGATATTACTCCATTAGAAAATGAAACAATGATTTATTTAGACAATGTTGGACAAATGGACATCGTTTCTTCAAAATGGAGTTTAGTTATATACTATGACTTAGAGATGTTTAACAGGGAAATAGAGTCTATTCATAGACATATCTTAAAACTTGGTCAAGCATGTACGAAGTTAGGTAATTATGAACAAAGCTGTACAGAAATGACTCGAGCTCTTAACCGACGATATGCAAATCTAAAAATGAACAATGATCTGATAATGGTGAACGATAGACAAAAAAGAGCACCATTCGAATTTGTAGGTTCTATTCATCATATGTTATTTGGTACAATGGATGCTGACGATAGAGAAGATATGGAGAACAACATGCGAAATATATTAGAAAATCAGCACGACCTAGTAACACTCCATAAAAAACAAACATCTATCATAGAGTCGACAGTTAACATTATGAAGAAAACTCAAGAAGAAGTATATACTGGGTTTGAAACCGTTCAAGAACAAATTAACAAATTATTTGAAGACCTGGTAACTTGGAAGAACACAGAACATATGGTATTAGACTTTCAAATATCAACTTCACAATTAATGATGTTAATCGAGGACTGCGAAAAAAGCCAAACAGCAATAGTAGCTCTTCTAATAGACCTAAATCATGGTCGAATAAATCCACAATTAATAAACCCCGAACAACTCATGAAAGAAATTAACACAATTAAGGGAAAATTAAACCAAAAAATTAAATTACCTGGGGACGACAAAGGCACAACTATTAAAGAAATTTACAGCTTAATAGAAGCTTAAGCTGTAATGGTTGATGGGAAACTAGTGGTAAACGCGGAAATACCACTATTTAACCAAGATACGTCTATAATATATAAGCTAATACCAGTCCCATTTATAAAACACGATAGAACAATAATTGCTCAAATTAAAGACGAGTTTATGGTCTACAATTTTAATCTAGACGCATATGTTTTATTTGGAAACTTAGAACTCAATAAATGTTTAAAGAGAAGTGATAATCACATACTTTGCAAGGGCAATTGGCCATGGAACATAGCTACTGACAATTCTTGCGAAATGTCAGCCCTTAAAAGAACAAGCATACCAGATTGTGAATTTGAGCAAACTTCATCACAGAACGTTTGGACAGTTTTAAATACACCAAACACATGGTTATATAAGGTGTTTGATAATAAGGTTTTAGAAGTAAACTGTGGAAACCTGCAGGGAGATGTTATAAAGACACCAACTCAGGTGGTTTTAAAATTACCAGAGGATTGCACAGCTAGACATGGAACAAAATTAATTATAGCAGCTAGCGAATTAAGATCAAGAGATTCAGTTCAAAGTCAAGCTTCTCCCATTACAAAACTAGTAGACTGGGTAAAATTAGAAGAAATAGTTCCCCTAGCCAAAATAATGATAAATAACACAAATGACATAACACATTTAAGAAAATTAATCGAGGATCATAAAAAAGAAGGCATTAACCTAAAGGGTCTACACTTTCATAGCTTAAGTGAGCATTCAAATCTAATATTAATTATGATTCTTATAACTATTGTATTACTCATAGTTTTATATATAAAATACAAATGTACAACTGGTAGAGTAAGAATTAATTTTTCCACTCCTAATATCCCAAATGTTTAAAACTAAGAAAAATAAAATAAGGAAATTATACATGAATATTCCATATTCAAAATGTAGATAGAAAAATACAGTCCATTATATAAGAAGGAATTAAAACAAATATCCCCCGCCGCAAAATGTTTATTAATAAACATAAACCTATAAATTCGTGCGGCCTTAGAATCAATAAAATTCCCCGCCGCAAAATGTTTATAAATAAACATATAATTTATCTTGCGAGCCTCAGAATATTAAGAACAACCCTCGCTAAGAAATGAGTAGAATATTCGTTGCATGTGATCATATAACATATGAGCTAAATATAGAAAAGGGTCAACCACTAAATAAAGGGTGTTTCCAAAGTAACGGTCGTTACATATTTTCGGAGATTTTTTAAGTATAATTCCAACCTAAGCAAATAGGCCACGAGGATTGCCTAATTTTACACCTTCGAAAGTTCAAGCATCATTCATAAAAAGTCTAATTTCAATACTTTTTTTGACCATTAAAAAAGTCATGGTCGTTACCTTAGGAATGAGCTCTTTTTGATTTTCGTGAACAAACATAATTTTTTGTAGAACTTTGCACAGGATGTGATAGGTAAAAATATCGGATTAAATTCTTTGAAATGTTTTGTTTAAGGATTGAGTTTATTTTCAAACTAAAGAAAATTAATTACCATGAAAAAAAAGTTTTAAAAAGGTCATGGTCGTTACATTTTCAAAAATTTAACGATTTTACGCTCTTTGTATCTCTTTCCTTCCTGGCATTTGGTAGCTTATGTCATCATTCAAATAAAAAGTTCTTGCCTTTTCTCTGTCGGTTTCACAAATTTGAGAAGTTTTCTTCTTTTCAGTACAATGCAAATCGAACATTAAGTTTTATTTTTTGAGTCGTAAGAGGTCGTTTTCTGTGGAAGCACCCAAAAGTATATGTGTGCCCTACGCCAACACATACGATAGTCATTACCTATAACTCAAGTAGGTACCAACTGTACAAAAACTCAAAATTTACCATTTGGAGTAATTCTTTGTAAAAATAAACCCAAATATTCTCACTCAAAAACTGAGGATAACATTACACTAGAATAAGAAACATTGTTTAGCATTAAGATAAAAAAGGACAACCATAGTATTGTTAAGGTTGTCACAAAAAGAAGATGATTCTCATAGCAGCTATATAAGCTGATGTGAGCCAATAAAGAAATTAGTCTTGAACTGAACCCGACCCACGGTAATTCTTTCATTTCTCATTGCTAGCGCTTGAACCCGACCAACGGTAATTTTTGCCTAGCTCTATCAGGGATTTTAGGAGGGGCCTCGATCGAGTATTTATCAATACTTGTTCAGTCGATGAGCGAGAAACAAGAGGCGGCGATTCGTGCTTATTGAGTTTAATTCGATTAATAATTATTAACTTTAATTATTATCGAATCTAGTATTCGATTAAAATATTAAGAAAATGAACACAAATCGAATTTATTATTCGTTTAATAAATTATTAATAGTAATTTAATTATAAATTATTTGTCCAAAAACATTAATAATTTATTTAACTATTATCGAATTTAATATTGATAGCATTCGCTTTAAAATAAAATTTGGGAAAAGGAATTAAATCGAATTAAGTATTCGATTAATAATTATTATTATTATCGAATCTAGTATTCGATTAAAATATTACGAAATTGAACACAAATCGAATTTATTTTTCGTTAAATAAATTATTAATACTAAATTAATTAATATTTATTTGTCCAAGAACATTAATAATTTATTTAACTATAATCGAATTTAATATTGATAGCATTCGCTTTAAAATAAAATTTGGGAAAAGAAGCAAAAACGATGTGAACGCTATCACTTGACAAACGACTTTTAAAAAATAATATGCCTGACCAATGTAGGGGAGCGAGCGTCTCTTGACCAAAGCGCGACAACGAAATTGCACACGACTCCAACTTCTCAGCTGCCGCTACCCAGTTGTGAATTGAGGGAGTACGGAAAAAATTCCACATCTCTTTCGCCTGGAAAAATTAGTTATTTAGAGAGTTACTCTCCAAATCCACACACGGTCAGTTAAGCGTTCCGGTTACCGGAGGCGTTCGCTGCTCGTTTCCACATATGATATTTCCCATTTGCTCATGGTCAGAAGTTTGCCAATTTGCGCTTCTGCTTTGTTCTATGTCTCTCTCTTTCTTTCAAGTTGTCGTAGAGTCGAAAATACGCGATCTCTTTCTTTTTGTGTATATGTGTGTTTATTTTTTCGTTTTCTTTGTACTGCAGTACTATGTGAACACGCGACATGTCAACAACATGTGCGCACTGGTAAGGTAAAAGTGGTCGGGAAAAGTTACCGGAAAACTTTCCGAAATCTTATGGAAAACGCCGCTGTTCTGTCCAGCCAAGTTGTGGAAAACCTTCATTCGATTTTATACATGCGTGGCCGGGGTAATTCCATACTTTTTACCGGAATTTTTTCCGGCAGGGTCAGCCAAGGGCTCGGAAGGTTTACCGGAGGCCGTCACTGCTCTGTTCCACGCAAAATTCCGGTGTAGGAAATTTAATTTCAGAATTTCCCAGTCGCAATGGAACTGGAATATTCTGTGGAATTGGCGACAAAAAAATCTGCGCAGCGCGCAAAAATAAAATAAAAAAAATATTTTATTTTCTTTATAATTTATTTAAAATGTTACATTCTTAAAAGTACTTAAATTAATGTTTACTAAAATAGTTATATGGTAAAATATTTTCAGAGTAATTTTCGCTGAAAAGAAACAAAATATAAAAAATTATGCGCTTATTATTTATTTCAAATTATATTTTATTAATGTTATAATTTAATTACCTTCGATGTCCGTCCAGTTGTCAGTTAGTTGCTATCTATAATAAAAGTTAAAATATTATTTAATTATTATATTTTAATTTTTTAAAAACAATTAAAGCTTACCTTTTTCAAATATGCGCAGTGCGCACATGTTGTTGACATGTCGCGTGTTCACATAGTACTGCAGTACAAAGAAAACGAAAAAATAAACACACATATACACAAAAAGAAAGAGATCGCGTATTTTCGACTCTACGACAACTTGAAAGAAAGAGAGAGACATAGAACAAAGCAGAAGCGCAAATTGCCAAACTTCTGACCATGAGCAAATGGGAAATATCATATGTGGAAAAATATGTGGAAACGAGCAGCGAACGCCTCCGGTAACCGGAACGCTTAACTGACCGTGTGTGGATTTGGAGAGTAACTCTCTAAATAACGAATTTTTCCAGGCGAAAGAGATGTGGAATTTTTTCCGTACTCCCTCAATTCACAACTGGGAATTAATTTATGCTTATTGATTTAACAGTCGCTCAGAAGCACTAAATCGCACATTAATTGTTATTTAATTTAACAAAACAATCTCCAAAGCGGGTTTATGTTATTGCATGCAAATTTATTTATATGCTCAACTACTTGAAGAATTGAAAGCTTTAACTTTATTAGCACAACCAAGGCAACCAACATAGAATTTGGCCAGAGCGAGATGCCAACAACATCCAACGAATGGCAGGGCCAAGATTTTTAATTGCAGCTACAATTGTTGTTTGCACGTCCGGCGCGATTTTATTTAACTTTTAATACATTTAATTTAATAGCGTCCGCAAGCCACACAAACATGCACTTGATTTTGCCTTTCGATTTTGAGCACATTCAAAAATTGTTTATGCACTTTTTGAAAAAAATCAACTTAAAAACTGTCAACCCGGGGGCGCCATGAAAAAATTTATGAGTTTATATAATTATTATTTATTTTTCAAACGAAAGTTTGGTGGCGTTTTAAGTCGATAAGCGAGAAACAAACGGCGGCGATTCGTGCTTTTTGAGTTTAATTCGACAACTGACTTCTATGCTCTAAGTCTAGCTTATCTAGGGTGGCGAAGCGAGGCGAGTTCGCTCTCAGAGCGACCAACGACAGCTTTAATATGCTTTCACTTCGCCCTAAACCTAACTTACACTAGACTACAATTTGTGAGTTCGATTAAAATATCTTAGAAAATAAAAAAGTTTTCCATACTAAAGGTGGATTTTCAACCGATCGTTCCTATGGCAGCTATATGATATAGTTGACCGATTTCAACCAAATTTAGTCATAATCGTAAAACAACATCAAATTGATTTCCTGTAAAATTGGCAAGGATATCTTAAAAAACACAAAAAAATTTCATACAAAAGGTTATGCCACTCTACAAGGAAGTCAAAAAATTCGACAAAAACATGCCTAGACACAAAAAAATATTATATCGCCGTCTCTCCACAGGTTTTCATAAGACATATCTTAAACGACGCTCAATTAATGCAGCTTTGCCAAAAAAAATCTGAAATCCCGTTCAGATTTTTTTTCGAGTTTTCCTTGAATTTAAAAACAAAAAAAAGCTTAAAAAAAACAACATTTTCTTAATTCAAAAATTAATAGCTCTTAAGCTACTAACTTTAATCTTAGACTGTGTATAGATAAATTATAGGTATATTCATTAGCTTTCTGGAAAAGTAAAGCTTTTGAATATCAGTTTTGGCATTCGGGTGTAATGATGACAAAAGTGGGCATACCTCTAAAAAACATTAAAAAACAGCCAAATTTCAAAAAATTCTAAAAAAAAAAATTCTGCCATAGAAAAAAAAAAAATGATTTTCGGTGTTTGGGGCCCCAAATCTATCCAAAAAAGTCGGTTTGGTCCAATTCAGAATTGGGCTGTTGCATAGTGTTATTTCCACGCTGCCCGCTGCCGCTGAGATAACTGAAGAAACAAAAAAGTTTTTCATACTAAAGACTAATGTGAACCCGATGTAGCTACACTATATAGTAACCCGACTTTTATTAAGTTGTAAAATATCGTAAAATTAAAAAAAGTATTAAAAAAATTAAATTAAAAATGAAAAGTTAAAAAAAAATTTCTTGCCGTTTCTGGGGTTTGAACCAGTGCCTGCACGCACCTGGGTCTAACACACCATCCTCTGCACTACCTAACCATTTCGCCTGCCGGCTGACCAAACGCTGCTATATATACATAAATCAAAATAAACGCGAACTTTGACCTCGATTTTGACGCACTTCCACTTACAGTTTTAAACGCCGATGAAATTATCTTAAGTTTATTTTGGCCAAGTTTCAGACTTGTATCTTTAGCCATTTGGCCTGTGCAATGCTAAGTCAGTGAATGAATGAGGTCAAGCAATTTTAAATATATAGCATAGCTTGCTGTCGACCGTTTTTTTTCTTGTGCTCTCGTTGCGAGCACAACCGAAAAAGTTCATACTCTCTCGCTCTCGCTCTGAGCAAGAGAGTTTTGCTGTCTTCATTTCTGTTTTCTGTTGAGCGCTTTTCGTTGAGCTCTTTTTATTTCGGTCGTTCAATGAGCAGTGCGTAAAGAGCGGAACGAGAAACGCTCGCACAAAGAGAGTCAGCAAAAGACCGATTGACCGAAAAACTCAACGCAAACGGTCTTCACATTTACTTTCGTTGTTGTTGCAATTAATATATTTCGTATGCAAAACGAACGCTTGTGAATGTATACCAATACATATGCAAAGAAATATTACAATTTGATTTTAAATTTTTTTTTTTGTATTTTTATATATATTATATATAGTAACATATTCACAATAACACATAAGCACTTACGCACTTATATTTCTTATCGTAATTATGTAATCGAACACCACTGGTGAAAATAACAAATCGGGCGCTCCCACGCTTCGAACGTTAACATAAACATTCTAGATTCGATGCTTCAAACGTTAACATAAACATTCTAGATTCGATATTCTCACCAAGGGTCATTTATGCCGACGCGGCACAAATCCAGGCTTTGTTTAGAGTCCAAAGGTTCGCCCTCTCAAGAGAACGAAACATTAGGTCTCTGTTTATTTAACAGAAAAACTCGAAAGAGAAATGAACGGTATAAGAATAGTAAAACGAAATAAAAGAGGTCTAATTAATTTTATAGGAACATTTTATAAATACTTATTTGGCACATTAGATCAAGAAGATAGAGCAGAATTAGAAATGAAAGTTAAACATTTATCAGAAAATAGCGTTCATGCAAATGAATTAAATCAAGTAATAGAAGTAGTAAATCGAGGAATTGAAGTAACTAATACACTAAGTTTAACAAATGAAGAAAATCAAAAACTATCAATAATCACATTTAATCTACAAGAGATCACAGAATACATTGAAGACATTGAGTTAGGAATCCAACTAACAAGATTTCCCATATTCCTCGCGAAATTATCAACGCGCCTATTTTTGAAATTATTCCATACCCAAACAAAGGCAACAACATTTTAACTGAAATTATACATGACAAATACTACATACACAATAACCAAGCATACATAGCAAAGACAAAAGATTTAGTTCTGAATAAATGTATAACAGGAATTTTAAATCAAGTCTCTACTGAATGTAGATATTCAAAAACACATAAAGCATTTGAAATAAAATACATAGAACCTAATATAATGTTAACTTGGAACCTACCTAAAACCATTTTAAATCAAAATTGCTTGAATAGAGAAATAATAATAGAAAGTAATAATATAATAAAAGCATTCAATTGTTCAATTCAATTAGAAGAAATATTAATTACAAGTACCATGCTAGATTACACACTAACCAATTATGTAAATAATAATGTAACGAAACTAGAACCACTTTCCTATATCCAAGCAAAAGAAATTGTACAAGAACAAACAAAACATAATACATTTCAAATTATAACTTTAATAACACTAATAATTATTGTAATCACTCTAATATTATGCTTTAGTTATAAATATAAGAACATACCACATAAAATAATTGTCAAATTTAAGAAACAAACAGAAACAACCCCACAATCAAATATTGTTAACTTAAATCCAATATTAAACCAAAATGAAAATATTGTAATTGATTCTGAACCAACATTATATCCTAAGATAAACGCTTGAGGACAAGCTAATTTTTTATTGATGGGGAAGTAACATATTCACAATAACACATAAGCACTTACGCACTTATATTTCTTATCGTAATTATGTAATCGAACACCACTGGTGAAAATAACAAATCGGGCGCTCCCACGCTTCGAACGTTAACATAAACATTCTAGATTCGATGCTTCAAACGTTAACATAAACATTCTAGATTCGATATTCTCACCAAGGGTCATTTATGCCGACGCGGCACAAATCCAGGCTTTGTTTAGAGTCCAAAGGTTCGCCCTCTCAAGAGAACGAAACATTAGGTCTCTGTTTATTTAAGAGTAAAGTAATAACCAATTCCCTTAAGCCGAGGTTTGCTAAGCGTCAACATTTCATCTTTAGTTTAGTCTTGATTTTCACTTGTACTCCAAACGTCGGTTAATTGTTATAAATAAAATATATTTTTTTATTAACCAATTATACTGGACTTGTAATTATATATATTTTTTGTAACATTTTTTAGATATTATGTGTTAAGCAATTAAGCAATTAAACGTTTAACGATTTGCTTGCCAATGCGTGTGAATGTATACCAATACATACGCAAAAGACTTTTTTCTTCACTGAACACGACAAAACGGTCTTGGAACAACCGAAACAAAACAGAATAGAAAATAACGGTTTCGCTCTGAGCGCGAGCAAGCTCATTCGAGAACCCACGAAACGGATGCTCTCTGAGTCTTTTCGTAAAGAGTCAGAGAGAGACACATATTTGCGAACAACGAGAAACGGTCGACAGTTATTTGCAAGCTCTAATATATAGATTATATTAACAAAAAAGTTTTGCATACTAAGACTTAATTTTCGCCCGATCGGTCCTATGGAAGCTATATGATATGGTGGTACGATTTGAACCAACTTTGGACAGGATATATAAAACCAAGTTATATGTATATTCTATTAGTTTGGTTGAGATATCTTATGAAACATATATGTTTTTCATACCAATACCCATTTTACACTGCAGCCACTAACAGGTCACTAACGAAAAAATCTAGTGGCAGTCACAAATTCTGTCGCTGCCCATACAAAAACATGACAGATCATGACAGTTGAGTTTAAAATAGTGACTGCCGCTGTTGTTAGCGACTGTCGTAGCGACTGTCGAAACCAGTGCTAGTAAATAAAATGGTATTAACAGAGTGATAACATTGTCAATTTTATATTTTGCAACACTGGAAAATCGAACTGCCAATTTTGAAATGCTATTTTTTGACAACTAAAAATAAAATGACAAGCGAAAAGAGTAAGTGCAATTTATTTTGGGGAAAAAGAATAATTTCATTAATTACTTAAATTTATTAGTGAACAATGATAAGCAGAGCAAAAATTTGACAGAGGATCTGGAGCATGTTCTTATAGATGAATGGTCTGATCGAATCGGGGAGTTGCGCGGCCAGATAAAGAATATGCATGTGTTTTCGGAGATGGCGCTATCTCTTAATAACCACGGAGCGTCAGTGACAGCAATGGATATTAAGAAGAAAATTGAAACGTTGAAGCGAAAGTACAGGTAACCATAATAAATCAAGTTTTGTAAACATGATAAATACATATGTATTTCTATATAATACATCAGCCAAGAAAAAAACGCCATCTACTTGGTTTCATTTCAAAAAGATAAACGAATTACTGTCAATATCTAAAAGTATACATTTCGATGAACTGATTGAAGATAGCTTTCGTACGTAAATTATTTACATAGATTCTTCTTTTTTTTAAATTTAATTTATCAAAAATAACTTGCAGCTGACTGTGATCCAAGGGAAATCGCAAGTGTTGAAGAACTTGACTTGTCATCTGGATCGCAAGATAACGTGAATTTTTATGATAATAGTGACATGAATGCTCAACCACCAAATAAAAGGGTTCGACTCGACAGGCACGAAAAAATCGCATAAGCATGGAAACATCCCAATCAATTCGAGTGATGAGCGAGGCATCTGTCGAGGGAAACCAGATTTTGAAAACCGCCACCGATCGACTATTAAACCTCATGGAGCAAAATTTGGCAGAGAAACGTTTAGAATAAAATAATTTAATTAATAAATAATAACATAAAATTATCTTATATAAATAGAGTTTGCGTTTATTTTAATAGTACTGTGATATATTATTGATATATATTATATTATATTATATTAATCATCCATCACAGTGAAATATGAAAATGATTCAGATATTGCTTTGCCTTCATTAGAAGGCTGTTGACTTTGTGGGTGGGTTTCAAAATCACTCCATTGCTCCTGGAGTGCGCTGTTTTTTTCGTTTAGCATATTGTGCACAACGCAGCAGCATTTAATTATTGCATTTGCATTCGACAGATTATTGTCAATGCCTTTACCAATACGTCTAAACCGACCTTTTAGTTGACGAAAAGCATTTTCAACCACGCGTCTGCTCTTTGACAGCTGATAATTAAATCTCTTTTCCATCTCGGGCGCTGTAACCGAAATAGCTTCATAGCTGTAATAGCTTCATCATATTTCGGCCCAATCTGAATGCCGAGTCTCCTTTCAAGCAAATCGGCACATTGGTTCCGTCGATGTCCTTTGAGTTATTTTCAAGCAGATCACTTGATAAAATCTTCTGTTTAAGCCTAGAACGTTCAAAGATCATTGAATCATTGCACCGGCCTGGAGCATATATGTCGGTGATTTATTTCCGTATTCAATTGCTACGTTTTCAGCCATTTCGATAATGTGCAGTGCGTCTCTCCGTCTAGTGCCTTTCAATGCGCAGGTTAAGTGACTTGCACCTTTCTACCTCTTTTCTATATGACAAGACCAATAAAATCTGACACTCACAGAGAGCCACACTCGATGACAGCTGATGCTGTCCCACATTGTCCGAGCTGTTTAACAACACTAATTACACTCTATTCAACACTAAACTATATGAAAGTGCCAACACTCAAGCTATTCATCTATTCTCCGACACGGCCATTCTGATAAATCACACGTCCTCGTGTATTAATCAATAAGTGTCTTTATTATATAAGTCGTTTCATTTAACATTCAGTTATATTTTAAAATTACATTCTTATTACTAACAATCGTTTTCTTAACTTCAACTTCTCTTACCAATCTTGTTAATCTTTGCTTCATTTCATTTCTAATTCTCATTATCGTTCTAAAGCAACATTCATTCTCTCCAGTCTGGTCAGGTACCCCCATGAGCATCGACAACTTTGCTTCTTCCGCCATTATCTACAGTCTGTTTCAACTGTTTATCATACTACAGTCTGTTTCAACTGTTTCTCCATCTACAAACTGTTTCATCTGTTTCTCCTTCTACAGTCTGTTTCAACTGTTCTTCTTCTACAGTCTGTTTCAACTGTTTCTTCTTCTACAGTCTGTTTCAACTGCTTCTTACACACTACAACCTAGACCCGCCAGCTCAGTTTCTTCGATGTCTAACTCACTTGGCACCTGTCCATATGGCAGCCTTCGCAAACTTTCATGTGGGTATCTATATTTTCTATTGCTCATCATGGACTTTAGCATATATCTATCGCCTTCCAATATCTCTAGCACCACAAAAGGTCCTTGGAACTTTGGGTCTAGTTTCATTTGATGTCTTTCTTCACTCTTTAGTAATACGTGATCTCCAACCTTAAAGTTGATTACTTTAGCCTTACTTGGATCAAATCTTTGCTTTTCATACACTGCTGCGTTTTTCATATTTTTTTCAGCTTCTACTCTAATTTCCTGTAAGTCTACCTGATTCTCGTCTTCGCTAATAGGAAGCAAACCTAGAGGCCGTGCAATCTTACCTATCAATAGCTCTAAAGGACTTGATTTTGTTACCCGATTGTCTCAACGGCAGTAAATAAGTTCTTAAGAGTGGTCATAATTCGTTCTACCTGTCCGTTGCCGCGACTAGCTCCCGTCGCAATCAAATGTAACTTAATATTTTGTGACGAGCAAAACTCAGTAAATTTTGTTCCGGTGAAGCTTCTACCTTGGTCAGCAATTAAACGAGTGGGTACTCCGAATTGGTAAATTGACGATTTTACTGCGTTCACACAATCCTCGGAGCTTAGAGTAAAGGTATGATATAAATAAACGAATTTGGAAAAAGCGTCTATCAAAACTATCACATATTCTTTACGGTCACTTTTGCCACTTAATTTTCCTGCGGGTGCCATGGAATACTGACTTTCGGGATCGGATGAAGCTCCATCTGCACTTTTCCTGATGATGATTTTGAAACCCTACAAGAAATACAATTCTCGACGAACTTTCTAACATATTTTGCCATACAATCGAACCAATAATGTTCATACACCTTATCAAGAGTTTTCTGCCACCCAAGATGCATAATTGACTCATGCACCTGATTAATTACTGACCACCTAAACGCACGTGGTACAACTGGCAAACAACAAGTCTTAGAATTTCTCTGAATTTTCCGATATAAAACTCCAGCTCTCAATTCGTATGTTTTACCTACGTCTTCAGAGAGATCATGATTCTTAAACTTTGTAACTATTTCCTTTATGTCGTGATCACGCTGTTGTTCAGACAAGAGCCAGTTTTCATAAATTTCTGTTAGAGAAATTCTCTTTTCCACGACCTTACTATGGGCCGATCTAATTTCAGGACTGAGCGGATTTCTAGACAAAAAGTCTACATGCGCCATGCGCTTCCCCTCTCGATATTGTATTTCAAAGTCAAACGTCTGTAAAAACGCCCACCAACGATAAACCCTAGGTGATAACTCAAGACATGTAAATAGTGTCGAAAATGTTTTACTGCATTTACTACTGCGAGTGTTTCTAACTCATAAGAAGTATATCTCGCCTCACATGGAATTGTTGTCTTACTGAAATATTCCACTACATGAGGCCCACTGTTAAAGCGATGCAAAAGGATAGCTCCATACTCGATTGCGCTTGCGTCCGTATGTAATTCAATGGAAATCTGAGGGTCAAAAATTTGTTGTTGATAAGACATCGATAACTTTCTGGCGGATCCTTTCGTGTTCTGCTTTCCACTCAAAACCGTTTTTCTCTGAGGTAAGAAAATAGAGAGGTTTCATCATCTGGGAAAATCCTGGTATAAACTGTCGAAAACAAGAGGCTAACCCGATAAACTGACGTAAAGTGGTAACCGAACTGGCCGGTGGCAAAACAATTAACGCTTCTATTTTCTGCAAGTTGGGACGTACCTCGCCTGCACATACCTCATAGCCTAGGTATTGTACAGTCGTTCTGAGAAAGAAACATTTCGTGATGTTAAACGAGAAGCCAGCTGGCGAAAGTATGCCAAGAACAATTTCCAACCTTTCAAGCGCTGTCTCCTGCGTTGGTGCTATAATTAGAATATCGTCCATATAAACGACCACATACGAAAAGGCAAGATCTCCAGAGTTTTCATCACAGCTCTCTGAAAAACCGAAGGCGCATTTTTCAACCCAAATGGCATTGCCGAGAACTCAAATTGTCCATCAGGGGTTACAAACGTGGTATACTCTATCGAATTGGTATGTAATGGGACTTGGTAATATCCAGACGCCATATCTAAGCTGGTAAAATATCGGGCTCCATTTAATCTAGCTATCTGATCTGCTATGCGAGGCAGAGGATATTTGTCTGCAATAGTAATTGAATTTAGCTCTCGATAATCAACGCAGAGTCTGGCTAAACTAAAGCTGACAATCCCTGAGCCAGAACTTCACGACCAATAACAATATTATTTTTAAGAGAGTCGTCTGGTACAACATGGAATAATATTTCAAGACAATTATCATTAAGTACTACCTCACTTATGATCTGAACAGTACTATAATTATTGGCGTTTCCTATGCCTTTCATCGTAATAAGATTGTTTGCTCTCTTACCCATTAACTTGCTAGACATACTCTCCTTAACTAAAGAACATTCGACTCCAGAATCAAATGTAATTTGAAATTTTTCGCCTCGCTGCATCATCTGCGATTTCGGGTCTTCCACGACGCACAACTCCACTCGCTTTTCAAATCTTTTTCCGCCTCCAGAGACACCCTTTGGACAATGTGTAGCAATGTGTCCCATCTCTTGACAGCGGTAACACTGAATGTTGGTTTTCGTTCGCTGCTGCAACGCTTGAGTCGCTTTACGTTCGCCATCACGCATAGATCCTCCACCTAGCATCGTTGCTCTGCACTCAAACTTCTTATGCCCCATCTTGCCGCAGTTATGGCACTTTATGGTGGATGACTTCGTGCGCTTTGATCCAGGTCCTTCATCTGGAAATTCCTGACTTCGCTTTTCCAACATAAAAACTTGTAGCTCCGACTGTAGATCACGCCGGCTGTGAACATTCGTTGTGTTCGCCACTCTTTGCAGCCGTCGGTCGAAGTTGGCCATGTGTCCAAGAACGACTGATACGACAATCTCCTCCAAATCCATACCACGCTATTTTGTCATCAGAGATGTTACTTTACGGCTCGCGTAAACGCAATGCATTCACCGTCTTTGGGGCGGCTGTTGATTAAGTTTAGCATGGTAGCTGCCGACGTCTCCGTGCTTTCGAACCTCTGCACAAAAAGCTGTTTAAATTGTTCCCATGTGATCTCGGGAAAACAAATTTGCGACAGCCACAATGACGCACTGCCCTCCAACGATTCGCTTAGTGCCAGAACTAAAGCGCTGCCATGTAACGGTTTCTCGCTTAATACAATATCAACCGTGGCGCACCACTGCGTAGCATCGGCACCGGCTACATCTGCGTTGAATTTTGGCAGCTTGGTGACGCCATTTTGTTGAGACTGTTTTGTCGTGGCGCGCAAGGATTTAGCCAACTCAAGAACGTTGCGATTCTGTTGCTCCAATAAAGCACGAAACTGCTCATCCGCTGATATTGGCTGCGAATAGGATCCCACTTCTGATGTCTGTTGTTTTCAGCCATTTCGATAATGTGCAGTGCGTCTCTCCGTCTAGTGCCTTTCAATGCGCAGGTTAAGTGACTTGCACCTTTCTTCCTCTTTTCTATATGACAAGACCAATAAAATCTGACACTCACAGAGAGCCACACTCGATGACAGCATCAGCTGTCATCCCACATTGTCCGAGCTGTTTAACAACACTAATTACGCTCTATTCAACACTAAACTATATGAAAGTGCCAACACTCAAGCTATTCATCTATTCGCCGACATATACATAAATCTGTACCTGTGCTAGAATACAAATTTCAGAAATTTAATTATTATAACTTTCTCTTATATACCTATAATCCACAAGCGCGAGTAGAATAATTGAATACCACCCCTTGAAATTGTGGTAGTCGGATGCGTCTCCTTTCGGCGGCTTTATTTTGATATGGGTTCCATCTTTGAAGTTCATAAATTATTCTGGTTTGAATTTTATGATAATTTTTAAGTAAAGTAAATTGCTCTAAAACATTGGGGTAAGGCGATTTGCTGCAATCCATGGACGCACTCTTCAACCTTTTCTTGATTAAAAATATTTTGGCTCAAGTACTCAGGCGCAAGAGTATTCCATTATTCTCGGCAGAAATCCAAAAATATTGCACACACTTGCTGCTGACACTTCGAAAGATACTGCAATATTTCGATACTCCGCAGACGATCCAAGAGTATGCAGGGCAATTGCGATACGTTTTCTCAATTGGATGCTGGGGCGAAAGTTTGTATCTTTTCTTTTCAATTGTGGTAGCTTTCGCACAATCTCCTTAAAAATATGGCGCTCTATTTTAAAATGCTGTTTGAACATTTTGTCGTTCATGTTGGGCACTTTCAACTCCCAAAAGCAGCCGCTCCGTTTCTATGCAAGCAACATTAGTTCCACCTAACTATGTATCGTACATCAATAAACATAATAAACTCACTTCCATCCAAATGACCCTTTCCACTAACATCAATGCACTAGATGCAGATAAAAAAGAAGCGTTGGCTTCTTGAAGTTGGTTATTGTACAAACCAACGGCTTTCTCATCCTCATCGCTTGCCAGAGTTTCAATGCATTTAAGCACGGCCAGAACCTGGAGAATTTCACTATTGCACGCGTTCATTTTATATAAATTTTTTATTTGTGAAATTCCAATTTGTCAAAATTGCCCAGATGTCAGTTAGTGACTATTTTTTAGTGACTGATGCGATGTGAACGATGTGCATTTGTCGCAGCTAGCGACTTTGCTTAGTGACTCCAGTCTAAAATGGGTATTAGACTTGATTTTCCTATGGAAGCTATATGATATAGTGGTCCGATTTAAACCAACTTTATACAAGATATATTAAACCAATTTATATGAATCCTTCCGAAAGCTTCAAAAAAAAAAAAAAAAAAAACCCCAAATAGCGGGTAATTTATCAAGAATTTAGAAAAAAAAATTAATTTGGGGACTCAAATAGTTTAATTTTAAAAAATCTTTAAAGTTTGTATAGAAAATTGCTATTTTTTGTTGTTGCTTTTTGAAACTTGTCACTATTACAGCTCGTTTACCAACACTCTTTTTGTGATATGAATCCGATTTTGAACCAATTGAACTGTAAGATTTTTTGGAATGTTTACCAACACTGCTTCGTAGCTTTCCTGTGAATTTTAAACCTTAATTTGAAAATAATTATCTCTTTTAAAAAATATTGGGGCCCTGAAAAGGGCCGATTTGGTGACACAGTGACATGTGACAAAGTGACATAAAGTCACCTTAGACTTCATCGTCATCACCGCCGTCATCGTCTTCCTAAAGGGTGGGGGGGAATATATAAAAGAGCCGAAATAAATTTAAAAAAATCGTAATTAAAGCGCAGCAGGCAAACATTTTTTTTACAAAAATCGCGCGATTTTTTTAAAAACAATTTTTGACTGCGGCGCATTTTTTTCCTTTCTTCAACATACCACAGAGAACCTTACATCTTCATTTGTCTTTTTAAATTGGAACTTTGCCAGGTAGCCAATATAGTGCTCCTTTCTTCGTCCATAACTTGGGATCTCGCCGCGCATGTCCCGCCACAGTCTTTCAATATTTTGAGTGTGTGCCCCACTGTCTGGATCAACAAAGTTTTTAGAGTGGTTAACTGTTTGGTGGTTGAATCCTTCTTCCTTCAAACAATTATACGCCTTCCAACAATCGGACATGATGGTGGTTCCATCAGCTATCCGTTCCTTTATTATGGTTAGCAATGTTGCCGAGTCCCGGCATTTCACTGGCTGAATAAAAAAGGCGCCACTATCCCTTTCTATTCCTCCGAACATCCAATCATCCGTAACCACTCGTCCACAGTTATATTTTCTTTTTCCCACTTTTGCCTCGTCTATCTCTACTATTTTTCCTGGGCCTCCGATAGTAGGACGACTATTTGTTATGCTCCAGTCTATGTAGACCTCGCGGAGAAAGCTTCTCCAGTCAGTCACAGATTGACGACACCAGCCTAGTTCAGAAAGAAGAGCTTCTGTTTCGGATTTTAGCCCGACAGAATCATACACAACAAAGTTGCCTTCTATCTGCAGCCTCGATCCGCCGAAAAATGTGTTCACGCGTACACTCTCTTGAAAGCTGCACTGAGCTCTAATTTTCTTCTTCTTTCCTATCTGCTGTGCAATTGACGCTCTGCAACTAAAAAAAAACGATGCCCCGTTACGTGACGAAATCATGGACGTTGCACCACATTTTGGACAAATCCGTTCACGTAAAATCACATTGTGATTTCGTAAGAACTCAAGCAATTGGTCATTGCTAAATTTATGGAATTAAATCATTGATATATTGCAGCCAGTGCACGACATTTTGATGACAAATAATTTTTGACAGTTTCCCGTTATAAATAGTGTTGGTAAACATGATATTAATCGGACAGTTCCGATTCGGAATCAAATTACATAAAAAGTGTTGGAAAACGGCTGAAAAGAGTGAAAAGTTCCACAAAGCAACATCAAAAAAGTTCATTTTTATTGGAATTTTCAAATATTTTTTAAAATTAAACTATTTGAGTCCCCAAATTAATTTTTTTTTCTAAATTCTTGATAAATTACCCGCTATTTGGGGTTTTTTTTTTTTTTTTTTTTGAAGCTTTCGGCATATAACAGAATTTTACCGAATCCTTTATATGATTTAGTGGTCGGATTTGAACCAACTTTGGACAAAACATATAAAACCAAGTTATATGTATGTCGGAGATGGCATAATTCATATTGCGCGGCCTACTTTGCTGGCGATAACTAGTATTGTGAGTCTTACTAGTGTTGGACAGAATTAACACTGCTAGAGTGGGATGACAGCAGAAGCTGTCATCGAGTGAGGCTCTGGTGTGAGTGTCAAAGGTGATGACTTGGCAATAAGGTGTAAAAGAGGATGACTTTACAATTGGTCTTTCGGCACGACACACGCAGAGACTCGCTTCGCTCTATAATTTAAAACGAGACATTAATCCTTCAATCTTAATAATGGGTTCAAATCCAATAACTCCGACATCAGAAGTGGGATTGGACTCGCGTATGCTACCCGCGGACGAACAATTTCGTGTTTTGTTGGAGCAACAAAATAAAAATTTTTTGGAGCTAGCAAAATCGTTGCAGGCATCTGTACGCGAGCCGCAAAATAATGGTGTAGTTGTGTTGCCGAAATTCAACTCGGATGCTCCTGGTGCTGATGCTACCCAATGGTGCGCTACGGTCGACATCGTCCTCGACGAAAAACCTCTGCAAGGTAGCTCTCTTATCTTGGCATTAAGCGAAGCCTTGAGTGGTAGTGCGTGCCAATGGCTATCTCAAATATGCTATCCGGGAATAACATGGCAGGCGTTCAAGCAACTCTTCGTGCAGCGCTACGACAGTCCGGAGACTCCAGCCGCTACGTTCTTGAAATTGTTAAACAGTCGTCCAAAGGCTGATGAAGGTCTTGCTGTATATGCAAGCCGCTTAGTGACGTCACTAATTACAAAATGGCGTAACATGGATAAAAAAGAGATAGCTGTATCCGTAGTTCTTGAACATTTGGCAAACTTTGATCGACGCTTGCAAAGAACAGTGTACACGTCAAATGTGCACAACAGACGAGAGATGCAATCCGAACTACAAGTTTTTACTTTGGATAAAAAGCGACACAATTCCCTGGACGATGAATCTGGTGGTAAGCGCTTCAAGACGTCTCAGGTACGATGCTATTCTTGTGGTAAGCTTGGACACAAGTCGAACGAGTGCAGAGCTAGCAAGGAGCAGGCTGGACCGATGGAGAAAAGAGAGAACCGCCCCGGCAAAGGACGAGATGAGAAGGACTACATAGTGTGTTATCGCTGTAAGGAGAAAGGACACATTGCCACTAAGTGCCCTAAGAATACCTTAGAAGGAAGACCCGAATCGCGCCCGAGTAAGCGAGTTGACTTATGCATCGTAGACGAGCCGAAAACAAGTATGCAGCAACGAGGTGAGAGGTTCCAAGTTACATTTGATTCTGGCGCAGAGTGCTCCTTAATCAAGGAGGGGATAGCCAATAAGCTGATGGGCAAAAGAGCTAACCACGTCATCGCCCTAAGAGGCATTGGCAACGCCAGCATTTCGAGTACTATACAGATTGAAAGCGATGTTATTATTAATGAAAATAGCTTAAAAATTTTGTTTCATGTCGTACCAGATAACTGTTTAAAAAGCAATATTGTAATCGGCCGTGAAATATTGGCCCAGGGCTTTTCTGCATTAGTATCTTGTAGCGGCGTAGAGTTCATAAGAGATACAACGATTAACACGTGTTTGGTGACTGAAAATGATGTGAATTTTGATAAAATAGAAACGGAAATGAATGGACAATATAGAAATAAATTAGTACTGCTATTGAAAAAGTATTCAAAATGGTTTATAAATGGAACTCCACTAACCCGTATAAGCACAGGCGAAATGTCAATAAGACTAGTTGAGCCAACTAAGACCGTACAGAGACGGCCATACAGATTTAGTCCGAGTGAAAGGGAACTAGTTCGATCAAAAGTTCAGGAGTTAATACAGACGAAAGTTATTAGGCCCAGTAGCTCACCATACGCTAGTCCAGCATTGTTAGTAAAGAAGAAGAACGGTTCTGCAAGACTTTGATATTGATATTGGCTGCGAATAGGATCCCACTTCTGATGTCGGTGATTCATTTACGTATTCAATTGCTACGTTTTCAGCCATTTCGATAATGTGCAGTGCGTCTCTCCGTCTAGTGCCTTTCAATGCGCAGGTTAAGTGACTTGCACCTTTCTTCCTCTTTTCTATATGACAAGACCAATAAAATCTGACACTCACAGAGAGCCACACTCGATGACAGCATCAGCTGTCATCCCACATTGTCCGAGCTGTTTAACAACACTAATTACGCTCTATTCAACACTAAACTATATGAAAGTGCCAACACTCAAGCTATTCATCTATTCGCCGACATATACATAAATCTGTACCTGTGCTAGAATACAAATTTCAGAAATTTAATTATTATAACTTTCTCTTATATACCTATAATCCACAAGCGCGAGTAGAATAATTGAATACCACCCCTTGAAATTGTGGTAGTCGGATGCGTCTCCTTTCGGCGGCTTTATTTTGATATGGGTTCCATCTTTGAAGTTCATAAATTATTCTGGTTTGAATTTTATGATAATTTTTAAGTAAAGTAAATTGCTCTAAAACATTGGGGTAAGGCGATTTGCTGCAATCCATGGACGCACTCTTCAACCTTTTCTTGATTAAAAATATTTTGGCTCAAGTACTCAGGCGCAAGAGTATTCCATTATTCTCGGCAGAAATCCAAAAATATTGCACACACTTGCTGCTGACACTTCGAAAGATACTGCAATATTTCGATACTCCGCAGACGATCCAAGAGTATGCAGGGCAATTGCGATACGTTTTCTCAATTGGATGCTGGGGCGAAAGTTTGTATCTTTTCTTTTCAATTGTGGTAGCTTTCGCACAATCTCCTTAAAAATATGGCGCTCTATTTTAAAATGCTGTTTGAATATTTTGTCGTTCATGTTGGGCACTTTCAACTCCCAAAAGCAGCCGCTCCGTTTCTATGCAAGCAACATTATTTCCACCTAACTATGTATCGTACATCAATAAACATAATAAACTCACTTCCATCCAAATGACCCTTTCCACTAACATCAATGCACTAGATGCAGATAAAAAAGAAGCGTTGGCTTCTTGAAGTTGGTTATTGTACAAACCAACGGCTTTCTCATCCTCATCGCTTGCCAGAGTTTCAATGCATTTAAGCACGGCCAGAACCTGGAGAATTTCACTATTGCATGCGTTCATTTTATATAAATTTTTTATTTGTGAAATTCCAATTTGTCAAAATTGCCCAGATGTCAGTTAGTGACTATTTTTTAGTGACTGATGCGATGTGAACGATGTGCATTTGTCGCAGCTAGCGACTTTGCTTAGTGACTCCAGTCTAAAATGGGTATTAGACTTGATTTTCCTATGGAAGCTATATGATATAGTGGTCCGATTTAAACCAACTTTATACAAGATATATTAAACCAATTTATATGAATCCTTTATATGATTTAGTGGTCGGATTTGAACCAACTTTGGACAAAACATATAAAACCAAGTTATATGTATGTCGGAGATGGCATAATTCATATTGCGCGGCCTACTTTGCTGGCGATAACTAGTATTGTGAGTCTTACTAGTGTTGGACAGAATTAACACTGCTAGAGTGGGATGACAGCAGAAGCTGTCATCGAGTGAGGCTCTGGTGTGAGTGTCAAAGGTGATGACTTGGCAATAAGGTGTAAAAGAGGATGACTTTACAATTGGTCTTTCGGCACGACACACGCAGAGACTCGCTTCGCTCTATAATTTAAAACGAGACATTAATCCTTCAATCTTAATAATGGGTTCAAATCCAATAACTCCGACATCAGAAGTGGGATTGGACTCGCGTATGCTACCCGCGGACGAACAATTTCGTGTTTTGTTGGAGCAACAAAATAAAAATTTTTTGGAGCTAGCAAAATCGTTGCAGGCATCTGTACGCGAGCCGCAAAATAATGGTGTAGTTGTGTTGCCGAAATTCAACTCGGATGCTCCTGGTGCTGATGCTACCCAATGGTGCGCTACGGTCGACATCGTCCTCGACGAAAAACCTCTGCAAGGTAGCTCTCTTATCTTGGCATTAAGCGAAGCCTTGAGTGGTAGTGCGTGCCAATGGCTATCTCAAATATGCTATCCGGGAATAACATGGCAGGCGTTCAAGCAACTCTTCGTGCAGCGCTACGACAGTCCGGAGACTCCAGCCGCTACGTTCTTGAAATTGTTAAACAGTCGTCCAAAGGCTGATGAAGGTCTTGCTGTATATGCAAGCCGCTTAGTGACGTCACTAATTACAAAATGGCGTAACATGGATAAAAAAGAGATAGCTGTATCCGTAGTTCTTGAACATTTGGCAAACTTTGATCGACGCTTGCAAAGAACAGTGTACACGTCAAATGTGCACAACAGACGAGAGATGCAATCCGAACTACAAGTTTTTACTTTGGATAAAAAGCGACACAATTCCCTGGACGATGAATCTGGTGGTAAACGCTTCAAGACGTCTCAGGTACGATGCTATTCTTGTGGTAAGCTTGGACACAAGTCGAACGAGTGCAGAGCTAGCAAGCAGCAGGCTGGACCGATGGAGAAAAGAGAGAACCGCCCCGGCAAAGGACGAGATGAGAAGGACTACATAGTGTGTTATCGCTGTAAGGAGAAAGGACACATTGCCACTAAGTGCCCTAAGAATACCTTAGAAGAAAGACCCGAATCGCGCCCGAGTAAGCGAGTTGACTTATGCATCGTAGACGAGCCGAAAACAAGTATGCAGCAACGAGGTGAGAGGTTCCAAGTTACATTTGATTCTGGCGCAGAGTGCTCCTTAATCAAGGAGGGGATAGCCAATAAGCTGATGGGCAAAAGAGCTAACCACGTCATCGCCCTAAGAGGCATTGGCAACGCCAGCATTTCGAGTACTATACAGATTGAAAGCGATGTTATTATTAATGAAAATAGCTTAAAAATTTTGTTTCATGTCGTACCAGATAACTGTTTAAAAAGCAATGTTGTAATCGGCCGTGAAATATTGGCCCAGGGCTTTTCTGCATTAGTATCTTGTAGCGGCGTAGAGTTCATAAGAGATACAACGATTAACACGTGTTTGGTGACTGAAAATGATGTGAATTTTGATAAAATAGAAACGGAAATGAATGGACAATATAGAAATAAATTAGTACTGCTATTGAAAAAGTATTCAAAATGGTTTATAAATGGAACTCCACTAACCCGTATAAGCACAGGCGAAATGTCAATAAGACTAGTTGAGCCAACTAAGACCGTACAGAGACGGCCATACAGATTTAGTCCGAGTGAAAGGGAACTAGTTCGATCAAAAGTTCAGGAGTTAATACAGACGAAAGTTATTAGGCCCAGTAGCTCACCATACGCTAGTCCAGCATTGTTAGTAAAGAAGAAGAACGGTTCTGCAAGACTTTGTGTTGACTATAGAGAACTAAATACGAACACTGTTGCTGACAAGTTTCCGCTTCCTCTTATTATGGATCAGATAGCAAGAATTCGTGGTGCCAAGTATTTTACCTGCTTGGATATGGCGAGCGGATATTACCAGGTCCCTATGCATCCTGACTCTATCGAGTACACTGCTTTTGTGACCCCAGACGGGCAATATGAGTTTTTGGTCATGCCATTTGGGTTGAAGAATGCCCCGTCAGTTTTTCAGAGGGCAGTAATGAAGGCTTTAGGTGAACTAGCATTTGAATACGTCATCGTTTATATGGACGACATTTTAATAGTGGCCCCTACTGAAGAACTTGCGTTTGAAAGATTAAAAGTTGTACTTGACGTACTCACAAAGGCCGGATTTTCTTTCAACATCACAAAATGTTGTTTTATGAGGACCTCTGTACAATATCTAGGCTTCGAGGTACAAGCGGGAGAGGTGCGACCAAATCCAAGTAAAATAGAAGCACTGTGCGGATTACCGCCGCCAAAGTCGGTTACTACACTGCGACAATTTATCGGATTAGTTTCATATTTCCGACAATTTGTTCCTGGATTTTCACAGTTAATGAAACCACTATATTTTCTAACTTCGGACAATGCTAAATTTGAGTGGAAAACAGAGCATGAGGAGATTCGTAAGAAAGTCATTGATATTCTTACAAATAAGCCTGTTTTAGTTATTTTTGACCCTGAATACCCAATTGAACTGAATACCGATGCTAGTGCTATAGGCTACGGAGCTATACTTTTGCATAGGATTGAAAACAAGCCATACGTAGTAGAGTATTTTAGTAAAACCACTACTTTATGTGAGTCAAAATACACCTCTTACGAGCTGGAAACACTCGCCGTTGTCAATGCTGTTAAGCATTTTCGCCATTACTTGCTTGGCAGGAAGTTTGTAATATTCCCAGATTGTAATTCCCTAAAATCATCAAGACAAAAAATCGAGTTGTTACCAAGAGTATATCGCTGGTGGGCGTTTCTACAATCATTTGATTTCGATATAGAATATAGAGAAGGAAAACGTATGGCGCATGTGGATTTTCTTTCTAGAAATCCACTCCCAACTAAAACAATCTTGATGCATAATAGAGTAGTCGAAAAGCGAATTCAATTGACAGAAATCTCTGAAAACTGGATTCTAGCAGAGCAGCGCCGAGACTCGGATATCGTAGATATTGTCACTAAAATTTTAAGTACAAAACGGGATAAATTTAAGTGCGGTTGTACTTAATTCTAGGATGCCATTTTTTTCTGAGTGTACTAAAACTTGATTTTCACCCGATCCGTCCCATGGCAGCTATATGATATAGTGGTCCGATTTGAACCATCTTTGGACAAAATATATAAAACCAATTTATATGTATATTCTGTTAGTTTGGTTGAGATATTTCATAAAACAAAGTTTTTCTTGCACTCAGAAAAAAAATCAAGATTTCCGTACTTAAGCAGGCGATTTTCAAGTACAAACGTTCTCAAAAGCTGGGTAAGTTCGGAATTCCTAAAACTGAGTACAAAAATCTTAATTCAAGTTCGGTTTTCGCAAGTACGGAAATCTTAAAATGAGATTTTTTCGGGATACTTAAAGTACGTTTTGGGCTTAATTCAAGTCTGTAAAAATTTAAAATATTTTACTTTAAGTACAAAACAATCTTGAACTTAATCCTAAATATACTTATTTCAAGTACAAAAAATTTTAATAAATAATGAATTGTAATTTTAAAACATACTTTAGTATGTATACTAAAATTAAGCAAAATACCAAAATTAAATACCATTTAATAATGGTGTATTTTTTTGGATAGCGACCTTTCGAAATAGGTGCTGATTTTACCAGCGATCCAAGCCTAACGTCATATTTGCGTTACTAGAACCAGTTGAGAATTGTAAGGTACGACAATGCAAAAGAAATATTCCGAAATGTACTTGATTTTAGTTCGAAACGTTCTCATTTTTAACTTTTTTTTCCATCTTGAAAATTTAAATTTTAGATCGATTCATACTCAATTTAGGATTTTAGTACACAACAATCTTAAATTTTTAAAATAGTTGTTTAGTACTCAAAACTCTGTTGATTTTAAAGATATCTCAATCAAACTCACAGATTATGCTTTTGGCATGGTCTAACTAAGTCTGACTTAGTTTGGTTGAAATCGGACTATTAAATCACATTATTGTCGGTAAAAAATTTAAAATTAAGATCGAATCATACTTAATTTAAGATTCTTAGTACACAGGAATCTTAAAATTTTAAGTACAAAACGGGATAAATTTAAGTGCGGTTGTACTTAATTCTAGGATGGCATTTTCTTCTGAGTGTGCTAAGACTTGATTTTCGGCCGATCGGTCCAATGGCAGCTATATGATATAGTGGTCCGATCCAAAAAAGAATCTTTTTTTTTTTTTTTTTATTGAATATACTCCAAGGGAGACTTACAATAAGTTTATCAAATCTTATATTTAAAGCTTAACTAACAGTCATGTTGACTTAATATGAGCTACGGTGCCCCAAGTGTTTATTGCTGGGCTGGAAGGTCGTTTCGTTGAAGACGGGTTCGACTGCAAACCCGAGTTAATTGCCGAGCAAGTGGATTGGGGTGCAGGGATAACTTAATGTTGTAGCTCGCCTTTTGTCGTGCTATCTCATCTTTAACGTATATAACGTTCAAGTCTCTATGAATGTTGTCGTTTCGAACATACCACGGTGCCCCAGTGATAGTCCTCAAGATTTTCGATTGTGCTCGCTGGATGATATCAATATTGCTACTGCACGCGTTTCGCCATAGCTGCGAGCCGTAGGTCCACACTGGTTTTATGGTGGAATTGTAGAGTAGGACCTTGTAGTCCAAGCTGAGAGGAGATCGGGGGTTTAAAAGCCAATAAAGTTTATTGGCTTTCAGTTTAATCTGCGTTTTCTTTGCTTCAAGGTGACGACGCCAGGTGAGCCGCCTATCAAGATGAACGCCAAGGTACGTTACTTCTTTGGCTTGTGGAAGTTGCCTATTAGAGAGTGTTAACGGAGGACATGTTTGCATGTTGAGGGTAAACGTGATGTGTTTAAATTTTTAGCTATTTATTTTAATACGCCAATCGGCTAACCATTTCTCTACTACCGCCAAAAGTTCAGTTAGACGTGCTGTTGCTTGAATGGGGCATCTGGAGCGACTAAGGATAGCGGTATCGTCTGCAAACGTAGATGTTCTTAGCCGCTCATTTATCGGGATGTCCGCTGTGTATATTACGTATAGTGTTAGTCCCAAAACACTTCCCTGAAAAACTCCAGCTTCTATAATGTGATCATTAGATGTAGTAGTGTTGCATCTAACTGCGAAGACTCTATTGTAGAGGTACGACTCGAGTAGCTTATGAGTGTACACCGGGAGCGTCGTTTTGATTTTGTGCATGAGGCCATCAAGCACGGTAGTAGACTAATTGGTCTATAAGATGATGGTATTGAATGATCTTTTCCAGGTTTGGGTATCATTATAATGACCGACATCTACCAATTTTTTGGAAAGTAGCCAAGTGTTGTAATCGCGTTGAAAAGCTTACAGATGAGGGAAATAGCACAGTTTGGAAGTTCAATGATCATTTTTTGAGTTATTTGATCACAGCCTGGAGCTTTTCTTGGTTTCATCTGTTCTTTTATGACTTTTCCAATTTCGTTCGCACGGATGGATTATGAGATACATTACCTACATACGTAGGTGAGTGGCAAATGTGTTGGCTCTGTCTATGTCGCTACGGGCCCAGCAGCCTGAAGAGTTTCTTATAGGCGTTACCGTTTCGATCGGCGCACTTAGCGTTGGGTGAACCCTCCACAAAGGATGCTTGGTACTGATTGGTGACAATTGCTCTATGTAACGGCGTTGGGCATCTGTTTCTTCTTGCTTTAGAGCTTTGCTAAGTCTGCGCGAAGCATCTTTAAAACGTTTTTTGGTAGATAGCGACCGGTGGGACTGCCATTCACGTCGCAATCGTCGCTTTTCCAGAACAAGTTGTTCTATTTGAAGATTAGTTTTGCGTTGATTGGTCTGCACATGCGCATGTTGTGGAGTAGAGATTTAAGCTGCTTCAACTAGTACAGATTCTAATAAATCAGCAGAGCAGTCGATGTCCGCTTCAATGTTGAATTGCTGGGTAAGATCGAGGTGAGAGCTTATGTATTTCTTGTACTTGAGCCAGTTGGTTCTGTGTGTTCTAAGTCTATTAAGATATTCCATATATTCCGGGGATTGGAGTAGATTTAATAACACGGGGGAGTGGTCGGATGACAGATCCGAAAGTGCTTCGGCGCTTATTAGATTGCGTGGGATGTTTTTTGTCACAGCAAAATCTATTAAGTCTTTTTGTTTGTTAGGGTCTGCTGGCCAGTATGTACGAAAGTGCTTCGGCGCTTATTAGATTGCGTGGGATGTTTTTTGTCACAGCAAAATCTATTAAGTCTTTTTGTTTGTTAGGGTCTGCTGGCCAGTATGTAGGACTACCCGGGGAAACATAATTGAGTTTGTTGCTTGGTTTTATGATTGCATTGTATAACTGCCTTCCCTTAGTGGTCACAAGGCGAGAGCCCCAGTGCGGGTGTTTCGCATTGTAGTCTCCTGCTGCTATAAATCGCTGTCCCAGTGAGTTGTAGAATTGCATGCATTGATCTTCAGAGATTGTAAAGCGGGGAGGACAGTATACAGCAGCAATAGTAAGATGTTGATGTCCGATTGTACAGTTATGGATGTGGCTTGTAGATAGTTTTTCGCATACCTTTTGTGGAATTTATGTTTGATGCGGTTTCTTATTAGAATACCGGTTCCACCGTGTGCTTTTCCGTCCGGATGATCTGTGCCGTAGAATATATAGCCGTGAATTTGGAAGTTATATTTGTTAGTGAGATGCGTCTCAGAAAGCAGCATTACATCAATGTGTTTCTCGTTTAGGAATTGAGTAAGTTCAAGTTTATGCCGTGATACACCGTTGGCGTTCCACAGAGATATTCGTAGAAGCGCAATTGATTATTTTGATTGTTGAGATGCAAGCATCTGTATCAAGGTGTTTTGATTTTGCATAAGGTATTGCATAGTTGATCTCATAAACGACATGAATTCCATCATACTTTGTTGTAGGGTGAAAATCATTGCTTCAATAGAGCTTTGTGACTGCTGCACGGGCTGCTGAGCGTTAACCATACTCAAATCTTCTTGGACTATACTAGAAGGTACTTGTGAGGGAGATGGTTTTTGCAAGCCAGATTTTAAAGCACTAGCGAAAGAAATGCCGTTGATAGTGTTTGCGGGACCAAGTGAGGACCTGGCTGCTTTGGCGAAAAAGACGTCGGGTGTAGTTTGGGATGCTATTAATGCAGCTGGCAGGTGCTGATGACGCGTTGTTGGTACTCGTCGGATACGGTTTTTTAGTTCCTTGTACACTGGACAGCCTCTGTAGTTCGCTGTGTGATTTCCACCGCAGTTGCCGCACTTTTTTGTATTAGGGTCATCTTTGTTGACTGAGCAGGAGTCTGGGCCATGGGAGTCTCCACAAGCCACACATACCGGACGCAACATGCAATACGACCTGGTATGCCCATATTCCTGGCAGTTCGAGAATTGAACTGGGCCGTTCCGTTTGTGTGGTTCCTCAACAGTGATCCGGCGATGCAACAGGAGCTGTATCTTGTAGATCGGGTGCACTTCATTTTTCTTTGGAGCTTTACTGTCTGGCTCCAGCTCAACTTTGAAGAGATGTTGCGGTATTTTATTTTTGTTTATTATATTTGTGACTCTCTTAGCGAGAAAGCCCTTTTCTTTTAACGCACTTGAGATCTCGGAAGGGGGACATCCGGTTCAATACCTTTAAGTACCACCTGCAGGCCTTTGCTGCTTTTTAGTTGGTAAGTGTAGAAGCTTTCTTTAGCTTCATTTAGATAACGGGAGATTTTACGGAAATGCTCCTCGTCTTTTGTTTGGAGCTTTATTTCGTGAATATTCCCTTTTATTAGAGGAATGACATGAAAATTGTTGTTTCCAATGAGATCAACAATCTTGTTCACCAGTGCGTTGGATATCTTCTCCCTAATGTATATAGGTGGGGGCTTAAGTTTCTTTGGTCCATGTCCAGCTTCGGTAGGTTGTTCGTTGACAGTATCAGCCAGCGGCGCAAACCTATTGTTGGTGTTTATTGGGTCCCCAGCAGTTTGGTTTAAGTCACCGCTGTTTATTTTTGTTTTATTTCCCAGTTTTTTTGTGGGCTTAGTTTTCGCTTGGGTACTATTTGAAAGAAGCGATCCATTCCGGTCTGCCTAGCCGGAACCGTTGGTTTTGACGCTGCGCTTGCATTCGAAGCTGTAGTTGAGAAAGATTGTGCTTGGTCAGCAGAAGATGGTACGACGACTGTTGACACAGTTAAAGTTGTTGTTGCTGTAGCGTCAGCTGCAGCGGCTTGTGAGGGCAAATTTGGTGGTGATAGTGGTTTATGCGGGGAGACGATCGGCATTGGAGAGGCACACTCTTCGCTCCAGCTTTTTGGAGTTGTAGTTGGTGAATTCGGAGAGCAAGAACGCGCTCTCGTATCTTCTGCGGCTAAGAGGTTCTGCTTTGATTTGTCGGTTATTTGTGCTGTTGTGTCGGAGACATAGCTTAAGTAAGCGTTATTTTTGGCCAAAGAGAGTCGTCGCTCGTCTTGCTCGCGCTGACGGTGGGCACGGGTATCGTAGTGACTCAACGTAGTTAGCACTTGTTTATAGTTTATAGAATAGTTTTATTATATTCTCAAAACTAGTTTAGTGGTCGCGCACATCTCACTAGGGGGCTCTTGGCCTAAATCTAGATTTTTACCGCACGTGGGTACTATTTAAATTTAGATTATTACGGAGCGCTTTATAGAAACACGTCTGCACGGTCCGAAGCTCGAAAAAAAAAAAAAAAAAAAAAAATTGTTGAAATTTTGTTTTTCGATTTGTGGGCGACAAAGGGGGCGTTGCCAAAAAAAATTTTGTGGCAAGCATACCAAATTTGGTGTCTCTAGCTCTTATAGTCTCTGAGATCTAGGTGTTCATACAGACAGACAAACAGACGGACAGACAGACACAGACGGACATTGCTATACCGACTTGGCTATTGATGCTGATCAAGAATATATATAGTTTATAGGGTCTGCCACGCCTCCTTCTGCCTGTTACGCACATTTTTGTTAAAACAAACCCAATAGACCCCTGTACTTTTTTTAAGTACGGGGTCTAAAAATGACACTCCAATGCGTTCGGCAATTCCGGCAAATACCAGGCTAATATTGACTTTAAGATTTTTAGCAACATGTGACAGCTACAGGTCGTTACAATACATTTTTCCCCGCATAATACCATAATCACCATTGTGCCAGAGGTATGCGATGCGGTATTTAATCAGTTAAAGGAAAGTTTCATATGGGTGTGTGATTAATAAATAAAATAGATTTATCAAGCATATATTGGTTTTTATTTTTAAATTTCCAATAATTGTATCGGTGCAATTGATGGCAAACATATTGTCATGAATGCTTCTCCAAAGTCTGGCAGTATTTTTTACAATTATAAAGGTACTGATTAACTTTTATGTTTTGGAACACTTCAGTGACTAATTTTCTTATATTATTCTTTAAGGAACTCATAGCATCGTCCTAATGGGCTTGTCAGACGCTCACTACAGATTTATTTTTATTCAGACAGACAGACAGACGGACAGAAGAACATTGCTATATCAACTTGTCGATTGATGCTGATTAAGAATATATAGAGGAACCTACATACCAAGTCTGGCGTGTCTAGGTTTTGTAGTCTCTGAGGTCTAAGTGTTCATACAGACAGACGGACAGACGGACATTGCTATATATATTTAATGGCGTTAAGATGAGTATCGTATACTGTATCATCAGCCGGGGGTGGAATGTAAGATCAAGTTAAATAAATAGAAAATTTATTGAAAGAAACTTTCACACAAATGAACTCAATGTCCGAATTAAAATTGGTTGGAATCGGTTCCGAGGCGAGATTGGAGTCAACAGCCAATAATACTCCGCCTCCAATTCGAGTAATACGATCACATCTATATATAGTAACGTAGTTATAGAGCTAGATGCACGTACCAATACAAACATAACTCAACCGACAGAACCACAGCCAGATACAATTCATAACATAAACACTTCTCAGGAAGCTCAAATTCAAAACATAACAATTAAGAAACAGAACGGTTCACAGGCAGATCATATAAGCCAAATGTAAACATAAAATATCTTGATCTAAAGTCCCGCAGCCGCCGATTCAACTTATAAATATATAATTTGCATCGACAGCATAATTTCTCCAATATATGCGCCTCGCGACAATGGTCAAATGAATTGTAAACATAACTTTTGAGGTTTCTTTATTCATTTCGATCGAAGATCGAGTTAGTCTTAATCTATTCTTAAGCTCACAAAGAACACGCTGAATAAAAACTTATCTGCACTCAAATGTGTTTGTGTAGGATAGAAATTATTTATTGACGTATACGATAAAGTTTCTATCCGCTAAAGAACTACATTTCCAACACCGCGTTAATTACAACATTCGGTTAGTGAAATATTAAATCAATCAAAGCTCGAACGAAGCTTTTTGGTGAAAATAATAAACTTAAAAATAAAAATCTTAATTTCCTAAACCGCGTTAATTACAACATTCGGTTAGTGAAATATTTAATCAATCAAAGCTCGAACGAAGCTTTTTGGTAAAAAAAAAATAAAAAAATTAATTAACTAAAAAAAAAAAAAAGGTTAATAAATTAAACAAGGGGCTCCGCCCCCTGCTCGCTACGCTCGCGATGAAGTGTGGTATGTCTACAGTCGAGCGCACTCGACAGTAACTTGCTCGATACCCAAACGTTCACAACCGATTAATTCAATTTCAGTAAAATATGGTCAACATAAAATGCTACAGACTATATGCTATCTATAGCCTACAGTTAGGGGTGCTAGTCTGTGACAGAACTGGTATTAATACTAACTATAATACAATACGTGAATAATAAAATACAGATTATATTATATATATATATTTAGTTACTCTTTTCACAAAATCAAAGAAAATACAAGTTGTTAAAAAGTACAAATTGTAATAAAGAAAATAGTTGACAAAAAAAAAGGAAATAGTTGACAAAAAAAAAAAAAAAAAAAGTTGCACATGGGCAAGATTGAAACGGGATTCGAACTCTCGACTCATCGCCTCGAAATACACGGCTCTATCATCAGAGCCATCGGAGCATTATATTTGCGTGTGGCAATATCAATGTATATCATTTTTTTTCGTTGTACGTTTTGCACGTTTCTTTTGTTTCAATTATGTCTCGCTCGTTAGAAGAGAAGCCCTACATACACACATACATACATGTGCAAATAAAGCTATTTTTTATAGAACTAAATTCGTTTTGCTGCTAATTCATGGTACTGATTGCAAAATGTGCATCACATAAAATTATTGATTAAGTATGTAAAGTATTCATTTAAAAAGTATGTAATTATTAATTAATATGTAATTAATTTAATGCAATAAAAAAAAATAAAAAAATAAAAATAATAATAATAATAAATAATTTGGTTCAAAACAAAGAGTTGTTTTGATCCCGAGTCCAATGTACCCACAAATCGCATGCATTGCTGCAAGTTTTGTACCAAAATCTGGCCACTGCACGTAGGCATGAGAAATGTGAAGTTTTGATTTAATATCTTCGGTATTTGTTATCCGATTGCAATGCAGTTTTCAGGATGCATTATCAAAATTGTGTTTAGTGTGTGTGCAGATTTTGACATCTGTACCTATTAAATTGGCCTTGTATTTGGATATTTTAGTTTTTTGTCGATTACAGGATAATTGAGGGGCGTGGCAAAATTCTAAAATAAACTTGATCTGCGTGCGCAACATATCAGTATTGTCACCAAATTTGGAATCTCTATCTCTTATAGTCTCTGAGATCCAGGTGATTATATTTTCTCCATATATCATATTTTCTCAAACTACTTCCCTGTTTATAAACCGATCTCAATGAAATTTTCAGCACACCTCAGGACTCGTCCCCCCATCCTGTGTGCCAAGTCTCAATGCTGTAGCTTTAATAGTGCTCTTGTTATTAGATTTTATATCATTTACGTGGGCGGACGTGGGCGGGGTCAAATTTAAATACAAACTTAGTATAGATCAACATTCTAGGAGTACTGTCACCAAATTTGGTTGCTCTTACTTTTATAGTTGCGGAGATATATGTGTTCAAAATTCTGTACCATAATCGACACGAATCTAATAGGCTCTATACCCATTTTTTGGGTATCGAGCTAAAAATGGCACCAGATCCAGATGCAGCCAGCAGTGCTAACGTCGAGCTTAGCGTTGAGCAAATAGGAATGTGCTTAAAATATATTAACAGCCTACGGAAATTCGATGGCAACCCAACGCACCTGTGCTTGTTTGTGAAGAGCATCGATTCAGCGCTTTCGCTGTTTTCCACCGGTAGATCAATCCAGATGACACTCCAGCTGAATGCAGTGAAGGGGCTTCTCATCGGAGACGCTATGCGGGTATTGATGAAGGCGAACTACGAAACGTGGTACACCTTAAGGGCAGCCCTACTACAACATTTTGAAGACCGGGCACCATTACATCAGTTAATAGCGAGCATCAGGACGATTAAATTTAAAGGAGATCTCAGTAAGTTCATAAACGATCTTGAATTTACATCAAATCGGGTTTATAATCGACTAAATTTAAGCGGAACTCCAATTGAGAAATTAATGTATTCGTCATCCCTTGATGACTTTTTAAGTGATTGCATTAATGAAGAATTACCAGAAAGAATTTTGTTTAGACTAAGTAGATTTGACATAAGTACACCTATGAAATTAAGACAAATAGCTATGAAAAAGGGATTATTAAACAATTGTCCACAAAATAATGAATATTCCAAGAATGATCAATTTAATAAGATCAAATACAACCAGTCCAATTTTAGACCAAATTATACTTTTCAACCAATTCCACAAAACGCAGTACCGCTGTATACACCAAGATACAGCTTCAATCCAAATTATATACCACGACCAAATTTTGTCCAAAATCAGCCATTGAATCAAATTCAACAAACTTTACCTCGAACAAGCCAATATCAACCCAGACCACAGTTTAACCCGGCACAAAACAATCAAACTCAGCAACAGCCAGAATTTAGAGTTCCATTTAAAAGACAAAGAGAAAGTACACAACAAAGACGCGTAGAGCCAATGGAAGTTGTTGAAAATTTTCGGCTACAAGCCTCGGACAATCAGCAGGAACAGTTACAGAACCAAATGAGTCAGGAGGAATACCAAGAGGATCAAGAATATCCTCAAATGTTCAACCAAATAGGTCAGGAGGAATATCAGCAGGATCAGGAATACGTAGTCCAGGAGCAGAGCTATATAACTCCGGAAGAATACAACCAATACCAGCAAGATTTACAACAGCAACCATAGAATTGTTTATTGAAAGGCAGCGTTGCAAATTTTTAATCGATACAGGGTCAAATATTAGTTTTTGCACGCCAAATATTTGGAAACATATAGTTGCCATTATATTAACTCATCCATTAAAAGTCACTACATTGGCAGGAACAATTAATATACCATACATGAAATATGTAAAATTACCAAATATACTGAACACAACAGCGAAAATGTTTGTTCACCACTTTTCTGATAACCACCACGTACTGATAGGCAGAGACTTATTACAACAATTGCACGCAAGCATCGATTTTATAAAGGGATCAGTAACTTTAAATAACACAGAATTTGAATTCATAAGCCCAGACCCAGAACCAACACTTGAAGCTAATCAAGAATACGAGCTTACACACCCACACGAATGGTTAGGTAATATTGAAGAAGTAAAGGAAAATAAGACATTAAACGAACTTAATACAGAAGAACAAAATGTACTACAAAAAATTCTTACCGATTATAGAGACATTCAATATAGCGACGGCGACGTGTTAACTTTCACAAATCGTGTTAAACACGAAATAAAAACAAAAACAGAAGAACCAATTTATAGAAAATCATACCCTTATGCACAAATTCACGAAAACGAAGTAAATGAACAAATTAATGACATGTTAAAACAGGGTATAATCAGGCATTCGAACTCACCATATAATAGTCCGCTACTAGTGGTAGGAAAGAAAGACGGTAAATTTCGTTTGGTAATAGACTATAGAAAACTAAATGAAGTTACAGTAGATGACAGATTTCCAATCCCAAACATCGACGATATACTAGACAAACTGGGCAGATGCCAATATTTCACCACACTTGACTTGGCCAAAGGGTTTCATCAAATCCAAATGCATTCAAATTCAATTAAAAAGACAGCTTTCTCAACAAAACATGGTCATTACGAGTATACTCGTACGCCATTCGGCTTAAGAAATGCACCCGCAACATTCCAACGATGCATGAATCACGTTTTAAATGGTATCATTGGAAAACATTGTCTTGTTTATCTTGACGATATCATCATCTTTTCGACTTCACTCCAAGAGCATGAGATTTCAATAAGAAAAGTTTTAGATCGTTTAAAACAATACAATCTTAAACTACAATTAAGTAAATGCACATTTATGCAAAGAGAGACTTCATTTCTAGGACACATCGTAACTCCCGACGGCATCAAGCCAGAACCGCAAAAAATAGAATCAATCCAACGTTATCCAATACCAAAAAATCCAAAAGAAATAAAATCATTCTTAGGTTTGGCAGGATACTACCGAAAATTTATAAAAGACTTCGCAAAAATAGCAAAACCAATGACAAATTATCTTAAAAAAAATCAAACTATTGACGTTAATAATGAAGACTATAAAAATTCGTTTAATAAATTAAAGACCTTAATAGCCAGCGACCCCATATTAATAAGACCCAATTTTAATAAAAAATTCACCCTTAATACAGACGCAAGTAATTTTGCATTAGGTGCAGTTTTGGCACAAGAAAATAAACCAATATGTTTTGCCAGTCGAACTCTAAATGAACATGAAACCAGATATTCAGCAATCGAAAAAGAGTTATTAGCTATAGTATGGGCCACTAAATATTTCCGACCCTATCACTGCGAACGGCAGTTCGCTCTAGTGACGAAAGCAGCACGAAGGGTGCGAAAGGCGACTAGCAATATATACAGCTAATTTGGAACTTTTGCTACGACTGTCCGATCAGATCGAGTTATATACCGATCGAAAGGTTGAGTCCTAACTTACAAAATGGCATACTAAAACTTTTTGTAACTCACCTGGTTCATGAGATACGGGGGTGTAAGTGGGAGGGGAAAAATTTAAACGATCGCAGCTAATGGGGCCGTTGGGGCCTTTTTGAAAAATTTTTTATTTTTAAAAAATTCTAATCAAAAATACGCGTCGATTGATACCCCGATCACCCAAATCCGATAACTGGTTCGAAAGATAATAGAATTTAAAATTTTTAGTGGACTTCTCAAAATGAGATGAAAAGTCAGTTTGTTTGTCGGTTCGATTGCGCGTATCAAAGCGCTAAAATAGCTTAGATGTAATGATGAGGATTTGTTTCTTTTCAAAAATATAGAAATGTTTGTTCTACGACTTTTTGAATTTCCCGCTAGTTTAGCGGGAAAACGCTATTTCCCGCTAAAATTGAAACCCCAATAGTTTGCACACCATAGAAGCTACAGATATGTCCTATATATCATTGGAAAGGTGAGTAAGGGCTTTTAGACGTACCTTCAAACTTTTTTTCTAAAGTACTCAGGTAACATTTTACAGGTGAAATAAGGTTTTTTAGCTTATATTTTGGCGATTTCTGACAAAACGGCTCTAACGATTTTTATTAAATTGATGTATGTTTTAGTACGTAAATTTCTGCGTTTTTTGGTATATAACACATAAATTTTGGTTAAGGGGTTTGGAAGATATTGCCTGTTAACTGAATATATATATTTTTCCATCGGTCGAAAATCACGTTTTAGTTCGAAAATCACGTTTTAGTACTAAAAACTTTTTGGTTTTATGAGATATCTCAACCAAACTGATAAAATACGCATTTTACATTGTTTTATATATCCTGACCAAAGTTGGTTCAAATCGCACCACTATATCATATAGCTGTCATAGGACCGATCGGATAAAAATTAGGTTTTAGTATGAAAAACTTTTTTGTTTTACGAGATATTTTAACCAAATTGATAGAATATGCATTTAAGTTAGTTTTATACATCCTGACCGAAATTGGTTCATATCGGACTGCTATATCATATAGCTGTCATAGGACCGATCTGGTCAAAATAAGGTTTTAGTATGAACAACTTTTTTGATTTATGAGATATTTTAACCAAATTGATAGAATATGCATTTAAGTTAGTTTTATACATCCTGACCGAAATTGGTTCATATCGGACCGCTATATCATATAGCTGTCATAGGACCGATCTGGTCAAAATTAGGTTTTAGTATGAAAAACTTTTTTGATTTATGAGATATTTTAACCAAATTGATAGAATATGCATTATATGAGTAAGTTAGTTTTATACATCCTGACCGAAATTGGTAACCGGTAATCAAACCACTATATCATATAGCTAAAATAGGACCGATCGGGCGAAAAGTCTTAGTATGAAAAGTAGACAGTAGTAACGCGAGCGAAGCAAACAGGGGCGGAGTCTCTTAGCTATATTTTTTACTATCTCCCTGCATTTATGATAAAGTTAAAATGTCAAAAGCAAAAGCATTTGCAAAAATTTCTGATATCCCACAAAAAAAACCTCTACACGAGGTAAAAGTCTAGTGACGTAAGCAATTTTTAGATCCAAAATTTCTGATATCCAATTGTGTGACGAGCTAAATTCAGTTTATTATAAAAACTTTAAATAAAAATAAAAATTATTAAAAAAAAAAAAAAACACGAAAATTGGTATTCGGCACTGTGCAAAAAGTAATTTTTATGTACAAAGAAGCTCTCCCTTTTTAAGCACAGTGCACAATGCCAATTTTCGTGTTTTTTTTTTTTTTTAATAATTTTTATTTTTATTTAAAGTTTTTATAATAAACTGAATTTAGCTCGTCACACAATTGGATATCAGAAATTTTGGATCTAAAAATTGCTTTCGTCACTAGACTTTTACCTCGTGTAGAGGTTTTTTTTGTGGGATCTATATGGACGCCGATTTACAGTAGAAACAGATCACAAACCTTTAGTTTGGTTGGAATCTCTTAAAGAACCCAACATGAAACTTCAACGGTGGAAAATAAAGCTTAACGAATTTGACTTTGAAATAAAACACATACAGGGAAAAGAAAATCATGTCGCAGATGCTCTGTCTAGGATAAAAATTAATGAAACATTTATGGGAGATGCGCATAGTGAAGACAATGATAGTCAGGCTGATACGACCTTAGCACCAATACATAGTGCATCAGAGGATGGTAGTCAGTATATCCAGATAACAGAAAGACCAATAAATCATTACAATAGGCAAATAATAATGACTAAAGGAACCGGGCATAAAGTAAAAACTGAAAAATATTTTAACAAGAACATAACGCAAATAGAATACCTATCGCCATTAAATGAAACCGAAGCAAAAGACATACTAGAAAACGTCGTAGGAACCAAAAATACAACAATTTATATTACCGACGATCAAGACTTCGCGCTATTACAAAGAACATACTTGACCTTTTTAAATCCCAGAACTAGAGGAAAATTGACAAAATCCACAACATTAAAGAAAAACATGGAAAGCTATGCAGATTTTAAAGAAATGATTTTAAAATTACATGAAGAAAAATTACACCAAGGTATAGAAAAAGTTGTAAACGAATTTAAGGCTTCAGATTTTTACTTCCCCGACTACCATAATTTAATACAGAATTAATACAGAATAAATGTGAAATTTGCAAAATTGTTAAAGCAGAACATAGATTTACCAAATTGCCTATGGAAATTACACCGAAACTTAATAAAACCAGAGAAAAATATATGATAGATTATTGAATAAATAACAGACGGAACTATCTGACTTGTATTGACGTATATTCTAAATTCATGATGGCCGTAGAAATAGAATCAAGAACATGGCTCGATGTAAAAGGAGCATTACTTACAATATTTAACACAATGGGGAAACCAAAACTAATTAAATCAGACAGAGATACAGGAATGAACAGTTTAAGCCTTCGAAACTGGTTAGAAAGTGAAAACGTAGCCATAGAATACAATACAAATAAAACAGGAGTTGCAGACATTGAAAGAATTCATAAAACAATTAATGAAAAAATGAGAATAATATTAACTACTAAGGATATTGAACAATCAGGTACAGAAATGCAGGAAATAGCTTATACTTATAACCATAAAATAATACACGGAACTACTGGTAGAACGCCCGCCGACATATTTTTGTACAATAAACAACCAATAAAAAATGTGCAAGATAATAAAAAAATTAAGATCGATAAAATAAATGCAAATAGAAAAGAACATGAAATTGACCCACAAATTTCAAAAAATTTACAGAAGACTCAGAAATCGCACAACCCATTTAGAAAAAATACTAACGTTACACAAGTAGACAGCAAACGATACGAAATACAGAACCGAGGACATAAAACAGTTCACTACAAGACGGCATTTCAGAAGAAAAAGAAAATAAACAAATCTAAATATTACAGGGAACCCGACGAAAATATTCCAGACCATGATGCAGATGACAATAATCCAGTTAATAATACAATCAATCGGGAGCCAGACAATACAGAAGACGGAAATAAAAACTAATAATGGATTTATCCTACTTGAAGTGGATAAAACTAAATTACCGTATAACTATTCGTACCACTTAATCCGTATTAATAAGACATCTATCTTAGAAACCTATAACAGTATAATCACATTAGTAAACAAAACCAAAATAAAAGATTTAGATTGGGAACTACACAAACTAGATTTACAAGTGAAACTAATTACCAACACAGGAAGACAAAAACGGGGATTAATGAATTTTATGGGGAAAACTTTCAAATATTTGTATGGAACTCTAGATGCCGATGACTTAGAAGATTTAAATGAAAACATTAACGATATTCGAAAAAATATAATCAGTAATGACCAAATTAATGAAGTAATTGACCAAATAAATGTAGCACTAAATAAAATTCAATCTGCTAAAAAAGATGCAAACACAGCGCATTTGGCCCGCCAACAAATAGAGAGACTATTAGAGTATATTGATGACATTCAAATGGGCATGCAATTGGCAAGACAAGGCTTACTTGATCCAAAACTTTTAAATCATGACACAGCAATTCAGTTAAACCAGGACCAACTCCTACATATTGAAACATCAGATTGGGTATCAATAGATAATAATTTATACATTATTTTACAAATTCCATTAAAATCTCTTGAAATCCCAGTGTATACAGTGGTACCGTATCCGGACTATAATGAAAACCTTATTGAACACACGTTAATAAATAATATTGTATCAGCATACTTATACAAAGACAATGTCATAGATTTTAAAACTAAAACATTAATAACTGATGAATGTATTATATCAATAGTTAAGAAATCAAAATTACAATGTAAAACAAAACAAGGGCATGTACCTTTGATTCAATATGTCTTTCCAAATATTTTAATTACTTACAAAATAAGTCCAACGCCATTATTTACAGATTGCAAATCAGCACCATATTCGGTTACAGGGAATCAGTTAATTCAAATAAATCAATGCGGCGTTCAAATTAATAATGTAACAATAACAGTAGAAGAAATTTATCCGTACAAAACGGAAGTAATTTTAAGTGATACTTCTAATTTTGAACCAATTGAACACATAAACAAAGAAATGAAATACTATGTAAAAATATCCAATCAGCAAGAAATAATTTTGTACATTATAATTTTTGCCATTTTATACGTATATTTGCGAATTCGAGGACGTAATTCGAACAAGGAAAGGGGGAGTAACGTAGTTATAGAGCTAGATGCACGTACCAATACAAACATAACTCAACCGACAGAATCACAGCCAGATACAATTCATAACATAAACACTTCTCAGGAAGCTCAAATTCAAAACATAACAATTAAGAAACAGAACGGTTCACAGGCAGATCATATAAGCCAAATGTAAACATAAAATATCTTGATAAGTCCCGCAGCTGCCGATTCAACTTATAAATAAATAATTTGCATCGACAGCATAATTTCTCCAACATATGCGCCTCGCGACAATGGTCACGTAGGCCGCAGCTGAAAATGAATTGTAAACATAACTTTTGAGGTTTCTTTATTCATTTCGATCGAAGATCGAGTTAGTCTTAATTTATTCTTAAGCTCCCAAAGAACACGCTGAATAAAAACTTATCTGCACTCAAATGTGTTTGTGTTTTTTGTTCTAATATTAATTTCGGTACTTAGTGAAAACAAGTGCCAAGTAAGTATATAGTATAATTAGAAGAAAGAATAGAAAAATCTGATGTGGCGGGTTTGAGCCAGGTCTCAGTAAAACAGATGATGTCAAAGTCGAAGGAATGACTGTTAAGAAATAGGCTAGATAGCTTACTATTAAGGCCTCGTACATTTTGGTAAGCTAAAGAGATAGAGGAAATTAGTTTTTTGATACTACGTTTGAAGGTATAACAGGTAAAGAGGAGCCATCACCTGATATCGGGTTCCGATCTTTCTTTCGATTTGCATTTCCTTGCTACTCAGCCACAAAAATATGTTCAGGCCAAAAGTGTTGTTGACAAATATTATCAAAAACACTTTGTGAGCACGATATTTTAAATGACGATATTTCCCTTGGGTAATTAAAAGTAAATTTATCCACCGAAATATCAGCATCTTGTATTTTGTTTTGAACATAAGCCTTAACATCATACGGAGACTGATCTTTAGAAAGCATAGAGATAAAAACATGTCTCTCAGGATTCGGAGGAGGAATGCCTTGGAGGGGCTTTGACGGGCGAGGCGGTACGGCAGTCAGTATATTGGCTACCGTATCAACTGGCACGACATTAAAATTCACACTATTGGATAAAGATAGCATGTTGGTTTCGATGGGTCTTAACATGTTAAGGCAATAAATTGGTTGATAAATTGGTTGATTGAGATGTACCATTTGTATTTGAATTCTGCAGATCCAGGTCTGATTGCGGGATAGAAAAGGAAGTCTGCGCATGGCGCGAAGAAGAACTACTCTTTTTTCGTTTAGGTTGCTCATTCAATAATGACGAATTACTGAACAAGTTTTCCATATCCGAAAAAACGTTAAAGCTTTATGAAAAAGCTTCGATAAGTCCTTAAAACATTCTCTGGTTCGCTCCATATACTTGCGAACTTGCACCTCAATGTCCCGGCAAGTTTCACAACGCCATCTCAACCCAACGTTTTTATCAAGACAATCTTTGACTTTAATGTTAAAGCCAACACACTTTAAATGAAAAGTCCGGTCACAAAAATAGCAAGAAGTAAACTCTTGCCTGGAACCAGTAACATGACACTTGTTAAAATAACAGACCAAATCTGATGGCATAGTGATATAGGGTATTCTATAGTCGATTCAAAAGTTCGTAAGGAATTGCAAATCGAAATGCCAACGCAAGGCAAGAACACAGAAAAAACAGAAAAAAAACAATGCTTGGTTTAAAAGCGCCGCTTTAATGCAGAACGAAAACACAAAGCAACACAAAGATAGAGTGAGAGAGCTAGCTAATACCCATTTTATACTGGCCGCATCATTGTCGAAGGTCGCATCATTCAGAACTGCTGTCAGTGTCAAAAAACAATTCGAGACGTAAACATAACAATAACAAGCGGGAAAGGCTATAGTCGAGATCCCGACCATACGATACCCGTTACTTACTTTAATATATTCAAAAGTACTTTTAAGAAAATACTTGTTGCAAGGATTGGGGAAAACCCAGAAAAACCCAATCAGATCAATAAATATTAGTGTTGTTGTTAGTGATTGATTGGTTTTAAAAATAATATAACATGTTATTAGTAAGGTTAGGAATTTAATGATTTAAAATATTGGAAAAGTGCGGATTTTAGGGAAGGGATAGGGAGAGAGTTCTCAGTAGAAAACGTGAAAGAGGCTATTATAATTAGAGCATAAAACCCGGACCGAACCGTGTGAAGCGTAATCAGTTGTGCATGTAGGTAAAAATAAAGACCTGCGGGGGACCGAAAATCTGAGGCGGCCCAAAAGGGGACTAGAATCAATGTCACCATTAATTAATTTGTGAAGAAAAACCACATTAAGAGTTTTCCTACGATTAATTAAAGACGGAAGGTCAATAAGACGAAGACTATGGGAGTACGGTGATAAACGCCGGTTGGGATCCCAGTTAAAACCACGTAAAGCGAAAAGCAAGAATTGCTTTTGAACTGATTTAATTTGATTCTGATTTATTTGATACTGCGGGCACCAAATGCACGAACAGTATTCAAGGATGGGACGGACTAAAGAGACGTAAAGGAGTTTAGTGGTGAAAGGATCATTGAATTCTTTCGACCAACGTTTAATGAAACCAAGTACTCCTTTGGCATCATTTATGTACAAATTAGCTCGCCCTTTTTGAGCACAGTGCACAATGGCAAATTTCGTGTTTTTTTTTTTTTAATAATTTTTATTTTTATTTAAAGTTTTTATAATAAACTGAATTTTGCTCGTCACACAATTGGATATCAGAAATTTTGGAGCTAAAAATTGCTTTCGTCACTAGACTTTTACCTCGTGTAGAGGTTTTTTTTGTGGTCTCTTATGGTCTCTGAGATCTAGGCGCTCACACGGACGGACAGACACACATGGCTATATCGACTCGGCTATTGATGCTGATCAAGAATATATATACTTTATAGGGTCGGAGATGCCTCCTTCTCCCTGTTACATACATTCCAACGAACACAATATACTAGAGGTGGGCTTTCTCGTTCAATCTGCTGAATAAGTTCAATCGTTCATTTTTCAGTTGTGAACTAGGTCAGTCATTTAGTTCAGCTGTTCATTTTCATGAACGATGACCGGTGAACGATGAACGATAATATGAATAGGTCTTCTGTTCAGCTGTTCGTGAACGATGAACGATATGAATAGGTCTTTCTATTCAGCTGTTCGTGAACGATGAACGATATGAATAGGTCTTTCTATTCAGCTGTTCATGAACGATGAATTGGTCGTTATTTTCAGTTATTTAATCGTTCACTGAAGAGAGAGCTTCACACTAAGCTTTTGAAAAGAATAAATGACGAATGATTATAAGTTTTAGAATTTCATTTTGTATTGTTATAAGGCACTTCATTGTTATTTGTAATAAAATAAAAAATTAAATTGATGAGATCTTAAAAGGCACTTCAGGACTTAAAACTAAAAAAACAATGGTACAAATAAGAAACTTCATGTTTGTCTTAAAACGCCAAATTGCGCGCCAAATTGCTCTGTGAGCCTCCAGCAATACTCAGCTCCTGTTTGCAATAAATGCATTTGCCGGACTTTCCACCCTCGTTTCCAACAAAGTGGTTCCAAATGTCGCTTCGCTTTCTCTTAGACATTTTATTTGCAAATAAGAATGCTCAAAAGTTTACTTCGTGTATAATACAAAATGCAACGTTTTGAATAGATTTAACCGACTCCAGGGCTGAATGAGTTTAGTTCTTCAAAAACGGATCAACTGAACAAAATGAACGATTTAGTTCATAAAGTACTGAATAAGTTCATTAGTTCATTTTGATGACCCGTTCAATTGAACTTATTCAGAACGAAACGACCCAACTCTACAATATACCCTTATACTTATTTTTTATAAGTAACGGGTATAATAAACATCGAGACCTCGAGCCAAACAACTCAATTTTAAAAATTTAGTTTTAGCAAAAAACTTCCGAAGTCCCTGCTCGGTCGCCAAAATGTATAACTAAAAAATTTATGTTGGGATGCGGAAAGTTTCAAGTTCTTTGTTGGCTGCTCCGCTCGAAATAAAAGACATCTTGTCGGATTGATTGGTTGCAAAAAAAGAACGATTCGCTTTATTGTTGCAAAGCTGAAACGCACTGAGCTTAGGCACATGTTGCTAACTAGTGTCACGACTGCGTTTACCGCTCAAAGCGGTAACACACTTCGTGTGTGCACTGGTACAATGGTTATTTGTTTAAAATTCATTTTTTCCTAACTTTACATTAACATTTCCCGACAAAATCAAGTTTGTAATATCGACATTTGTAACCTTCATTGCCAATGGAGGTTCTGTAATAATTTCTGTCCTCCAATCATATAAGTTTGACGCATGAATTTTCTAATTTTTTGTCAACTTTCGCGCATAAATCAATGGTTTTCACGTTGAAATCTTTACTTAAAGAAATAATTGTAAAATAACCGCTCTTTTTTTATGACAGGTACTTTTACGACACAATTTTTTGCAGGTACTTGTACCTAGTGGTTTTCACACGCCCATATTATTTATTTATTTATTTATTTATTTATTTATTTATTTATTTATTTATTTATTTATTTATTTATTTATTTATTTATTTATTTATTTATTTATTTATTTATTTATTTATTTATTTATTTATTTATTTATTTATTTATTTATTTATTTATTTATTTACTTATTTACTTATTTACTTATTTACTTATTTACTTATTTACTTATTTACTTATTTACTTATTTACTTATTTACTTATTTACTTATTTACTTATTTACTTATTTACTTATTTACTTATTTACTTATTTACTTATTTACTTATTTACTTATTTACTTATTTACTTATTTACTTATTTACTTATTTACTTATTTACTTATTTACTTATTTACTTATTTACTTATTTACTTATTTACTTATTTACTTATTTACTTATTTACTTATTTACTTATTTACTTATTTACTTATTTACTTATTTACTTATTTACTTATTTACTTATTTACTTATTTACTTATTTACTTATTTACTTATTTACTTATTTACTTATTTACTTATTTACTTATTTACTTATTTACTTATTTACTTATTTACTTATTTACTTATTTACTTATTTACTTATTTACTTATTTACTTATTTACTTATTTACTTATTTACTTATTTACTTATTTACTTATTTACTTATTTACTTATTTACTTATTTACTTATTTACTTATTTACTTTTTCCAAACTACATACTCTACGAGTAGACCCCATGATGGTCACTCTTACCCTTACATGCTGAGCAGTATAAACTGTATGTATAGCCCCGCAATAACAGAAAGCTCTCTTCTTTGAGAGCTTAAATTAATTAAGCCAGTACATACACCAGGTCCCGATGGTGTGCGTGGTTCCGTATTAAAGTACTGTGCGGAATCTTTGTGTAGACCGCTGCATAAGTTATTCACTTTATCAATTGACTCTTCGTCTTTTCCAAATCTATGGAAAGACTCTTATATTATCCCTCTTCACAAAAAGGGTATTAAATGCGACGTTCAGAATTATAGGGGTATTGCTAAGCTTTCTGCAATTCCGAAGTTGCTTGAAAAAATAATAACTTCTCATCTTCAACATTTATGTGGTTCTATTATCTCTCCTACTCAGCATGGGTTTATGAGGTGTAGATCGACAACCACTAACCTTCTTGAGTTTACTTCTCTTGTGATTAAAGGGTTCAAGAAAAAGATGCAAACTGACGTTATTTATACGGATTTTAGTAAAGCTTTCGATTCTGTAAATCACTCACTATTAATTCATAAGCTCGATCTTCTCGGCTTTCCGAATAATCTTCTTATTTGGATTTCCAACTATTTAAGTAACAGAACGCAAAGAGTTAGTTTTAAAACTTCATTTTCAAAAACCATCAAAGCTACGTCTGGAGTACCGCAAGGTAGTCATCTTGGCCCACTTCTTTTTACGTTATTTATAAACGATCTGCGGATGACGTCAAGCTTTGTTTAACCTATAGTGAACCTTTCTCTGATAGATTTTTGCAAGCGGACTTAAATGCACTGTTTTTTTGGTGTCAAGCCAACTTGCTTAATTTAAATAGTTCAAAATGTAAAGTAATGACTTTATACAGATCCTTTCGGCATATTTGTCAGTATTCACTAAATGGCATTATCTTGGAATGCTTAAATGATAACGAAGGCTCAGTAAATGATTTGGGTATAATTCTAGATCATAAACTGAAGTTCGATAAACATATTGCTGTTGCAGTCAATAAGGCAATGGGAGTTCTTGGGTTTATTAAGCGATGGTCAAAGGAATTTGATGATCCTTATATTACTAGGCTTTTATATACATCTCTTGTTCGTCCGATTCTTGAGTATGGGTCATGCATTTGGTCTCCTCAATACGAATCACATCGTGCCAGAATAGAATCGGTTCAAAAACAATTTTTAATATTTGCTCTTCGTGGCTTGAACTGGAACTCAGAAATACAGTTGCCTTCGTACTCTAGTAGACTTTGCTTCTTCCCTCTCTTACTAATCGTAGAATTATGCTTGGAGTAATGTTCGTCCATAAATTACTACAGGGTCAAGTAGACTCAGTTAGTTTGATGGACGAAATAACTTTCAACATACCTTTTAGATTAACTCGTAACTTTAATCCTCTTTATCTTCAGCATTGCACCACTAACTGGGCTTTGCATGAACCTTTTCGTATTCTGTGTGCTGACTATAACAATCTGTACCGTACGATTAGTTTCGAGCGTTCTTCGCCTACTATTAAAGCCTCTATATTATTGTTTCTAACTTCTAACTAACTAACTAATCTCTAATTTTATCTTGGTCTGATTGGGTTTTTCTGGGTTTTCCCCAATCCTAGCAACGAATGTTGGACCAATCGTTTTCTCTTTCATTTTCGATACCCCCAGAATATAAAATATATATTTATAATTACATTTACATTTACATTACACTGTAATAATTAAATTTATATTTTAATTTAAATGTATAGTTAAATGTCGGCTGCTTAGAGCTTGACAATAAATAAATAAATAAAATCTTAGGAGAAACGGCGATAAAATAAAATTTTATATCAAGCGATGTTTTTGTCGATTTTGATGACTTTCTTGTAGAGCGGCATGACTTTTAGTATGAAAATTGTTTGTGTATTTTGAGATATCCTAACCAAACTTACAGGAAATCAATTTGATGTTGTTTTACGCATTATGACTAAATTTGGTTGAAATCGGTCACTATATCATATAGCTGCCATAGGAAAAATCGGCTGAAACTAAAGTATTAAAATTAAAAACTTTTTGTTATTTGAGATATTTTACTGTGCTCTGTGAATTGAATAGTTTTTGTGCATTTTAACCACGTAATTATTATTTATATTTATGTAGTTAATATATATATGCTTTTGGTGTTTTATATGTACATTTTTTGTACTTAAATAGTGTTCTATTTAAATTGAAATCTAAATTTTCATGTGTATATCAATTTGTGCTTATATATTTGTTATTGTTTTCTTTTTCCCTCTTTCTCTCTTTTAAATCAGCTGCTAAGTGCATTGCTTTTGTTTGAGTACTTAACATTCTGTTAACGTGCTCTCTCGCTCTCAGTGTGCTTAGTTGTGCTCTCACTTAACAATCGTCTTCAACATTGCAAGCGCATTGTTTTTGTTTGTGCGTTAAGCCTATTTCTCCGTTAGCTAGCTCTCTCACTCTATCTTTGTGTTGCTTTGTGTTTTCTGCATTAAAGCGGCGCTTTTAAATCAAGCATTGTTTTTGTCTGTTTTTTGCCTTGCGTTGTCATTTCGATTTGCAATTCCCTACGAACTTTTGAATCGACTAGAGAATACCCTATATCACTATGCCATCAGATTTGGTCTGTTATTTTAACAAGTGTCATGTTACCGATTCCAGGCAAGAGTTTACTTCTTGTTTTTTTTCTGACCGGACTTTTCATTTAAAGTGTGTTGGCTTAAACATTAAAGTCAAAGATTGTCTTGATAAAAACGTTGGCTTTAGATGGCGTTGTGAAACTTGCCGAGACATTGAGGTGCAAGTTCGCAAGTATATGGAGCGAACCAGAGAAAGTTTTAAGGACTTATCGAAGCTTTTTCATAAAGCTAATGTCGCTTTTTCGGATATGGAAAACTTGTTCAGTAATTCGTCATTATTGAATGAGCAACCTAAACGAAAAAAGAGTAGTTCTTCTTCGCGCCATGCGCAGACTTCCTTTTCTATCCCGCAATCAGACCTGGATCTGCAGCATTCAAATACAAAAGGTACATCTCAATCAACCAATTTATCAACCAATTTATTGCATAAACATGTTAAGACCCATCGTAACCCACATGTTATTGAAATTTCGGCCCCACAATCAACATCTTTATCCAATAGTGTGAATTTTAATGTCGCGCCAGTTGATACGGTAGCCAATATACTGACTGCCGTACCGCCCCGCCCGTCAAGGCCCCTCCAAGGCATTCCTCCTCCGAATCCTAAGAGACATGTTTTTATCTCTAGGCTTTCTAAAGATCAGTCTCCGTATGATGTTAAGGCTTGTGTCCAAAACAAAATACAAGATGCTGATATTTCGGTGGATAAATTTAATTTTAATTACCCAAGGGAAATATCGTCATTTCAAATATCGTGCTCACAAAGTGTTTTTGATAATATTTATTTATTTTATTTATTTATTTATTTTATTTATTTACGTCAACTAAAATCAGTCGACAAAAAGTTAAATTATGAAGAAGATAAAATAAAATTATTATAAAAATAAAATTGAAATTAAATTAACAATTTAAATTAACAACTATATATATACGATATAACTGAAATTATAAAAATATAAAATTAAATTAAGTTAAGTCTAGTCTGGGGAATTCAAAAAATTATTTAATTGATCCAACATTTGTTGCAAGGATTGGGGAAAACCCAGAAAAAACCCAATCAGATCAATGATGGAAAATAATGAAAGTTATGTTGTGTTAGTGCCTACGGTTTAAATAGTTTAGAATTAGAAATTTAATAGTAGAAAGAGAAGCCTCTGAGTTGAAAAGACGATATAGTCGATTATATTCAGCACAGAGTACACTAAAAGGTTCATGCAGAGAGTAGTTAGTAGTACAGGTGTTAAGAGAAAGAGGAGTGAAGTTACGTGTACGCCTAGAAGGAACCGACAAGTTAATTTGGCTAAGTAATGCAGAGGAGTCAATATCACACTTAAGCAGTTTGATAATGAACATAACACCCAGCATAGTGCGCCGATTAGCTAAAGATGGAAGGTTAATCAATAACAGTCTATCAGTGTATGAGGGCAAGTCTAAACCAGGGTCCCAGTTGAAGCCACGAAAAGCAAAAAGAAGAAATTTCTTTTGAACAGACTCAATTGAATTTTGATGTGCGATATATTGTGGCGACCACACACAAGATCCATATTCTAAAATAGGACGAACGAGAGAGGTATAGAGTAGTTTAGTCGTGTAAGGGTCATCAAATTCCTTAGCCCATCGTTTAATGAATCCAAGAACTTGAGTAGCCTTATTGACAGTGTGTGCAATATGAAGATCAAATTTTAACTTATGATCAAGGAGTATTCCTAAATCACTCACGCGATTAAGTCTCTCCAAGCAGTTTCGGTCGATCGTGTAGTTAAATATATGAGGTCTGCTTCTATAAAATGACAAAACCTTACACTTTGAGCAGTTTAGATGTAATTGATTAAAATTACACCAGGCGAAAAAAGAATCTACATCTACTTGCAAAAAGTGATGGGAATTTATGTCATTATACGAAAAGCATAGCTTCACATCATCGGCATACATTAGTATATGAGAGTAGGAAAAGATTAATGGGAGATCGTTCATAAAAAGATTAAAGAGTAAAGGACCAAGATGGCTTCCCTGAGGTACACCAGAAGTTACCAGGACAGGTTTAGACAGACAGCTTTTAAAAAGGACTTTTTGGGTTCCAGAATTAAGATATTCAGAAATCCAATTAAGTAGGTTATGAGGAAATCCAATAAGATTAAGTTTATGAAGCAAAAGAGAGTGATTAACAGAATCAAAAGCCTTACTGAAGTCAGTGTAAATGACATCAGTTTGCATTTTATTTTGAAATCCTCTGATCACAAGAGAGGACAGTTCCAGTAGGTTAGTGGTAGTAGATCTTGATTTCACAAAACCGTGTTGGCAAGGTGAAATTATAGAGCTACATAAGTGTTGAAGTTGAGAAGTAATCAGCTTCTCAAACACTTTTGGCATTGCAGACAATTTGGAGATACCTCTATAGTTTTTAACATCCGACTTAGAACCATTTTTGTGTAACGGAATTATATATGATTCCTTCCAAACAGATGGAAAAGAGCAAGAATTTACAGACAACTCAAATAATTTTAGTAGTGGCTTACATAGAGAACCAGAACAGTATCGAAGTACACATCCGGGAACTCCATCGGGGCCCGGTTGGAAACCAGGTTTAATTATATTAAGTTCGTTTAGTAACGAGCTTTTCAGTGATCACAGGAAAATAAATGCAATTAGACTTTTGTATAGTGAAAGGATAAGGAGCATTAGAAATTAAGTTAGAAGATGTGTAAGTAGATTGGAAGAATTTAGCAAACAGATCGGCTGCTGCCTGATCAGTATTCGCTTTCAATTCTTCATAGGAAACGGAAGAGGGTAATACAGAAGATTTACGCTTCATGTTTACAAAGTTATAGAACTGTCTGGGATTTTGAGCGAATTGTAAGCGACAACGATTTAAATATTCATTGTAAAGACGCGAGTTAAGAGAAATAAAATGTGATCTGGCAGTAACATAGCGGGAGAAATCAGATGGAGATCCCGAACACTTAAACCTTTTATAATATCGCGACTTCACATTTTTCAGCCGCGTTAGCTCCCGAGAAAACCACGGAGGTCTATTAGCCCTCCTAGGAAACTCACGGGGAACGCACTCATCAAAAAGCGAATTCACGATATCATAAAAAATAGAAGTGGCCATGTTAATGTTTGTGCAAGAGTAAAGTTGCGACCAGTCAGTTTGTATAATTAAAGAATTCATTTTTAAAAAATCATCTTTTCGGAAACATCGAGATCGAACTACGACGTTATTTGAAATAACAGGCTCACACCCAGGCAACTCTAAAACTAAGTCTAGAGTAGGATGGTAGGGGTCTTCAGGAAATACTAAAGGGTCAATACGTGAAATAGTACTACAAGAGGGATCCGATGTAAATATCAGGTCAAGAAGACGGTGATTACAATTTCGAACCGAGTTGACTTGGGATAGAGACAGCTCAAGGAGTGAATTAATAAATTCATCAGAGCTCAACGGAACCAACACATTTGGCGAATCCGACCATACCACATTAGGTAAATTAAAATCACCGAATACCAGTAAGATGTCATTATTGGTTAACATGGATGAGATCAATCGAATAGCGCGCATGTTTAAAAAGTTATAGAACTGTCTGGGATTTTGAGAGAATTGTAAGCGACAACGATTTAAATATTCATTGTAAAGACGCGAGTTAAGAGAAATAAAATGTGATCTGGCAGTAACTTAGCGGGAGAAATCAGATGGAGATCCCGAACACTTAAACCTTTTATAATATCGCGACTTCACATTTTTCAGCCGCGTTAGCTCCCGAGAAAACCATGGAGGTCTATTAGCCCTCCTAGGAAACTCACGGGGAACGCACTCATCAAAAAGCGAATTCACGATATCATAAAAAATAGAAGTGGCCATGTTAATGTTTGTGCAAGAGTAAAGTTGCGACCAGTCAGTTTGTAAAATTAAAGAATTCATTTTTAAAAAATCAGCTTTTCGGAAACATCGAGATCGAACTACGACGTTATTTGAAATAACAGGCTCACACCCAGGCAACTCTAAAACTAAGTCTAGAGTAGGATGGTAGGGGTCTTCAGGAAATACTAAAGAGTCAATACGTGAAATAGTACTACAAGAGGGATCCGATGTAAATATCAGGTCAAGAAGACGGTGATTACAATTTCGAACCGAGTTGACTTGGGATAGAGACAGCTGAAGGAGTGAATTAATAAATTCATCAGAGCTCAACGGAACCAACACATTTGGCGAATCCGACCATACCACATTAGGTAAATTAAAATCAGCGAATACCAGTAAGATGTCATTATTGGTTAACATGGATGAGATCAATCGAATAGCGCGCAGATGCTCGTGATAAATAGACATATCTAAATCCGGCGAAATGTATGAGCAGGTTGTAAAAATAGAAAAACCATTTAAAGATATTTTAATGGCTACAAACTCAATATTTTAGGGAACGTTAATTGAAACTCGTTCCGAAGAAAGGTCGGAATCAACGGCAATAAGGACACCACCTCCCCTTCGTGACAGACGATCACATCGAAACAAGGTGTACCTGCTGTAAAAAATAGATGAATCTGGTATTTCGGGCTTCAACCAAGTTTCTGTAAGCACAATTAAATTGAAATTAAAAGATAGACTATCTACATATAGTTTAGAAAGTTTAGTATTTAGACCTCTAACATTTTGATAGGATAGAAGGAGAGAAGAATTTAGTTTTTTGGCACCACAGAAGAGGAAGTTGAGGAGCCAGAAGGATTTCGAGGCAGTGTAATCGGAGGCCGATTTCTTTTTGTTGATAAATACTCTTTAACAATTAAGTCCTTCGGCCAAAAAGTATTTCAACATAATCAGTCAAAAACTTCAGCCGAAACACTTATTTTAAAAGAGGATATATCCCTTGCGTAATTAAACTTAAACTTTTCCACAGTAATATTAGTAGCAATATTCCTGGCTTGGATGTAGGCTTTAACATCATCAACCGAAGTGTCAGGAGCAAGCCGAGAGACGAAAATTTGTCTCCTAGGAGGAACAGCGAAAAGAGGTTTAACAACCATATTATTAGGCAGAGGTAATTGCAATGATTGGGAACCAGAGGCAACATTATTATTTGGTGACTCAGTAACCAACTCATTGTGAATGCTCCCTGCTGGGGCGGGAGTAAAATATTCCAGCTGTTGCCCAGGATTGACTTGAGTCGGAGTAGCTGGAGAAAGAGCTTAAGATCGAGCTGGTGTGACCATAATATTTGGATTTTGAGGCAGAAGATTATTGCCAGGTTCATCTTCAAATTTAAAACTATTAAATTTATCTTCCATGGGTTGAAACTCGCTTTGAAGTTTACTAAACGCTTTGTGTAGGGTATTAAAACCCAGCCTTGTATGCCTCATGAACTTACTCATATTCAATTCGGACTCACGACAAGACTCACAGCACCATTTCAGTCCGGACTTGTTAGAAATATAGTCCTTGACTCTCAGTGTAAAACCAGCACATTTAACATGTGCTAGATTATCGCACAGCCAACAACAAATATAGTCAGCCTTAGCGTCATTTTCGCATTTGCAGTTTTTAATGCAACAAACATTTTTGAAAAATTAATATACTCAAAAAAAGTAGGGTATAAACAGATAATCACTGCTCAAGAAATAGAGAGAGTTGGGCGCAGTTACAGAAACAGATGCTCGGAAAGATAAATAGAAAGAGAGCAAGAGAGCGAGAGAGCGGCCGAATGAAGCACAAGACAGAACAAAAACCAAGACTGTTGAGCGCAGCTTACACAAACAGACGCGCGGGAAAATAAATGAGAGCAAGAGAGCGAAAGAATAAAAGCACAAGAGATTTGTTTACAAAAACAAAAAGCACAGTAACAAGCACAATTATGTACAAAACACAATTAAATGTAATTCTAAAACACAAAACACTCACTGTGAGTTAGACAAATAATTAGTTAAATAACACAAATGCACATGCAGTAGAATTACACATAAAACAATTGCCAAATACCAATTTTGTTAGACAATAACGATCACTTTGACAGAGCACTGGTAAAACACGACTTGACACAACGAAGCACAAAGTGTTAAATTTAGTATCCCAAAAAATTCATTAAAAAATATGCCAAAAATAACGTGCCTAATTCATACATTCTACACATTCCAAAAGAACGTGTCCTCCCCAAATGTAACGGCTTTTTGACAATTTTGCTATTCTTAAAAAATCTGTAAGTTCGATATTATTTCACCGATCTTTAAAGTAGATATGGGTTTAGAAAGCTAACAGTTAGGGATAACTAAAAAAATTAAAAATTATCACTATCGTTTGGGGTTAAATTACAGTTATATTGGATTTTTTGAATTTATTGACCGATTTCTCAAAATAGATCGTCGATGCGCCACCTCAGGATGACCTCCAAAAAAATTGATTTTTTTTACAGATATTGCTTTTATACCGTATCATCCATTAATGATACAGCGTTTTCGAAAATCGAAAAAAAGTGAAATTCACTCCAGCCTAACGTACAACTAAGATTATGCTAATTACTAGTCAACATTTAACAAATACAAATCAGCTGGGAATTGCCACAGCAGTCAAGAAGTAGCGAATAGAAGCAACAGCCTAAGGGTGTCTGTATTGTCTCGTGCCGGAGACGTGCTCGACGTAAATGTCTCTCGACCAATGCACCGTTTCCGACACGATTAACTGCCTTATTAGGGAGGCATAGCTCCTGGACACATAGAGAAGCTTTAGGACCCTCTCGTTAACCGGGTCCCACGTGTCAATGGCTCCCACCACAGTCGCATCGACGTGGACCCTGTAGCCCTGCCTCCGAAGCGCCTCATCTAGAGGACGGTATTTTTCCGTCTTTGCCGCTCTAGCTGTGTCGAGGGCTACAGAGCCGTTCTCGAACGGAACCATGACATTGACGATGACTTTTTTTGTGGCCTCATCCCGCCACACGATATCCGGTCGCAGGGCTTGCAGTTCACCAGCAACGCCCTTCACTCGGCAGCTCTCTCTGAGGGTTCCCCTGACCTTCACGGCCTTCGAGATGCGGGCAGCGCTGAGTGCGGCATGCAAAGGCACAGTACGTGCGGAATGGTCTCGCTTGCGTACCAGCATTCTCGACACCGCTTGTCGCCATCCCTCCAGTTCATGGCGACTTTGACAGGGAGAACCCCCAGTCTCGGTGAATAAATCGCCATTCGGCGAAGCGAGTGAACTTGCCGTCCCTCAAGAAGCCGTTGCTGGCCGCCGAACCTTGCCCTGGTCCGGCTTGGCGGTCTGCGCATCAAGGTACGAGTACTGCGCAGCTTGTCTCAGTAAACGGATGACATGGCTGCAAGTACTCGCTCTCATCCTAACGCGCCTTGAGCCCTTTCCCCGACACTGCAGGGCAGTGTCCCCCCACTGCCTGAGATGGCTGTCCACGCCAACCCCCGATGCGACGCCTGCAGCCGCGATGCCTTCCTGACATCCATTCAGAAGCCTGGTTTTCCTCCTCTATCCTTTCCAAATGGGCCTTCAAAGGAGCCAGAGAGGTACTCAGCAATCTGCCCCAGCGTTGGCTCGTCTTTAGTGCGACTCTCTGGTAGTGTGCGCGACGTGAGCGTCTTTGCACGTTAACATCCTGAACGCATGTGAAATGGTCAGGATGTCTGCCAGGTCCGCTGTAGGAAGAATGCAGCACCCATGCCAGCCACCGCGTCCTGGATGACCCGGTGGGGGATGCAGTCGAATGCATTGGTTAGGTCTAGCCAACCAAGCACCAGGTCTATTCCCCCCCGCCGGCTGTCCTCCAGGATTTGGCCGAGCAGGAAGTTGTGCTCATGACGGCCCCCGTGCCTCAGGAAACCCTTCTGAGGATGACTTAGGCGGTTCCCTCTCACAGAAAAGGCAATGAGACGATCCGCAACAACGGTCTCAAACAATTTGGGGAGTGGGGACTCTAGGGGCCAGTGGGAGACTTCTGTCGGCAGTTCCGGACCGGTTGAATTCGGCGGCGAGATTGCCTCGAGAGGCCCGAGGACGGGGAACGCGGAGCATGTCATTGTCGTCCACGTCGACATGCGCGTGCTCTTTTTTGACATGATGTTTGAGCACCTGCATCCCCATGCACTCGATATCGCAGATCCGGCAGAACCAGCGCACAGTGACCGTTGGATGCATATCTGCCATACTCCCCCTGGATGATGTCTCCCCTAAAGTCCCTGGCCAGGCATAATGGGCATTCATGTTTAAACATATTTATGTGTCCATAACACTAGGCAACAGCCAAAAAATTACACGAACCAAACCCACTTTTTTGGATAGATTTGGGACCAAAAACGACGAAAAACATTTTTTTATTTTTTTCTATTATGAAATTTTTTTTTTAGAATTTTTTAAAAATCTGGCTTTTTTTTCGTACTTTTTTTCAGAGGTGCGCCGACTTATGTCATCATTACTCGAGAATGACTAAACCGATTTTCAAAAGCTTTACTAATTCTGAAAGTCAATGAATATATCTATAATTCATTAATACAAAGTTTTGGATTTAAACTTATAATTTAAGAGATATCAATTTTTGAATTAAGAAAATGATGATTTTTTTAAAGCTTTTTTTTTAGCTTTTTTTACTTTAAAATTCGAGGAAAAGTCGAAAAAAATTTAATACATTTTGTCTTTAATTTTTTTTGCATAGCTGCATTAATTACGCGTCGTTAAAGATAAGTCCAATCAAAATCTGTGTAGGCATGTTTTTGTCGACTTTGATGACTTCTTTGTAGAGCGGCATGACCTTTAGTATGAAAATTTTTTGTGATTTTTAAGATATCTTCACCAATCTCACACAATATCAAATTGTTGTTATTTTACACATTTTGACCAAATTTGGTTCAAATCGGTCTACTATATCATATAGCTGTCATAGGAACGATCGTTTGAAAATCAAGGTTTAGTATTAAAAAGTTTTTTGTTTTTTGAGATATTTTAACCAATCTGACAGAATATGCATTTAAGATGGTCATCTGAACTATTAAATTTGTTTATATATATATAGCTATATTAATTACCAATCGTTGCGTATGTTTACCGTTAAAATCTATGGAAGGACGGCTAAGTTATTAGTATATTGACAATAAAACAATTTTTACGCAAAGGTAGACTTTCGACTGATGTGTTCCATGGAAGCTATATGTTATAGTGATCCGATTCCAACCAAATTTGGACAGGTTGTGAAAGGCAATAGAAGGCTTATAACTTGTAAGTTTTGAACAGATAACTTTAAAAACAAAAAAGTTTTTCATACTAAAGGTTGCTTATCGACCGTTCGTATCGATTGTTCCTATGGCAGCTATATGATATAGTGGTCCGATTTCTACCAAATTTGGTAAGGATGTAATGGGCAATTAAAGATACCCAATTTATGAGTTTTATTGAGATTTCTCCAAAAACAAAAAAGTTTTTTATACTAAAACATGATTTTCTACCGATCGGTCCTATGACAGCTATATGATATAGTGGACCGATTTGAACCAACTTCGAACAGAATCTATAAAACTAAATTAACTGCATATTCTATGAATTTGATTAAAATATCTAATAAAACAAACAAAATTTCATACTAACACCTAATTTTCGCCCGATCGGTCCTATGACTGCTATATGATATACACTGATAAAAAAAATGTTCTAAAATCAAGATTTTGGTCTCAGAACTAAGATTTTTGGTCTAAAAAATGCGTCGAGAACATAAAATTCTTAATTTAAGAGAACACATATTGGTATTAAGAACAATTAAAATAAGAAGAAGTTCTTGTTTTAAGAATAAATGTTCTTGAAATTAAAATCAAAAAATAAAAACATAAAAAAATTATTTTTTATATTTATAATTTTTTTTTTTGCTCTTTTTATTTATATTTATTTTATTTAGTCTTGACTTGGTAATTTAATAAATTTTTTCTTAATTGGTAACCAGTGGGGTTCGAACCGCCGTCTACTGCTTCACAACTAAGCAGCGTCTCTAACCGGAGCGCCACGGAGCCACCATTTATTATATATGAAATTGTACATATTTATATCTTCCTATCAATTTAAAATTTTTAGTCTTATATTAAGATTTTATGATTTTTTAGATTAAAAATCTTAGTTTTAGTTATTTGGTCTTAAAATAATCTTATTTTAAGAACCAAATATTCAAGATGTGTATTCTTGATTTTAGAAGTTGGTCTTTTTTTTCAGTGTAGTGGTCCGATTTCAACCAAATTTGGTCTGAATATATTAAACTAAGTTAAAAGCACATTTCATCAGTTTGGTTGATATATCTAATAAAACCTAAAAGTATTTCGTACTAAAACGTGATTTTCGACCGATACAAAAAAGTGGGTTTGGTTCGTGTAATTTTTTGGCTGTTGCCTAGTGTTGTTTATCCTTTGTTGCATACAATGTGCAAAGTTTGCCAAAATTGTAAAATTGCTGAAATCGTTACACACATTCATCACTGTCCATTACTATTATTTTGTTAAATAAACTAAGGGGCTCGCTTCGTTCGCGGTGCTACTGTTGAGCATACTCGACTGTCGGAGACCCCGTACTTACTATGGAAATAGAAAAGACTACAAAGACAAAAAAATATTTGGCTCGCTTAATGCTGTTGAAGAGAGCTGTAATAAATTTTCGACTACTTTTTTCAATGACAGCTTGACATATTGGACCGATTTAAACCATGTTTATAAATAAACATAAACTTAAAAATTCGTGCGGCCTTAGAATCAATAAAATTTCCCGCCGCAAAATGTTTATAAATAAACATTTAATTTATCTTGCGATCCTCAGAATATTAAGATCAACCCTCGCTAAGAAATGAGTAGAATATTCGTTGCATGTGATCATATAACACATGAGCTAAATATCGAATAGGAACAACCACAAAAGTAAAAGTGTATGCGAGCCCTACGCCAAACACATACGATGGTCCTTATCTATAACTCAAGTAGGAACCAATCTGTACAAAATCTCAAGATTACCATTTGGAGTAATTCTTTGTAAAAATAAACCCAAATATTCTCACTCAAGAACTGAGGATAAAATTGCACTAGAATAAGAAACATTGTTTAGCATTAAGATAAAAAAGGACAACCATAGTATTGTTAAGGTTGTCACAAAAAGAAGATGATTCTCATATCGGCTATATAAGCAGATGTGAGCCAATATAGAAATTAGTCTGGAACTGAACCCGACCTACGGTACTTCTTTCATACTCATTGCTAGCGCTTGAACCCGACCAACGGTAATTCTTGCCTAGCTCTCTTAGGGATTTTAGGAGGGGCCTCGATCGAGTATTTATCAATACTTGGGCGTGGCCGAATTTTAATACAAACTTGATCTGCTTGCAATGTATTTGAACCCACATACCAAGTTTGGTTTCTCTAACTCTTATAGTCTCTGAGATCTAGGTGTTCATACAGACAGACAGACAGACGTACATTGCAATATCGACTTGGCTATTGATGTTGATCAAGAATATATATACTTTATAGTGTCTGCCATGCCTCCTTCTGCCTGTTACGCACATTTTCGTTAAAACAAACCCAATAGACCCCTGTAAAAAAAATTTTATGTTTTATGAGATATCTCAACCAAATTAATAGAATATACATATAACTTGGTTTTATATGTTTTGTCCAAAGTTGGTTCAAATCCGACCACTAAATCATATAAAGGATTCAGGGACCATAACTGTTATGGGGAATATCCAAAAAAATCACTTTTAATGATTATTTTAAGACTTTTATTTTATAAAGACAAATTAATCGTTACTTTTATTTTAAAAAAATATAAATTAAAATTAATCATTATTTTTGATTTTTATTTTATCAGTCTTCTGTAAGTTTTTCAAGTCTTTTTTGATGAATAAAATAAAAGTCATTAAAGACTTTTATTTCTGATTTTTATATTTTAAAAGTCTCAAAAGACTTTTATTTTTGAGGAATAAAATAAAAGTCTTTTAAGACTTTTAACATATGAAAACTTTTAAATAAAAGTCTTTGTCAATATCTCCGCTTATACTAAAGAAAAAAATAAGAACAGATACAAAATCAAAATAACACTCTTGGTTCTCTTTTATCTACACCAACCATTTAAAAATTATACCCTATTACATTGTAAAAAAAGTACTAAAGTAGTTGAAAAAAAAGAAAGATATTTTTTGAAATCAAAAAATAATAATAGTATTTGAACTCATGTTTACAAATTCATTAAAAGGAACCTATCCCCCTGAGCTATTACTCCTATAGTTAATTCATTTTGTTACTCATAACGAAAAATGAAATTGTTCTTAAAAATTAGGTATTTGAATTTTAATACCCTTAAAGGTATAGTTCTCAATCAGTTTAAGCACGGTATACAGATATAAATCAACTTGTTTCTCTATAGTATTGCCAAATATCAAACAGAATTAAAAATATAATAAGTTGTATAAAAAAAAATGGGTCGAAAAATAAATCAAGCGGTGCGCGAGCTTTTCAAAATTGATAATAATGGTGGTAAACTACTAGCAGTGTGCAAAATTTGTGACGTTAATTTGCAGGGTGCATATGTAATCAACATGCAACGGCATTTACGAAGCAAACATGCAAAGGAGTTTGAAGAAGTAGAAAAATTGGACATCAGTCAGGAAGTTCCAGAAAAAAAACAAAAAGTTGTTGTGTACGTAAACGAAAACGACCTTAAAAAAACATGTGTGGAATTTATCACTGAACGAAAATTGCCGTTTTCGTTTCTGGACTCAACCCAATTCAAATATTTGACCGAGCAACTCTTCCGTGGTTTGAGAATTAATCCAATCAATTCATGCAACATAAAGGAGATTATTGCAAATAAATATGAGAATTTAAAAGAAAATATTCGCAAAATACTAAAAAAGAAAATTGTTTGCTTAAAAATTGATTCAGCAACCAGGCATAGCCGTAGTGTCCTTGGAATTAATGTGCAATACTATGAAAAACAGAAACTGAACATCCTAACCCTCGGCATTATTGAGCTACCTATGTAGCGAAATACAACCGGTTTTAGAAGATTTTTATTTGACAAAAGAACAAATTCACTCCGTCACATCGGATAATGGACGTAACATGATAAAAGCCATAGAAATTTTAAGTGACGAGCCGAATACTTTTGAGTTAGAGTCTGATCTGGCATTTGAAGAAGTGGTTAATGATATTAAAGTGCACAATATCATTTCAGTAAGATGTGCGGCACATACTCTGCAATTGGCTGTCAATGACTTTTTAAAATTTATTAGTTGCCAGTCTGCAATAAATAATGCTAGATATTTAGCAAAAACATTAAGGTGCCCTTCTAATAGGTAAGTTTATATTATACTTGCAATCAGGGATTAAAACCGAAACGAATATCGGTTTCAGTTACGGTTTCGGTTACGCTTGTATTAAGGTTTTCGGTTAAGGTTACGAAAAAAATTTTAGTATCGGTTTCGTAACGGTTAACGGTTTTTTGTAAGTTTCGGTTTTAAAATACCGGTTCGGTTTCGGTTCACAAAAAAAAAATTTTCTTACAAAAATTTCAAATTTTTCTCCAAGTTAAAATTGACTGTATATACATATGTATTTTAGTTGTACATATGTACATGCACAAACACGCACTTACGCACTTTTTAAAGCCAGCACCGATTTAAGTGGAATAACAAAAGCAAAGTTGCGCGTTGTTCAATCGCGAGCAACAAGGCAAAACGTGACGCGGCTACGAAATACCGTGTCCAACTAAGTATATTTGTATATGTACTTATATGAATATAACTGCATAGTAACAATTGTATGTATGTAAATATGGTTAAACGTAATTTTACGTAAATACTCCCATTGTTAATATGTTTATTTTATGCACATATGTATATATGTATGTTAATATAAATAAATATGATGGGTATTTCAATAGTCGCACTTTCATATGTACACAGTCCACCCTACGAAACAAACTGTCTCGCTCGCACTTGCTCAATCTTCAATTTTGCTAAGTCGCGTGGCGACGCCAAGACATCGCACAAAAGTAACCGCCGATACGTCACCACAAAATTCTTAAGAAACTCACACAAAGACAAAAATTGAAGCTGCACAAAATTTGCAATGAGCACTACAACAACACTGAAGTCATAAATTTAAGCAAAATGAACACTTTTATTGCTCTATCATCGCGTTGAAAATCTGTGTTGTTGTTGATGCTGTCCAGAGTCTCGCGACGCACATTGGCTGTGTTGTTGCTGTATCGTCGAAGATCGCGAGCAAGCCAAAGTAACGGTCTGCTACCTGTTTAGAAAACTGGTAGAAATTTAGTTTTGATCAGTTTCAGCGACGCGCCGCGACGTCCAGAACCGAAATGAACGCTTATAAATGAATCGGTTATTAAACGGTTATTTCGGTTTAAAAAGTTTTGGTTTTAAGGTTTAGTTGTAGTGAAAAAATTTTTTTTCGGTTACGGTTTCGGTTACGGTTCCAAATTTCAAAAGGTTTTTACCGGTTAAAGGTTACGGTTTCGGTTAAGGTTTTAATCCCTGCTTGCAATTATATTCTCTTCTATCAGTTATGCTTAATTAATTTGTTTATTGCAGATATATTTTAAGCAGCATAAATCGATCTATACCAGTAATTGATGTACAAACGCGTTGGAGCTCAACATACAACATGTTAAGCAAATTAATCGATTTAAAGGATGTTTGTGAAGATTTTTTCGAGTCAAAAAATTTGTCGGAAACTGATTGGAAGCAGATAGAGTCTGTGGTTACCGCCCTGGAATCTGTCAATTGCACCACGCTGAAGCTACAGGCAGAGCAACTGTATTTCGCAGACTTCTATAAAATCTGGTTGGAAATGAAGCTTTCAATAAAGTCGAAAGGCTCTGAAACTTGTGATTTGTTGGCTAAATGCATTGAGGAGGATTTGATGGAATACTGGGAAGAAAAAAAAATTTAAGTTTCCGAACCTGTTTTAATTGGCTCAGGTTATTCAAAGCGTGCCTGCAACTCAAGTGAGCGTTGAGCGGGCATTTTCTGCACTTCGTTTGGTACTGACCGACAACATGTGCAACTTATCTGAAGAGTCGGTACAAAATATATTGTTTAACCCGAATCGTCCTGAGCAACATTTTTTCCAATTTCTTAATGAAAATTTCAGGACTGATAAATTTGAGTTCGCTGAATCCGAAAAACATATTCATTTTGTTTGTCCTTGTCAGGATAATCGACAGGACCATTTTTTCGGCTGTTACCATATGGTAACGCTGGGAAGTACAGGGTACAGGTTTTCTTAATGCTACAAAATACAAATGTTTGAGAAAAAGTCTAATAAACACAACTTAATTCAACAGGGGGGCTCTTCCTTGATATATAGGACCAAATTTGGGTCAAATCGGTGCAGTATATCGTATATATAACACAACTGTCATATGAACAATCGGGGTCAAATTCACCTATTCACCTTTAGTATGAAAAACTTTTTTCTATTCTGAGATATCTCAACCAAACTCTTAGAATGTGTGTCTTATATGTTGCTACACATCCTGAACAAATTTGGTTCAAATCGGACCATTATATCATATAGCTGCCATAGGAGCAATCATATTTTGTAAACAAAACAATACCTAAAAGCGAAAAAATGTATGGAAAAAACCTGTACCCTGTACTTCCCAGCGTTGCCATATGGTAACACGAAAATAAAAAACGCAAATTAAGCGAAAAAAAGTGGTTTTTATTTAGAATTTTTTTCATAATTAATAAGTGCACTCTTTTACCTTTCTAATGATGGGTGCATTGCATATAGTTCAGTACTAAAATTAGTCAAACGGCTTAAATTTACTTGCGACGAATTGCCAAATGCCGTTTTTTTGCACTGCAGAATATAATGAGCAACTTAAAGCTAATTTTTCGATCAGCTAACTTCAAGAGATTTGTTCAATCAACTTTTTATTAGTTAGAGACAACAATTTACTCTTAGAATATCAAATAAAAGTTAATCTAACGTTAATATGTTGTCTAAAAATAAAGTTTTAGTAAATGCCTATTGCTTGTTACCATATGGTAACGCTGGGAAGATTCGGGTTAAACAATTAAATAAAAAATAACAAAATAAACATAATTTTAAACAAACCTTAGTAAATTAATTAGCTAATTGCTTTCTTGTGACTTAAACGGTGCAGATAACTAACGCATTTTACCGCCAATATCCCCCTTCGAAATGTCTATTTTGGAGATTATGATTCTTGCAACAACAAAAATAAGAACTGACCCCGCTGTGCGGCGAAAAAGAGCGTAGTCGGTTGGGGATAAATTGAAAGTCGTAGGTTTTACTGGTGTTGTAATTTTGAAGATTTTACCTTGAGTATAAGCGGAGATATTGACAAAGACTTTTATTAAAAAGTTTTCATATGTTAAAAGTCTTAAAAGACTTTTTTTTTATTCCTGAAAATAAAAGTCCTCAAAGTCTTTAAAGACTTTTATTCAAAATGTTTCAAAGACTTTTATAAAAGATTAATAAAAGTAAAAATCAAAAATAATAAATTTTTGAAATTTTTTTAATCACAAATAATTATTAAATGTGATTTATAATATCGAGTCTTTAAATAACCATTAATATTGTTTTTTTTTTTTATAAATCAAATAAAAGTTTATTCGCTGCTTGCAGAGATATTGAAATAACAAAAATTATGGTACATTCAAACCCAAAATTGAACTTCTCCTTATGGTTGATTTTTTATGATGCTATTTTGAACAATAATCATTATTTTCAGTCCCTGAAAGGATTCATATAAATTGGTTTTATATATCTTGTATAAAGTTGGTTTAAATCGGACCACTATATCATATAGCTTCCATAGGAAAATCAAGTCTAATACCCATTTTAGACTGGAGTCACTAAGCAAAGTCGCTAGCTGCGACAAATGCACATCGTTCACATCGCATCAGTCACTAAAAAATAGTCACTAACTGACATCTGGGCAATTTTGACAAATTGGAATTTCACAAATAAAAAATTTATATAAAATGAACGCAGGCAATAGTGAAATTCTCCAGGTTTTGACCGTGCTTAAATGCATTGAAACTCTGGCAAGCGATGAGGATGAGAAAGCCGTTGGTTTGTACAATAACCAACTTCAAGAAGCCAACGCTTCCTTTTTATCTGCATCTAGTGCATTGATGTCAGTGGAAAGGGTCATTTGGATGGAAGTGAGTTTATTATGTACAAAGTTAGTTGAAATCGGACCACTATATCATATAGCGCCCATAGGAACAATCGGTCGAAAATCAAGTTTAAGTATGAAAAAATTTTATGTTTTATGAGATATCTCAACCAAACTGATACAATATGATACAATTATATATCCTGTCCAAAGTTGGTTCAAATCGGACCACTATATCATATAGCTGCCATGGGACCGATCGGGCGAAAATCAAGCCTTAGTATATAAAACTTTTTTGTTTTGTGAGATATCCCAACCAAAGTAATATAATATGCATTTAAGTTAGTATTCTATATCCCGTCTAAAGTTGGTTCAAATCGGACCACTAAAACATATAGCTGCCATAGGACCGATCGTGCGAAAATCAAGTCTTCTTATGAAAAACTTTTTTGTTTTGTGAGATATCTCAACAAAACTTATGGAATATGTTACTAAGTTAGTCTTATATATTCTGACCGAAGTTGGTTCAAATCGGTCTAATATATCATATAGCTGTCATTAAAAAAAGTTTTCGGAAATGTATTACAACGCTCTGCAACAGCATCTAGCGAGCAAAATATTCTTTAATTATTGTAGTCTTTTCTATTTCTATAGTAAGTACGGGGTCTCCGACAGTCGAGTATGGGCGAGCGAAGCGAGCAGGGGGCGGAGCCCCCTAATTTGTTTATCATGATATCAGCATCATATTTACAGGTTTGGTGTGTTATTATACTACTAACTCTTTGGTCAAGTTGGATCCAATTCGGACAGCTGTATCATATGGAATTATATAAATTATCGGTTGAAGACTACTTTTTTGTGAAAACATTATTATTTTTCAATATTTTAATGCGAACCTACCATATCATTTAGAAAAATCGGCTGTAAAATGCCAACTTTCAGTGCAATAAACAATTAAGTTTATTTTCTATTTTTATTTTTTAGAAAATAGTTTTTCCGATAGTTTTTCCGACTTGTATGCAGTATTTTTTTGCAATATTTTTAGAACCCGTACTTAAAAAAAAGTACAGGGGTCTATTGGGATTGTTTTAACGAAAATGTGCGTAACAGGCAGAAGGAGGCGTGGCAGACCCTTTAAAGTATATATATTTTTGATCAGCATCAATATCCGAGTCGATCTAGCAATGTACGTCTGTTTGTCAGTCCGTCTGACCTGACGTCTGTATAAACACCTAGATCTCAGAGACTATAAGAGCTTGGTATGTAGACTCGTCTATATTGCAAGCAGATCAAGTTTGTTTATTATTTTGTTTTTGATATTAAAAAATATTAATAAAAAATGTAAAAAAAAACTTTGCATGGTCGGGGACTCGAGCCGCTGACCCACTATGGGGAATTAGACCATTTTTTGTAGAATTATTTAATAACTCGAGAATTAATGAAGTTTTTTTGGCTTAGTCCTTGAAAAGTGGGCGGGGTGCCGCCTTTGAAAATAATTTTTTTAAACAATTAAAAAATTTTGAAAATAGTTTTTCCGATAGTTTTTCCGACTTGTATGCAATATTTTTTTGCAATATTTTTAGAACCCGTTTTTAAAAAAAAGTACAGGGGTCTATTGGGATTGTTTTAACGAAAATGTGCGTAACAGGCAGAAGGAGGCGTGGCAGACCCTTTAAAGTATATATATTTTTGATCAGCATCAATATCCGAGTCGATTTAGCAATGTACGTCTGTCTGTCTGTCTGTATGAACACCTAGATCTCAGAGACTATAAGAGTTAGAGAAACCAAACTTGGTATGTGGGTTCAATTACATTGCAAGCAGATCAAGTTTGTATTAAAATTCGGCCACGCCCAAGTATTGATAAATACTCGATCGAGGCCCCTCCTAAAATCCCTAAGAGAGCTAGGCAAGAATTACCGTTGGTCGGGTTCAAGCGCTAGCAATGAGTATGAAAGAAGTACCGTAGGTCGGGTTCAGTTCCAGACTAATTTCTATATTGGCTCACATCTGCTTATATAGCCGATATGAGAATCATCTTCTTTTTGTGACAACCTTAACAATACTATGGTTGTCCTTTTTTATCTTAATGCTAAACAATGTTTCTTATTCTAGTGCAATTTTATCCTCAGTTCTTGAGTGAGAATATTTGGGTTTATTTTTACAAAGAATTACTCCAAATGGTAATCTTGAGATTTTGTACAGATTGGTTCCTACTTGAGTTATAGATAAGGACCATCGTATGTGTTTGGCGTAGGGCTCGCATACACTTTTACTTTTGTGGTTGACCCTATTCGATATTTAGCTCATGTGTTATATGATCACATGCAACGAATATTCTACTCATTTCTTAGCGAGGGTTGTTCTTAATATTCTGAGGATCGCAAGATAAATTAAATGTTTATTTATAAACATTTTGCGGCGGGAAATTTTATTGATTCTAAGGCCGCACGAATTTTTAAGTTTATGTTTATTTAATGGGGTCTGCCACGCCTCCTTCTGCCTGTTACGCACATTTTCGTTAAAACAAACCCAATAGACCCCTGTACTTTTCTAAGTACGGGGTCTAAAAATATCACTTCTCACTGGAACAAATTTCAGATGATCAGCTGGCGGACATGATGACCAAGCCTCTACCAAAAGTGAGATTCCTGAGCCTGCGTAGTCAGATGGGTCGGACTGAAGATTAATAGCTATATGAATTTATAACCGCATATATAAATATTTGAATATATAATTTTATCTTTAAGTTAATTTGAAATCTATTACGTTACTTTTTTACCCGTTACTTATAAAAAATAAGTATAAGGGTATATTGTGTTCGTTGGAATGTATGTAACAGGGAGAAGGAAGCATCTCTGACCCCATAAAGTATATATATTCTTGATCAGCATCAATATCCGAGTTGATTTAGCAATGTCCGTCTGTTTGTCTGTCCGTCTGACCTGACGTCTGTATGAACACCTAGATTTCAGAGACTATGAGAGCTAGAGACACCAAACTTAGTATGTAGACTCGTCTATATTGCAAGCAGATCAAGTTTGTTTCAAAATTTGGCCACGCCCCGTTGTCGCCAAATTATAAGAACCATTTAAAAGCTAGTGACACCAAACTTAGTAGTTAATTAGGAACAACTCTGATATATATAGATGCATTCCGTTTGTTCTTATGGGAACTATCAATGAAAATTCAATATATAGTAAAAAGTACCTGAATACACCGTGATCGATCGGTCGAGCAAGAGACGGTGACTGTTTTATTTGTACATGTGTTTGCCTCATTGTTTGTGTTAGTGTGTATTTGTTTCCGTCTATTTTAACGCTTTTTAAGACCATAATAACTAAAGACTTCAAAGTTGCTAAGTACGTTCCTAGATACCATACCCAAAAAATGGGTACTAGAGCCTATTATAAAAAAAAAATACCTTAAAATTGTCATTAGGCTCTCAGAATGTAAGAGGTCTTTGTAGTAAACTTAGTAATCTTTACCTTAATAGCCTATCCTTTCATTTTAATGTCATTGCCATTTCTGAAACATGGTTAAGGCCCGTCATTCTCAATTCTCAATCTCGTACTCCACGTACTGGTGGTGGCGTGTTTATTGCTTTTGATGCTGATTTATCTTCTGAGATTGTTATAACTGATGGTTCTTTAGATATTGAATTTGTTGCTATTAAACTCTGTATTTCTGGTCTGTCTATTTTTTGCATTATACTGCTATTCAATCTTTTTTCTATGCTGTCTGATCATTATTTTCTGGTTGTTCTTGGTGATTTTAATCAGGCCTGTTCCTGTTTTCACTTTCGGCTAGAAAATTAATGTCCTTTACCTGTTCGGGTTTTCACTTTCGGTCAGATTTTACGAATTGAATTCACTTGACATTGAGATAGTGAGTTTAAATTCGGTTGAGATAAATTGCCGATTTTGACATGGTTAGCATAAAAACAAATACTTGAATATATTAGGAGTAATTTGTTTTATAAGTGGTAAAATTCTAACCTATGCCGAAGAAGACAATCATGCATCTTTCAACATGCGCCGCATCTTACGAAAGTGTGGCAGCATCTGATTTAGTATTTTTTTGATGTTGATGTTGTCATCGATTACAATTCAAATTGTACCGCGTAAAGAAAAATAAAAAAATATAAACGCAAACACGAGCTCTATAATCCAGGGACTGTAACTGTTATAAGTTTTATAAATATAAATTGCAACTTAACAATTATTTCCAAACTTTTATTTAAAAGTTTTGAAATAACACTTATTTTTGATTTTTACTGAAAAAAGTCAAAAATAATAATTAAAAAACAATTTTTATTTAAAAGTTTTGAAATAACGCTTATTTTTGATTTTTTTCAGTAGAAATCAAAAATAAGTGATATTTTTGATTTATATTTAAAATGTCACAAAATAAGTGTTACTCAAAAACTTTTAAATAAAAATCAATCAAATAAAAGTCAACTTGAATATCTTTTGAACCAATTGGTGTATTAAAAAATATTCTTATTCTATGATTTAATTTCTTTCATATGACACATCATATCTCGTTCAAGGACGATTATTAAGGATCCTTACATATTCTTTTATATTCCATTTTTGCTTCTATAATCTGCTGCAATACTATATTGTGTATATATGGGTAAACAAAATACAGACAAATATTAAAAAAACCAAAACATACTACAAAATTTAAAATAGATAATAACACTAAACAAATATTTATTCAATACCAAATGTATAAAACCCAAAATTCTGTAGATATTAAAATTTTTTATTTATGTATATGTCGGATCTTAAATTATGGTAGTCAGTGTAAAAGAATTAAAGCAAATGCGTGTACCAAGTGACAATTCTCGTCTCTGCACTCTAACGGTTGTTTGTTAGTACGCTTTGTTCCGTCAATTCGCCAGATGGTCAGGCTAGTTCGATGCGAACATGAGAAATAGATGTTGCGTGAGGTTAGAGGTTTGAGAGAGAGATGTGCACTACGATTGTTGTGCGTGTATGCTTGAGCCACTGCGAGAGACAGAGATACAAGTATGTTCATTGCAGCATTTCCTGAAGGGCATTTTCGATATGCTAGAAGGCTGGCAGGCAGTCTCTAGTTGGCAGTGGTCTTGATCAAGCTTATTCGCCGTATACAATCTGCGCAAATATGGAAAACCCTAATGATAACCCGTCATCAGAAGTGGGATCAGTGCCAACTCCTGCATTTTCTGAAGATCAGTGGCGTACTATTATGGAACTGCAGAATCGCAACTTCGTCGAAATGTGTAAAGCTATGCAAGCGTCTGTGCGTCCACAAAATCAAGTGGTTTTGCCAAAATTTAACCCAGATGTAACTGAAACTGATGCGACTCAATGGTGTGCAACGGCAAGCATTATTATGGACGAACAGCAGATTGATGGCAGCGCACTTATCATGATGTTGAGTAGTTGCATGCAGGGCAGTGCTTCAGCGTGGCTTGCACAGATCTGCTATCCCGGCATTAATTGGGAGCAGTTTAAAGAACTATTTATACAGCGTTTCGAGATTAAGGAAACGCCGGCAGCTATGTTCCTGAATCTGCTGAACAACCGTCCAGCCCAAAACGAGTGCCCTGCAGTGTACGCAAGCCGTTTGGTGACGTCATTGACCACAAAATGGCGCAATATGAACATTGAGGAAATAGCTGTATCCACGGTACTTGCGCATATGGCCAATTTTGACAACCGTTTGCAGCGTATGGTGTTTTCGTCAAATGTACAAACTAGAAGTCAACTCCAGATGGAACTGAAAGCATTTACATTTGACAAAAAGCGGAGTGCTGGAAGTACTGATGGTAATAGCGGCGACTACAAGCGAGCCAAAATCGTGTGCCACTTATGCAAGAAACCAGGACATAAAATGGCGGAGTGTAAATTAAAGCGGTCTGGATCGGAGAATAAACAGCATCGCGATTTGCAGAATGTGACCTGTTACCGATTCGAAGTAGTGTTGCCGATAAATTTGATGGCAAACTTATTAATAATATTGTCATAATACGAGGTATTGGCGACGCTGGCATTTCCAGTAAGCTACAAAAATTATCTAAATGCATTATTAATGGAAATATCGTAGAAATACTGTTTCACGTCATAGCAGATAAGCATCTCACAAATGATATTGTAATTGGTAGGGAAATCCTTAGTCAAGGATACGAAATCATCTTGACACCTGATAAATTTGAATTTGTTAAGTCTAAATCTGTAAACGTCTGTAAAGTATTTGAGCAATCTGCCTTGTTACTTAATGTTGATACTGAAATGATTGGTAATGACAAGGAAATCTTAATTAAATTACTTAAAGACTATTCAGCTGCATTTATCGATGGAATTCCTTGCACAAGGGTTAATACGGGTGAAATGACTATTAGATTAATTAATCCAAACAAAACTGTGCAGCGGCGTCCATATCGTTTAAGTCCAAATGAAAAAGAAATTGTACGTGAAAGGATAACAGAATTGTTAAACTGTAACATTATTCGACCTAGTTGTTCTCCCTATGCTAGCCCTATACTCTTGGTTAAAAAGAAGAACGGATCCGATCGACTTTGCGTTGACTATCGTGAACTGAACAGCAATACTGTTTCTGACAGATATCCCTTACCACTTATCAACGACCAGATTGCTAGACTTGCTGGTGCAAAATATTTTACTTGTCTGGATATGGCTAGTGGATACCATCAGATACCCATTCATCCCGATTCTGTTGAATACACCGCGTTTGTTACACCTGACGGGCACTATGAGTACCTGACAATGCCATTTGGCCTCAAGAACGCCCCGTCTGTTTTCCAGCGAGCCATTATTAACGCATTGGGAAATCTTGCATATTCTTATGTAATAGTCTATATGGACGATATAATGGTGGTGTCACCTACCATAGAATTAGGTATGGAAAGATTGAGGATTGTGTTGGATGTATTGACTGCAGCGGGATTCTCTTTTAACATAGCAAAATGTGGATTCTTAAAAACTACTGTACAATACTTGGGGTATGAGGTACGAGCTGGAGAGTTAAGGCCTAATCCGCGAAAAATTCTTGCGTTAAATTCCTTGCCACCACCGCAAACAGTTCTTAGCGTAAGACAGTTTATAGGATTGGCGTCTTATTTTCGAAAATTCGTGCCTCGGTTCTCACAGATTATGAAACCGATATATTCCTTAACTTCGAGTAATAGTGTGTTTCATTGGAATAACGAGTTGGAAGATATTAGAAAAAAAATTATTGCTATCCTTATAAATGAGCCTGTACTTGTTATTTTTGATCCACAACATCCAATAGAGTTACACACAGATGCAAGCTCTTACGGTTATGGTGCAATGTTAATGCATCGAATCAATGGTAGTCCTCATGTAATAGAGTATTTTAGTAAAACTACTTCCCTTACGGAGTCTAAATACCATTCATACGAATTAGAAACCTTGGCCGTGGTAGAATCCGTTTAACGGTTTCGTCATTATTTAGTTGGTCGTACGTTTGTAGTGTATACTGTTTGTAATTCTCTTAAATTATCGCGGACAAAGATTGATCTGTCACCAAGAGTGCATCGTTTGTGGGCGTATTTGCAGTCGTTTGATTTCACTATTGAATATAGAGAAGGAAAGCGCATGGCGCATGTGGATTTTTTATCGAGAAATCACATTCAGGAAGCCACAAAAGTTGAAAAGACTTTAGTCCCTGAAAAGCGTGTAAACTTGGCAGAAATCTCAAGTGACTGGCTTGCTGCTGAACAGCGCCAGGATTCTGAAATTGTTGAAATTATTAACAAACTTAACTCTGAAGAGTTGACAGATGATGTTGAGAAAAGGTGTCTTGTTTCGTAAAATTCAGAGAAATGGAAGAACCCGTTGTTTGCCAGTAGTGCCCCATGCATTTCGATGGTCAGTAATAAATCAAGTGCACGAGTCCATCATGCATTTGGGATGGAAAAAGACTCTTGACAAAACTTACCAATATTATTGGTTTGCTAAGATGAATAAATATGTTAGGAAGTTTGTCGATAGCTGCATTACATGTAAAACTGTTAAGGGTTCATCTGGGAAGATACAAGCCGAGTTACATCCAATTCCAAAAGTGAATGTGCCATGGCACACGGTGCATATCGACATTACTGGGAAATTAAGTGGGAAAAATGATCTTAAGGAATACGTGATTGTACAAATTGATGCTTTGACAAAATTTGTTTATTTGTTTCATACTTTAAGATTAGATTCTGACAGTTGTATCCAGGCAATGAAATCATCTATTTCTTTGTTCGGAATACCGCAGCGTATAATAGCTGATCAGGGTAGATGTTTTACAAGTGGGAAATTTTCAGAATTTTGTACATCACAGAAGATTAAGCTTCATCTTATAGCTACAGGAGGAAGCCGTGCAAACGGTCAAGTCGAACGTGTGATGAGTACCCTTAAGAATCTACTGTCAGCGGTTGAATCAAGTCATCGATCTTGGCAAGATGCTTTAGGTGAGGTACAACTTGCCTTGAATTGCACAGTTAGTAGTACAACCAAAGCAAGTCCCCTAGAGTTACTTGTCGGCAAAGAGGCTCGTCCTTTGGGTTTGATTCCACCGTATGATACAGAGATGGAGGTAGATAAAGTTAATGCTAGAGATAGGGCAATTGAAAATATGAACAATCAAGCTAGTTACGACAAAATAAGATTCGATAAAAATAAAGCAGCAGTTGAACGTCATAAAATTGGAGATTTTGTTTTACTGAAAAATGAAGAACGGCATCAAACTAAATTGGATGCAAAGTTTAAAGGACCATTTTTGGTTAGTGAAGTTCTAGAAGGAGATAGATATATCTTGAAGTCATTGCATAATAAGAGAACTTATAAATATTGTCATGAAGATTTGAGAAAGATGCCAGATGGTTATGTTCCGAGTGAATTGGAGTGCCCGCCTGAGACTTGTTGAAATGGTTATAATATATCCGTGTGAGAGGATATGTTATGTGAAAACAAAATGAAATGAAATGATAAGAAAATGTTTGTGAATGGCGGATGTGTTTGAGAATTCGAATGGAAATAACCTGGCGGATGCAAAGTTATACATGGCCGATATATGACAATATTTGATTGAAATGTATGAGTTAAAGATATGGTTTTGAGATTTAAGCTATCTGCGTCATTGGGCAAGCACAAGTGAAAGACGAAAGTTGGAACATGGCGTATGGCGCTCTTGACGGGACTATGCTCTTAATCAAAAGGAAATCATAGTGAGGATAACTAGAGTCGAATTTTGAATTGCTGAGAAGCAAATGGAATGAATTGAATGTTAAAATGAATTTGATTATGCAATGATAATAAGAATTTAAATTTGTTTTAATGTTGTGTAGAATGTAAAATAATGAAAGATTATGAAATAAGAGAAAAATGTTAAGTGTAAGATAATATATCGAATAAATAAATGGTATTTGAAATTGATGAGTAAAAGAAAACACAAGCTATAATTACGGATTTATAAGTCATATTTGAAATATTAAGACTACAGTACACGAGGACGTGTTATTGTCAGAATGGCCGTGTCGGATCTTAAATTATGGTAGTCAGTGTAAAAGAATTAAAGCAAATGCGTGTACCAAGTGACAATTCTCGTCTCTGCACTCTAACGGTTGTTTGTTAGTACGCTTTGTTCCGTCAATTCGCCAGATGGTCAGGCTAGTTCGATGCGAACATGAGAAATAGATGTTGCGTGAGGTTAGAGGTTTGAGAGAGAGATGTGCACTACGATTGTTGTGCGTGTATGCTTGAGCCACTGCGAGAGACAGAGATACAAGTATGTTCATTGCAGCATTTCCTGAAGGGCATTTTCGATATGCTAGAAGGCTGGCAGGCAGTCTCTAGTTGGCAGTGGTCTTGATCAAGCTTATTCGCCGTATACAATCTGCGCAAATATGGAAAATCCTAATGATAACCCGTCATATACGTATTTATATTTATATTTATTGGACAGCGATATGAATTTATATTTATAAATTATACTTATAATATATATATCCTGTTTTGCACATTATGTTTTGTTTAGTATTAAAAACATAATTTGTTTGAGTGAAATTGGTGACAAATTGCATCGCAAGTCGGATAACACAAGTTTCAATGCCGAAAATGCCCTTTCTACGCTGACTTGTGTTGCAGGAACACAATGAATCACCTTTGCCAATTGATATAAGCGGGGATATAGAAATTTTTTCTCCTCCCAATAGTTCATAATATTTTCATTAATGTCAATTGGCTTCGGACAATAATTGTTGATTTCTTTTATTGCGAACTAAACTTCAATTTCTTCTTCTTCAACTGATTCCTCATTGCCCGAAGAAACAGTAAGGGAATTAAGAAAATCACTCAGTAATGAGCAAGTGTTCTGTGACTGGCTTGTTGAAGACAGCTCCAACTCATCCTCAGTGGGCGATGATGAATTTGATCTTGATCGATCCTTCTGCAATAAAAATTATATATATTAAATAACTTATAAAAACAAACCAAGTATATAATGCACGATATATACAGAGCTACCACAGAAAGCAACAGAAAATCTCTCAAAACTCCATAAATTGTTGGAAGATTGATTTGTTGGTTTCAAATTCTGTGGTAGCCCTGATAGTAAAAATGGTACATACTCTTTTAGCAATACTATTCATTTGTTTAAAAAGTTTTGTCAAATGATTTCTTGCACACATAAGTTTAATTGGATTTTGTAGCAAGACCCTTCGCATTCTCGGATCCAAATAGAGGGCTGATGTGATTAATTCGTTGGATGTCAATGCCTCTTCTCTCTTCTCAATTGCCTTTTTTAATGCCTCCCTGTGTAAGTTGTCAATGTGAGCTCTAGCCAAATCTTGTAGAAATCTCCTAGATATAGCTGCTCCACCTGCAGCTTTTGTGTGGCAAAATATATCGGCTTTAATGCTTCAACCAGTTCATTAACTTCAGCCCAATCTTTTGCAGTCAATTTAAGACCCTCATCAGCGTGATTCTCACAGAAATCCTTAAAAAGAAAAAGGCGTTGAAGCATATCGTAGGTCGAATTCCACCTTGTAGAAACGTCAATAAAGGGCTGAGGTAACTGATTATTTAAAATTAAAATCTTAAAAAAAAATTTGATTTTTAAAAGCATTCGTCGCAAGTAAAATTTTAAGGTTTAATGGTATACCTGTAGGTGGGAGTCCTCAAAGCTTTCACCAGCGTGCGAGCTTTATCAATAACGCTATTATTTTCAAAATTTTTTAAAAAATCTTTAACTGCAAGTTGAAGTGTGTGAACAGCACATTTCACCGATGCAATGGAATAAACGCTCATGTTGTGCATCAATTCTTCTTCGTCGTCATCATCGAGACCATCATGGGAATCTTCGTTTAAAAGCTCAATAGACTTTATAATATTACGACCATTGTCCGACGTAACAGAATATATTTGGTTTTTCATCAAACCAAACTCTTCAAGAATATTTTGAATTTCTTCACTGAGATTGGCGCCGGTGTGCTTCTTGTTGAGCTCGATTATTCCAAGGGTGACTACCTTAATAGCTCCGCTTTCATAAAACTGAGCATTCACTCCCAAAATGCCTCTACTATGCCTTGATGCAATGTCAAGCTTTAGGGAAATAAGCTTATGATGCATTGTTTCTATTAATGACGCCTTGACAACTTCAAATTTTTCCGCCACGTGCTGCATTATATTTCTCGAAGTAATCGGAACTATTGCCAATCCGGAAAAAATTTGACTGGTCAGCTTCTTAAAAGGTACAGAGTCCAACACAGAAAACGGCATTTTTTCGATTGTTACCAACTGAACGCATGCTTCTTTTACTTCACTTTTGGCGAAGGTAACCACAAACTTATTCTTTTTCTCGCTGGCATCAGTTTTTTCCTTCTCCCGAATTTCAATCTCATAATCCACTTTATGTTGAGCAAGCAAGTGACGTTTTAAGTTAGTTAGATAATTGCCCTTAAAACAGCGCTTGCATATCTTGCACACATTCACATTTCTATTCAATTCAAAGTTGAAAAATTGTCGTATAGTTTGTTCACGATTGCGACCCATTTTAGGAAAAATTAATTCTAATGTAATGGAACGATGACACTTAATATGTTTGTCTTAGTTATAGAGATGGGCACAAGCGGATTGTCAAAAAATACACCGATTTCGAGCGCGAAAGGTCTCAAAAGTCACAATTTCCATCGCTAAATGGAATATAAAAGAATATGTAAGGATCCTTAATAATCGTCCTTGAACGAGATATGATGTGTCATATGAAAGAAATTCAATCATAGAATAAGAATATTTTTTAATACACCAATTGGTTCAAAAGATATTCAAGTTGACTTTTATTTGATTGATTTTTATTTAAAAGTTTTTGAGTAACACTTATTTTGTGACATTTTAAATATAAATCAAAAATAACACTTATTTTTGATTTCTACTGAAAAAAAATCAAAAATAAGTGTTATTTCAAAACTTTTAAATAAAAATTGTTTTTTAATTATTATTTTTAATTTTTTTAATATAAATCAAAAATAAGAATTAAAAATGATTTTTATCATTTTTGATCAAAAATAAAAGTTTTTTGCTTAGATCGCTAGTTACGAAAAAAATAAGAAATTTTGGTGTATTGCATGTTATCCTAGCATTATTCTATCCTAATGATTTTCTTAGTTAAAATTTACTAACATAACACTTATTTACGGTCCCTGCTATTTTCATAGTAATTATTTTATTGGATCATTAAGTACATAGTACAGGGTTATTTATGGAACACACATTTTGCAAATAGGATTCGTGGTAAAATTCTAGCCTATGGCGAATGCTTCAAAATAAATATAAAAAACATAAATAGGGGGTAATTTATCATTAATTTAGAACAAAAAAAAAAGTTTGGGGACACTCAAAAAGTTTTTTTTTTAATCTTTGTGGAATTTTTCACTCTTTTGAGCCGTTTTCCAACACAATTTATATAATATGGTTTTGAATCGGAACTGTCCGATTAATTTCATGTTTACCAACAGTATTTATAACGGCAAGCTGTCAAAAATTATTTGTCAGCAAAATGTGGTGCACTGGCTGCAATTTTTCAATGATTTACATGATCAATTGTTTGATTTCTTACGAAATCACATTGCGATTTTATCTGAACGGATTTGACCAAAATGTGGTGCAGTGTGTAAGTTTTCGTCGCGTAACGGGACAGTGTTCTTTTTTAGTTGCCCAGCGTCGATTTCGCAGCAGAATGGGAAGAAGAAGAGAGTCAGAACTCAGTGCTGCTTTCAAGAAAGCGTGCGTTCTAGCCGTTTTTGTCTTTTGTCTCACTTTTGTCTTCTTTTCCTGAAAGCCAATAAATATATCTATAATTCATTAATACAAAGTTTAAGATTTAAACCAGTAGTTTAAGGAAATTATTATTTTTTAAGCTTTTTTAAAGCTTTTTTAAACCTTTTTTTAATTTAAATTTCTTCTATTTTATTTACATAACTGCATTAATTACTCGTCGTTTAAGATATAACTCATATAAAATTGTGGAGAGAAAGCGATATAATATTTTTTTTTTTTAAATCGCATTCGCATTCGCTTAGCCAACGGACGTGTTTTCATTTTTGCGCCTCGAATTTGTCTATTTACTGTGCCCAAATCAATATTTAATTGATTGCTGTTAATATGTATAATTTAATTGACTTGTTTTATACGTCGGATGTTGAAACACTACGTTTTAATTGTTCTTAAAAATTATTTGTCAGCAAAATGTCGTGCACCGGTTGTAATTTATCAATGATTAAATTCCATAAATTTAGCAATGACCAATTGCTTGAGTTCTTACGAAATCACAATGTGATTTTACGTGAACGGATTTGTCCAAAATGTGGTGCAACGTCCAAGATTTCGTCACGTAACGGGACATCGTTTTTTTTTAGTTGCAGAGCGTCGATTGCACAGCAGATAGGAAAGAAGAAGAAAATTAGAGCTCAGTGCAGCTTTCAAGAGAGTGTACGCGTGAACACATTTTTCGCCGGATCGAAGCTGCAGATAGAAGACATATGCAACTTTGTTGTGTATGATTCTGTCGGGCTAAAATCCGAAACAGAAGCTCTTCTTTCTGAACTAGGCTGGTGTCGTCAATCTGTGACTGACTGGAGAAGCTTTCTCCGCGAGGTCTACATAGACTGGAGCATAACAAATAGTCGTCCTACTATCGGAGGCCCAGAAAATATAGTAGAGATAGACGAGGCAAAAGTGGGAAAAAGAAAATATAACTGTGGACGAGTGGTTACGGATGATTGGATGTTCGGAGGAATAGAAAGGGATAGTGGCGCCTTTTTTATTCAGCCAGTGAATTGCCGGGACTCGGCAACATTGCTAACCATAATAAAGGAACGGATAGCTGATGGAACCACCATCATGTCCGATTGTTGGAAGGCGTATAATTGTTTGAAGGAAGAAGGATTCAACCACCAAACAGTTAACCACTCTAAAAACTTTGTTGATCCATACAGTGGGGCACACACTCAAAATATTGAAAGACTGTGGCGGGACATGCGCGGCGAGATCCCAAGTTATGGACGAAGAAAGGAGCACTATATTGGCTACCTGGCAAAGTTCCAATTTAAAAAGACATATAGAGACATCCCCAGCCGAATTCATGAGATTTTCATGGCCATAGGGCAACTTTATAATCCATCTACTGTTTCTGTAATTAATGAAGATGTAAGGTTCTCTGTGGTATGTTGAAGAAAGGAAAAAAATGCGCCGCAGGGAAAATTTTTTAAAAAAAATTTTTGCCTGCTGCGCTTTAATTACGATTTTTTTAAATTTATTTTTGCTTTCGGCTCTTTTATATATTCCCCCCCACCCTTTAGGAAGACGATGACGGCGGTGATGACGATGAAGTCTAAGGTGACTTTATGTCACTTTGTCACATGTCACTGTATCACCAAATCGGCCCTTTTCAGGGCCCCAATATTTTTTAAAAGAGAATTATTTTCAAATTAAGGTTTAAAATTCACAGGAAAGCTACGAAGCAGTGTTGGTAAACATTCCAAAAAATCTTACAGTTCAATTGGTTCAAAATCGGATTCATATCACAAAAACAGTGTTGGTAAACGAGCTGTAATAGTGACAAGTTTCAAAAAGCAACAACAAAAAATAGCAATTTTCTATACAAACTTTAAAGATTTTTTAAAATTAAACTATTTGAGTCCCCAAATTAATTTTTTTTTCTAAATTCTTGATAAATTACCCGCTATTTGGGGTTTTTTTTTTTTTTTTTTTTTTGAAGCTTTCGGCGTATAACAGAATTTTACCGATTTTTTAATCAGTAATCTCTCTTTAATTCTGATGGATCAGTTATCAGTACTTGCTAAATGACATGATACCTTATTATACATATTAGACTACCACGTTTTTTCACCGTTCGTACAAAGCAATTATTATCAGTTATCAGGTTTTAGAGAAGAATTAAAAATTTTTTGTTGTTGGAAATTCCCTTCTAAATGTTATAAGTAGCAATAAAATTATATAATATAACAATTTAAGTAAAAGAATCGAACAATTGTATGCACGCTGCTAGATTTGACAGAAAAGTTAGAAATTTGGCGTGCAAAAGCAAATCTGTGAGTTTTGTTAAGAAATTGCAAAAATTAAAAATATTTTTCATATTAAAGGTTATTTTGAAACCGACGTTCATATGTCATCTATATTATAACTCATCCGACTTAGACCAAATTTGAACAGGGTTTAACATTTAGTAAATAAAGTGTTTGGTTGAGATAGCTCAAAACGAAAATAATTTTCATAGTAAAAGTTAATTTCCATCCAATTGTTCCAATGGCAGCTATATGATATAGTTACTCGATAATGACCAAATTTGGTCAGGGTGTAGCCATATTGTACTGTAACCCGATTTTCACCAAATTGTAAAATATTATTGAATTTAAAAAAGAACTTAAGAAAAAGTAAATTCTTGCCTTTGCTGGGGTGTGATCGTGCGCCGGCGAACGCCTCGGTCTAACACACCATCCTCTGCACTACCAACTCACTTATGTTAGTCCTCCGCCTCACCAAACGCTGCTATATATAAATCAAAGTAACATTTAAAAAAAAAAAAGAAACGAATAATTATATTCACGCTGCCCGCTGCCACTGAGATAGCTGAAGAAACAAACAAGTTTTTCATACTGAAGATTAATGTGAGCCCGATGTAGCTATACTATATAGTATCCCGACTTTTATCAAATTGTAAAATATCGTTAAATTAAAAAAAGGATAAAAAAAAATTTAAAAAAAGTTCTTGCCCTTGCTGGGATTTGAACCAGTGCCTGCACGCACCTGGGTCTAACACACTATCCTCTGCACTACCTAACCATTTCGCCTGCCGGCTGACCAAACGCTGTTATATATAAATCAAAGTAAAATTTTTTTTTTATGAGAAACATAATTATATTCACGCTGCCCGCTGCCACTGAGATAGCTGAAGAAACAAAAAAGTTTTTCATACTGAAGATTAATGTGAGCGCGATGTAGCTACACTATATAGTAACCCGACTTTTATTAAATTGTAATATATCGTAAAACTAAAAAAAGTATTAAAAAAATTAAATTCAAAAAGAAAAATTAAAAAAAAATTCTTGCCCTTGCTGGGGTTTGAACCAGTGCCTGCACGCTCCTGGGTCTAACACACCATCCTCTGCACTACCTAACCATTTCGCCTGCCGGCTGACCAAACGCTGCTATATATAAATCAAAATACACGCGAACTTTGACCTCGATTTTGACGCACTTCCACTTACAATATTACCAAATGGCGTCTTAAACGCCGATGAAATTATCTTAAGTTTATTTTGGCCAAGTTTCAGACTTGTATCTTTAGCCATTTGGCCTGTGCAATGCTAAGTCAGTGAATGAATGAGGTCAAGCAATTTTATATATATAGATTGGACACTTATCCCAAATATGTTCCGGTATAGTCGCGTAGGGCTATCTATTTTTATCGACAACAATTTGTTTCGCACTTCGCCTGCAATAGCGGCTCTGATGGAATCTGCTACCGTTTCTAAAGTTTTTTTGCAATTGTCGGCATTTAATTTTAAATGTTTTCCATCAGCTTCATTTAAGCCTTCGCATATTGGGTCGATTATATAACGCATATTACTAGAATTGAGCACATTGAAGGGAATGGCATCTTCCGTCACAAGTCCAATGTAAGAGCGTATAAGAATTTTTTTATTCACGTCTATTTTAATTTTCTTTTTACGAATTATATCAGCCCGTGTTGTGCATTCCGACTTTTTGATACTTGCCTCAACTTCAATCGTGTGCACTTTTTTCATATGCGTTTTTAAGTTTGACACGCGATTGTTTCTAAGTTTGCTTTTGCACGTTTTGCACGTAGCCATGCCATGCATGCCGAGTTATATACCGATCGAAAGGTTTAGACCTAACTTACAAAATGGCGTACTAAAACTTTTGCAGCACACCTGGTTCATGAGATAAGGGGTGTAAGTGGGAGGGAAAAAATTTAAATAATTGCAGCTAAAATGAGGTCGTTGGGGCTTTTTGTTAAAATAATTTCTTTTATAAAAATTCTTATCAAAAATACGCGATCAAAAATACGATTAATACCCCGATCACCCAAATCCGATAACTGGTTCAAAAGATAATCAAATTTGAAATTTTTAGTGGACTTCTCAAAATGAGATGAAAGGTCAGTTTGTTTGTCGGTTTGTTTGTTTGCATGAAAGCGCTAAAAAAGCGAAAATGTAATGATAGGGATTCATTTCTTTTCGAAAATCTATAAATGTTTGTTCTACGATTTTTTGAATTTCCTGCTAGTTTAGCGGGAAAACGCTATTTCACGCTAAAATTTAAACTCCAATAACACTAGGCAACAGCCAAAAAATTACACGAACCAAACCCACTTTTTTGGATAGATTTGGGGCCAAAAACGACGAAAAACATTTTTTTTTTTTTTCAATGGTGAAATTTTTTTTTTAGAATTTTTTAAAAATCTGGCTTTTTTTTCGTACTTTTTTTCAGAGGTGCGCCGACTTATGTCATCATTATTCAAAAGCTTTACTATATCTGAAAGTCAATGAATATATCTATAATTCATTAATACAAAGTTTTAAATTTAAGCCAGGAGTTAAAGAGACATTAATTTTTGAATTAAGAAAATTATGATTTTTTTTAAGCTTTTTTTTTAGCTTTTTTTACTTTAAAATTCGAGGAAAAGTCGAAAAAAATTTATTACATTTTGTCTTTAATTTTATTTGCATAGCTGCATTAATTACGGCTCTGCGAAATAAGGCCCCAATGAAATTAGGCCCCAAAGAAAAAATGAAATAATGCCCCAAAAAAATGTATAGAAAACAACAACTACGATTTCTTGTCAAATTTGGGGTGTTATTTCCTTATTTGGGGCCTTATTTCATTGGGGCCTTATTTCATATGAAATAAGGCCCCAAAAGAAGATATGAAATAAGGCCCCAAAACTTTTTTTTGGGGTTTTATTTCATTTTTTTTTTGGAAATAGGGCCCCAATATTTTATATGAATATTTTGGGGTCTTATTTCACATCAAAGCAATCCATGAAATCGACGGTCATATAGTTGACAGTTGACAGTTGTTAAACAGCTGCATCATTGTAGTTTAGTTACTAGCATTGTGCGATCTAGACATAAAATTCAAAGCTAAAAATATGGAGTGTGAACAAATTATTGGACTTCGCAGAACTGGACATTTGTTTTACATAAAAGAACAGAAAATGTTGTACAAATTCAAATCTAATTAAAAGAATATTAAAAAATTAGAATGCAGGAAGAAAACCTGTCAAGCCAGGGTAAACCTTTTGGAAAATGGCACCTGCGAGCTTACAAAAAAATACATTGAACACAATCACGACAACGAAGAAAAGGCTTATTTTGAAATAATGGCTCTCAATGATATCAAACAAAACTGTTCTAATATTGGAGGAGTCTTGGGGAATGAAAGCAACGCGACAAGTTGCATTCGGTCAGCTTATCGCAATACCTGCGAAAACCTTATTATTATTATTTATTGGCGGTTGTATTTATGTTATATTATCAATAATTGTAAATTTTTTAGGTACCAGGAAGAAACTAAAAAACATTCAATTTTCGAAAATACGGCGAGGCTTACAATATATTGTCAGCCAAACATTCGTACATTCGCCTGACCATCCACTACAAGTTATAGGGGCTTTCAATTTGGAGTCTGTGTGGACTTCGTTTGGCATTACAAAAGATAAAGAAAATCCACTGCCATTCTACACGGCAAGCATTTTTGAAGAGCAAAAATATGCTTTCTGTATATTTTCATCTCAGAAAATAATTAACGGTATAAAGGAAAATATACCACCGCCAAATCGAAGATATTTAATGGACGGAACCTTTCACTGCGAACGGCAGTTCGCTCTAGTGACGAAAGCAGCAAGAAGGGTGCGAATGGCGACTAGCAATATATACAGCTAATTTGGAAAATTTGCTACGACTGTCCGATCAGATCGAGTTATATACCGATCGAAAGGTTGAGTCCTAACTTACAAAATGGCATACTAAAACTTTTTGTAACTCACCTGGTTCATGAGATACGGGGGTGTAAGTGGGAGGGGAAAAATTTAAACGATCGCAGCTAATGGGGCCGTTGGGGCCTTTTTGTAAAATTTTTTATTTTTAAAAAATTCTAATCAAAAATACGCGTCGATTGATACCCAAATCACCCAAATCCGATAACTGGTTCGAAAGATAATAAAATTTGAAATTTTTAGTGGACTTTTCAAATTAAGATGAAAAGTCAGTTTGTTTGTCGGTTCGTTTGCGCGTATCAAAGCGCTAAAAAAAGCTTAGATGTAATGATGAGGATTTGTTTCTTTTCAAAAATATAGAAATGTTTGTTCTACGACTTTTAGAATTTCCCGCTATTTTTTAATCAGTAATCTCTCTTTAATTCTGATGGATCAGTTATCAGTACTTGCTAAATGACATGATACCTTATTATACATATTAGACTACCACGTTTTTTCATCGTTCGTACAAAGCAATTATTATCAGTTATCAGGTTTTAGAGAAGAATTAAAAATTTTTTGTTGTTGGAAATTCCCTTCTGAATGTTATAAGTAGCAATAAAATTATATAATATAACAATTTAAGTAAAAGAATCGAACAATTGTATGCACGCTGCTAGATTTGACAGAAAAGTTAGAAATTTGGCGTGCAAAAGCAAATCTGTGAGTTTTGTTAAGAAATTGCAAAAATTAAAAATATTTTTCATATTAAAGGTTATTTTGAAACCGACGTTCATATGTCATCTATATTATAACTCATCCGACTTAGACCAAATTTGAACAGGGTTTAACATTTAGTAAATAAAGTGTTTGGTTGAGATAGCTCAAAACGAAAATAATTTTCATAGTAAAAGTTAATTTCCATCCAATTGTTCCAATGGCAGCTATATGATATAGTTACTCGATAATGACCAAATTTGGTCAGGGTGTAGCCATATTGTACTGTAACCCGATTTTCACCAAATTGTAAAATATTATTGAATTTAAAAAAGAACTTAAGAAAAAGTAAATTCTTGCCTTTGCTGGGGTGTGATCGTGCGCCGGCGAACGCCTCGGTCTAACACACCATCCTCTGCACTACCAACTCACTTATGTTAGTCCTCCGCCTCACCAAACGCTGCTATATATAAATCAAAGTAACATTTAAAAAAAAAAAAGAAACGAATAATTATATTCACGCTGCCCGCTGCCACTGAGATAGCTGAAGAAACAAAAAAGTTTTTCATACTGAAGATTAATGTGAGCCCGATGTAGCTATACTATATAGTAACCCGACTTTTATCAAATTGTAAAATATCGTTAAATTAAAAAAAGGATAAAAAAAAATTTAAAAAAAGTTCTTGCCCTTGCTGGGATTTGAACCAGTGCCTGCACGCACCTGGGTCTAACACACTATCCTCTGCACTACCTAACCATTTCGCCTGCCGGCTGACCAAACGCTGTTATATATAAATCAAAGTAAAATTTTTTTTTTATGAGAAACATAATTATATTCACGCTGCCCGCTGCCACTGAGATAGCTGAAGAAACAAAAAAGTTTTTCATACTGAAGATTAATGTGAGCGCGATGTAGCTACACTATATAGTAACCCGACTTTTATTAAATTGTAAAATATCGTAAAACTAAAAAAAGTATTAAAAAAATTAAATTCAAAAAGAAAAATTAAAAAAAAATTCTTGCCCTTGCTGGGGTTTGAACCAGTGCCTGCACGCTCCTGGGTCTAACACACCATCCTCTGCACTACCTAACCATTTCGCCTGCCGGCTGACCAAACGCTGCTATATATAAATCAAAATACACGCGAACTTTGACCTCGATTTTGACGCACTTCCACTTACAATATTACCAAATGGCGTCTTAAACGCCGATGAAATTATCTTAAGTTTATTTTGGCCAAGTTTCAGACTTGTATCTTTAGCCATTTGGCCTGTGCAATGCTAAGTCAGTGAATGAATGAGGTCAAGCAATTTTATATATATAGATTGGACACTTATCCCAAATATGTTCCGGTATAGTCGCGTAGGGCTATCTATTTTTATCGACAACAATTTGTTTCGCACTTCGCCTGCAATAGCGGCTCTGATGGAATCTGCTACCGTTTCTAAAGTTTTTTTGCAATTGTCGGCATTTAATTTTAAATGTTTTCCATCAGCTTCATTTAAGCCTTCGCATATTGGGTCGATTATATAACGCATATTACTAGAATTGAGCACATTGAAGGGAATGGCATCTTCCGTCACAAGTCCAATGTAAGAGCGTATAAGAATTTTTTTATTCACGTCTATTTTAATTTTCTTTTTACGAATTATATCAGCCCGTGTTGTGCATTCCGACTTTTTGATACTTGCCTCAACTTCAATCGTGTGCACTTTTTTCATATGCGTTTTTAAGTTTGACACGCGATTGTTTCTAAGTTTGCTTTTGCACGTTTTGCACGTAGCCATGCCATGCATGCCGAGTTATATACCGATCGAAAGGTTTAGACCTAACTTACAAAATGGCGTACTAAAACTTTTGCAGCACACCTGGTTCATGAGATAAGGGGTGTAAGTGGGAGGGAAAAAATTTAAATAATTGCAGCTAAAATGAGGTCGTTGGGGCTTTTTGTTAAAATAATTTCTTTTATAAAAATTCTTATCAAAAATACGCGATCAAAAATACGATTAATACCCCGATCACCCAAATCCGATAACTGGTTCAAAAGATAATCAAATTTGAAATTTTTAGTGGACTTCTCAAAATGAGATGAAAGGTCAGTTTGTTTGTCGGTTTGTTTGTTTGCATGAAAGCGCTAAAAAAGCGAAAATGTAATGATAGGGATTCATTTCTTTTCGAAAATCTATAAATGTTTGTTCTACGATTTTTTGAATTTCCTGCTAGTTTAGCGGGAAAACGCTATTTCACGCTAAAATTTAAACTCCAATAACACTAGGCAACAGCCAAAAAATTACACGAACCAAACCCACTTTTTTGGATAGATTTGGGGCCAAAAACGACGAAAAACATTTTTTTTTTTTTTCAATGGTGAAATTTTTTTTTTAGAATTTTTTAAAAATCTGGCTTTTTTTTCGTACTTTTTTTCAGAGGTGCGCCGACTTATGTCATCATTATTCAAAAGCTTTACTATATCTGAAAGTCAATGAATATATCTATAATTCATTAATACAAAGTTTTAAATTTAAGCCAGGAGTTAAAGAGACATTAATTTTTGAATTAAGAAAATTATGATTTTTTTTATGCTTTTTTTTTAGCTTTTTTTACTTTAAAATTCGAGGAAAAGTCGAAAAAAATTTATTACATTTTGTCTTTAATTTTATTTGCATAGCTGCATTAATTACGGCTCTGCGAAATAAGGCCCCAATGAAATTAGGCCCCAAAGAAAAAATGAAATAATGCCCCAAAAAAATGTATAGAAAACAACAACTACGATTTCTTGTCAAATTTGGGGTGTTATTTCCTTATTTGGGGCCTTATTTCATTGGGGCCTTATTTCATATGAAATAAGGCCCCAAAAGAAGATATGAAATAAGGCCCCAAAACTTTTTTTTGGGGTTTTATTTCATTTTTTTTTTGGAAATAGGGCCCCAATATTTTATATGAATATTTTGGGGTCTTATTTCACATCAAAGCAATCCATGAAATCGACGGTCATATAGTTGACAGTTGACAGTTGTTAAACAGCTGCATCATTGTAGTTTAGTTACTAGCATTGTGCGATCTAGACATAAAATTCAAAGCTAAAAATATGGAGTGTGAACAAATTATTGGACTTCGCAGAACTGGACATTTGTTTTACATAAAAGAACAGAAAATGTTGTACAAATTCAAATCTAATTAAAAGAATATTAAAAAATTAGAATGCAGGAAGAAAACCTGTCAAGCCAGGGTAAACCTTTTGGAAAATGGCACCTGCGAGCTTACAAAAAAATACATTGAACACAATCACGACAACGAAGAAAAGGCTTATTTTGAAATAATGGCTCTCAATGATATCAAACAAAACTGTTCTAATATTGGAGGCGTCTTGGGGAATGAAAGCAACGCGACAAGTTGCATTCGGTCAGCTTATCGCAATACCTGCGAATACCTTATTATTATTATTTATTGGCGGTTGTATTTATGTTATATTATCAATAATTGTAAATTTTTTAGGTACCAGGAAGAAACTAAAAAACATTCAATTTTCGAAAATACGGCGAGGCTTACAATATATTGTCAGCCAAACATTCGTACATTCGCCTGACCATCCACTACAAGTTATAGAGGCTTTCAATTTGGAGTCTGTGTGGACTTCGTTTGGCATTACAAAAGATAAAGAAAATCCACTGCCATTCTACACGGCAAGCATTTTTGAAGAGCAAAAATATGCTTTCTGTATATTTTCATCTCAGAAAATAATTAACGGTATAAAGGAAAATATACCACCGCCAAATCGAAGATATTTAATGGACGGAACCTTTCACTGCGAACGGCAGTTCGCTCTAGTGACGAAAGCAGCAAGAAGGGTGCGAATGGCGACTAGCAATATATACAGCTAATTTGGAAAATTTGCTACGACTGTCCGATCAGATCGAGTTATATACCGCTCGAAAGGTTGAGTCCTAACTTACAAAATGGCATACTAAAACTTTTTGTAACTCACCTGGTTCATGAGATACGGGGGTGTAAGTGGGAGGGGAAAAATTTAAACGATCGCAGCTAATGGGGCCGTTGGGGCCTTTTTGTAAAATTTTTTATTTTTAAAAAATTCTAATCAAAAATACGCGTCGATTGATACCCAAATCACCCAAATCCGATAACTGGTTCGAAAGATAATAAAATTTGAAATTTTTAGTGGACTTTTCAAATTAAGATGAAAAGTCAGTTTGTTTGTCGGTTCGTTTGCGCGTATCAAAGCGCTAAAAAAAGCTTAGATGTAATGATGAGGATTTGTTTCTTTTCAAAAATATAGAAATGTTTGTTCTACGACTTTTAGAATTTCCCGCTAGTTTAGCGGGAAAACGCTATTTCCCGCTAAAATTGAAACCCCAATAGTTTGCCAACCATAGAAGCTACAGATATGTCCTATATATCATTGGAAAGGTGAGTTTAAGGGCTTTTTGACGTACCTTCAAACTTTTTTTCTAAAGTACTCAGGTAACATTTTACAGGTGATATAAGATTTTTTAGCTTATATTTTGGCGATTTCTGACAAAACGGCTCTAAAAAAAAAAAACACGAAAATTGGTATTCGGCACTGTGCAAAAAGTAATTTTTATGTACAAAGAAGCTCGCCCTTTTTAAGCACAGTGCACAATGCCAAATTTCGTGTTTTTTTTTTTTTTTTAATAATTTTTATTTTTATTTAAAGTTTTTATAATAAACTGAATTTTGCTCGTCACACAATTGGATATCAGAAATTTTGGAGCTAAAAATTGCTTTCGTCACTAGACTTTTACCTCGTGTAGAGGTTTTTTTTGTGGGATAAAATAGTCCCCAAAGGTTGCTTCAACCAGCTCTTAGTCATATACATTCAATATTTTGACCAGGTAATTGCACTATATTTTTTTTAAAAAAATTTTGTTAGTCTTAGCGCCGCAGGCGAAAATTTTATACAAAAAATCGCGCGATTTTCATTATCTCTTAAATCTTAATTTAAAAATATTTGTAAATTTTTTAGGTATTTCCGTTGTTTTTTATTTTAATGAATAAAAAAACTACAAAATGCTATGAGGAAATGCTGAAATACATCAAAGAAAATGTGTTCGATATGGAGCCATCAACAGTAATTACTGATTATGAGGAAGGCATGAGGAAAGCTATTCGAAAAGTGTTTCCCATAGTAAAAAGTGTTGGATGTTGGTATGTTTTTTCTTGATTTTATTTTTGTTTACATTTTCTTTAATGATTAACTTTTTTTAAGGTTCCATTTCTGCCAAGCAGTAAGAAGAAACATGTGCAAGAAAAAAACGTTGCTACAGTTTATCAGGAACTCAAAACTTGCAAGCACAGCTTTCCATAAATTACTGGCTTTACCAATGCTACCTCCACACTTAATTGAAACTGCATTTTGCGATGTCAAAACTAGAATTTTAATGTTTGATTCTGACAACCATTTTGACTCTTTTTTGAGTTATTTCGACAAGCAGTGGATTAAAAAGGTAATAACTATTCAGTTTAAAATAAGAGAAATATTTAACTAATGATTTCTGAAATTGTTAATAGGTGGGCTGCAATAATTTTTCAGTATACAAGGAAAATATTCGCACAACAGCTGCTGTGGAAGCATACAATGGTGTATTGGGTCGCTCTGCGATGCCAAATGGCAATTTTTTCAAATTTGTAAATGTTATTCGCGACGAGGAGTTCTTTAAAAGTTGCGAATTTTCGCAGCTTACTGAAAGTGGTGGGCTCACCACAATCAAAAGGCGAAAGAGATATATTAAAAAGGATAAGAAGATTGAGGAGGCAACTACTTTTCTTTCACGCATGGTGTATGACGGCAATGAAATTTGCACCAACATGGTCCCAAATGAGGCCATTTCTGATGAAGAAGAAGAAGGTGAAGAAGATGAGGAATCCGATGAGAAAGAATCAGTTAACCCTTTGGTACCCAAAACTGAGGATCGTAATTGCATTGTTTGCATGGAGATGGTTCCAAATATTTTATTTTTGCCATGCAAACATTTGAAAATTTGCGCAGAGTGCAATTTAAAGCTACAAGCCGATGCAATTGCAAATAACTGCGAGCATTACAGTTGCCTTTATTGCAGAAAACCTGTAGATAGCTCCATGCAAGTCTTTGTGTGATGAAAAGCAATAAAATATAGAAAAAACATTAAAAAATTGGGGTGTTATTTAATTATTCAAATTCCGGTGTTATTTCATATGGACATGGTTCCAAATATTTTATTTTTGCCATGCAAACGACTGCCTTTATTTCAGAACACCAGTGGATAGTTCCATTCAAGTCATTTCTTAATAAAACAATAAATTTAATACAAAAGCAATAAAATAAAAAAAAATAAAAAATTTGGGGTGTTATTTCATTTTTCAAATTGGGGTGTTATTTCATATGAATTACAGTTCACCCCAAATTTGGGGCATTATTTCATCATTTTTTGGGGCCTTATTTCATCTTACTGGGGCCTTATTTCATATTTGAAATTGTTTGTTATTTCATATGAAATAACACCCCAACTTTTGGGGCCTTATTTCCTGCAGCCATTAATTACGCGTCGTTTAAGGTATGCCTCATCAAAACTTTGTATTAATGAATCATAGATATATTTAATGGCTTTCAGGAAAAGTAAAGTTTTTGAATATCGGTTTCGGCGTTCTCGAGTAATGATGAAAAAACTGGGCGCACCTCTGAAAAAAAGTACGAAAAAAAAAGCCAAATTTCAAAAAATTCTAAAAAAAAATCTCACCATAAAAAAAAAAAAAAAATGTTTTTCGTCATTTGGAGCCCCAAATCTATCCAAAAAAGTGGGTTTGGTTCGTGTAATAGACAAAAAGTTGAAAATTGTTGCCTAGTGTAATTTGCAAACCAGATACGTGCTATATATCATTGGAAAGGTGAGTTTGAGGGCTTTTTGGCGTACCTTAAGGCTTTTTAGCTTATATTTTGGCGATTTCTGACAAAACGGCTCTAACGATTTTTATTAGTATGAGTATGTTGTAGAACGTAAAATTGTTTTTTGGTATATGACACATAAATTTTGGTTGATGGGTTTGGAAGATATTACCTGTTAACTGAAAATATAAATTTTTCTATCGGTAGAAAATCACGTTTTAGTTAAAAAATCACGTTTTAGTACTAAAAACTTTTTGATTTTATGAGATATCTCAACCAAACTGATACAATACGCATTTTACATGGTTTTATATATCCTGACCAAAGTTGGTTCAAATCGGACCACTATATCATATAGCTGTCATAGGACCGATCGGATCAAAATTAGGTTTTAGTATGAACAACTTTTTTGTTTTATGAGACATTTTAACCAAATTGATAGAATATGCATTTAACTAAGATTTATACATCCTGACCGAAATTGGTTCATTGGTTCGGACCACTATATAATATAGTTGTCATGGGACAAATCGGGCGAAAATTAAGTTTTACTGTGGAAAACTTTTTTTGTTTTTTGAAAAATCTCAACCAAACTAATACAAAATGCATTTAACATGGTTTTATAAATCCTGACCAAAGTTGGTTTAAATCGGACCATTATTTCATATAGCTGTCATGGGGCCGATCGGGTCAAAATTAGGTTTTAGTATGAAAAACTTTTTTGTTTTATGAAATATTTTAACCAATTTGATAGAATTTGCGTTTAAGTTAGCCCGAAGTTGGTAATCTGTAATCAAACCGCTATATCATATAGCTAACATAAGACCGATCGGGCGAAATACAAGTCTTAGTATGAATATTGCTCGTCACACAATTGGATATCAGAAATTTTGGGGCTAAAATTGCTTTCGTCCCTAGAATTTTACCTCGTGTAGAGGTTATTTTTGTGGGATATTCGAAATAATTCCAAATTTGATTATTTTCCCGCACCATGTTTTTTATTTTTTGAAAAATTAAACCAAATAAGTTTACCGAAGGCAATGCTGAAAAAAAGTTGAGCAAGCAAGTGACGTTTTAAGTTAGTTAGATAATTGCCCTTAAAACAGCGCTTGCATATCTTGCACACATTCACATTTCTATTCAATTCAAAGTTGAAAAATTGTCGTATAGTTTGTTCACGATTGCGACCCATTTTAGGAAAAATTAATTCTAATGTAATGGAACGATGACACTTAATATGTTTGTCTTAGTTATAGAGATGGGCACAAGCGGATTGTCAAAAAATACACCGATTTCGAGCGCGAAAGGTCTCAAAAGTCACAATTTCCATCGCTAAATGGAATATAAAAGAATATGTAAGGATCCTTAATAATCGTCCTTGAACGAGATATGATGTGTCATATGAAAGAAATTCAATCATAGAATAAGAATATTTTTTAATACACCAATTGGTTCAAAAGATATTCAAGTTGACTTTTATTTGATTGATTTTTATTTAAAAGTTTTTGAGTAACACTTATTTTGTGACATTTTAAATATAAATCAAAAATAACACTTATTTTTGATTTCTACTGAAAAAAAATCAAAAATAAGTGTTATTTCAAAACTTTTAAATAAAAATTGTTTTTTAATTATTATTTTTAATTTTTTTAATATAAATCAAAAATAAGAATTAAAAATGATTTTTATCATTTTTGATCAAAAATAAAAGTTTTTTGCTTAGATCGCTAGTTACGAAAAAAATAAGAAATTTTGGTGTATTGCATGTTATCCTAGCATTATTCTATCCTAATGATTTTCTTAGTTAAAATTTACTAACATAACACTTATTTACGGTCCCTGCTATTTTCATAGTAATTATTTTATTGGATCATTAAGTACATAGTACAGGGTTATTTATGGAACACACATTTTGCAAATAGGATTCGTGGTAAAATTCTAGCCTATGGCGAATGCTTCAAAATAAATATAAAAAACATAAATAGGGGGTAATTTATCATTAATTTAGAACAAAAAAAAAAGTTTGGGGACACTCAAAAAGTTTTTTTTTTAATCTTTGTGGAATTTTTCACTCTTTTGAGCCGTTTTCCAACACAATTTATATAATATGGTTTTGAATCGGAACTGTCCGATTAATTTCATGTTTACCAACAGTATTTATAACGGCAAGCTGTCAAAAATTATTTGTCAGCAAAATGTGGTGCACTGGCTGCAATTTTTCAATGATTTACATGATCAATTGTTTGATTTCTTACGAAATCACATTGCGATTTTATCTGAACGGATTTGACCAAAATGTGGTGCAGTGTGTAAGTTTTCGTCGCGTAACGGGACAGTGTTCTTTTTTAGTTGCCCAGCGTCGATTTCGCAGCAGAATGGGAAGAAGAAGAGAGTCAGAACTCAGTGCTGCTTTCAAGAAAGCGTGCGTTCTAGCCGTTTTTGTCTTTTGTCTCACTTTTGTCTTCTTTTCCTGAAAGCCAATAAATATATCTATAATTCATTAATACAAAGTTTAAGATTTAAACCAGTAGTTTAAGGAAATTATTATTTTTTAAGCTTTTTTAATGCTTTTTTAAACCTTTTTTTAATTTAAATTTCTTCTATTTTATTTACATAACTGCATTAATTACTCGTCGTTTAAGATATAACTCATATAAAATTGTGGAGAGAAAGCGATACAATATTTTTTTTTTTGAAATCGCATTCGCATTCGCTTAGCCAACGGACGTGTTTTCATTTTTGCGCCTCGAATTTGTCTATTTACTGTGCCCAAATCAATATTTAATTGATTGCTGTTAATATGTATAATTTAATTGACTTGTTCTATACGTCGGATGTTGAAACACTACGTTTTAATTGTTCTTTTAACATAAAACAAACAATTTGTGTTAAAGTAGAACAACAAATTGCTGACCAAGCATTCTGTTGTGTTTTCTGCAGTTGTATTCGTCTGCATTTTGTTTTTGTATTTTTGCTTTGTGCCAGTGCAAAGCTTCTTCTCGCGCTCAATCTATTCCGTTTCACAACGTGCTCTCTTTTCTATACTCTCTCTAACGCGGTCTCATTAATTGCTGATGGTGTTGGTCGCGGTGTTCCGTTTTCACCTTGTTTAAGATTCCGTTGAGCTACGGTCGTCGCTCTCGCGCTTTATGTTTCTGTCTAACATTGTTGTTGTTTGTAAGTACAAATCAGCATCTGTTGCGTATAAACCTAGTTAATTTCTAAATATTTAATATTTTCGTGTCCTTAACATTTCGCAGTAAATTTTCATTACAATTATTATCTTTTTTTTTTCTTTACTAATGGCTGTCTACTATAATAAGAACTGTCAAGTTCGATCAAACGTTAAGGTTGCGTATAAACCTAGTTAATTTCTAAATATTTAATATTTTCGTGTCCCTAACATTTCGCAGTAAATTTTCATTACAATTATTATCTTTTTTCTTCTTTACTAATGGCTGTCTACTATAATAAGAACTGTCAAGTTCGATCAAACGTTAAGGTTGGTTTGGTTTGCTGCTGGCTGTGTGATAATATTTCACACGACAAATTTTGGGTCTTAATGGCCGTATTGTCCTGGTCTGAAGAGCTTGTGGGATGGTTCGGAAGGGGCTTAGCTGAGGCCACCAGGCGGGTCGCGGGTTGCGGATAGCGAACGGCCACCCCTAGGGGAGGTTAGCTGCGAATAGCGAGACCACATCGTAATAACCAGTTCCGGACAAACAGCGGGTATGATGTTAACCATCGTACTGACAAGGTGTTTGTGTTGCCGCCTTAAAAAGTATAGCCTCACACTCTCCCAAACTCCCCCCACAAGTACCTACCTCTATCCTCACCCCCCTCATCTCATCCCGGGCCGGACTAAGTGTGTTATTCGGACCGTGCCGAGAGTCAGCCTGGCTGGGGGCCCGGGTAATCAACTAGCCCAGTCGTGAACGGTGGGCTCAGACAAGTGTCGACCGTCTGTTCTAACCAGCCTTACCCGGGTATGCGGATCTCTGCCCGGGCGGACCAATTCTTTCTCCGCTTCTCGTGGGACCAAAAACATGAAGCACAACAATAATTATAAATATCCGTTGGATCTCCCAGCGGCAAGTGTTGCAAGACACTTTGAAGACCGTGACCTTGACAGGGAACGGTAGACCATCCTCCACATCGCCAGAACCAGGCAACCAGCAGAGGTGCTCATAGAGCACAGCAGGGCCACTCACGTGGTCAACCTTCGATGCGGCAGCAGCCGCGTCAGCAGGCAGCCTCAAGGAATGCGCGAGGAGGCACAGCTGGATCATCCCGGCCGATGCGCCCTCCGCAATCCAATGACAGGCCTAAGCAGCAGCATCCAAGGAAGAAGGATGCATACCTACCGGAGCGAGGGCAACCAGGAGGGTTGGACGATCCCAACAGACGCCAACTTTGCGGCTCCAGGGTCAGATGGTACCTAAGGTACCTCTCCCAGGGGATGGCGCCATTGGAGGCCCTAGCAAGGGCAAAGGAGCCACGAGCTGCACCACAGGCGCAGGCCACAACACCTGCCTCAAAAAGGTCGAGCAGCACATTAACACCCCCATCGAATACTCCGAAGAGGGTGTGTGCTGTTGCGGCCAATACGGATGCAGCACGTGGAGCGAGCAAGCGGCCGCAAGATGCGTTAAACGAGCGCCCAAGCACGTCGCAAGCAGCAGCAGCCCTCAGAGAGAAGTCTTCCTCTCTAGCGCCCACCAAGCCTGCCTCCTCCTATGCTGAGGTCGCGAAAAAGGCAAGGGTGGCCGTGTTACCCGCGGATTATCCCCAGGTAATTCTCAGCCACGGGGAACTATCCACGCTAGAAGAGGTCATCCTGGACGAGGTAATCTCTACAGGATGGGACACCGCGGTCTCATTCCCTGGGATTCACTTCCGGGTTGGATACCTAGTAGTGGACTGCAGTGATGAGAATGCCGCAGACTGGCTGATGACCGTGGCGTCCAGACTTCAGTCATGAAAGGGTGTGCCGCTAGATGCTAGGATGGGAGACGACATACCGTCGCCCCATAGTATCACGCTCTTCTGTCCTAGAAGCGCGGATCGGTCGAGTGATTCACTGTTGGCTCTGCTGAGGAACCAAAACAAGTTGGATACCGACGCATGGAGAGTGCTATCCAGAAGGAACGAGGGAGGCGGTGCACTCCTCGACATTGGCATCGATGAGCTGTCCAAGGAGGAAATCATAGCAAGAGGGCATCACGTCTTCTTCCGCTTCGGGAAAATACCCGTCTGCGGGCTGAAGAAGAAGGAGAAGGTCGGCGGGCAGCAAACACCGGCCGAAACAGAGCAGGCAGCCGGCATGAGGGCTCCGCCTGCCCCAGCTGACCCCGCAGCATCGACCCCACCCGATAACGATCCAAGCTATCGTACGCCAGAGTCCATCACCGTGCTGGATGACCTAGCCGAGGATGAGGATCTGGCAGATGTAACCCTGGATTTGTTATCGGATGGGGCTATGGTTATGAAGAGGCCATGTCTTCTCAGGAGCTCGAAGAGGAGCTCAACATGGAGGAGGAAGGAGCGGACACTACACTCCGCGGCGACTCGGGCACATCCCGCCCCCAGTCGCCAGAGCAGGTGGAGCCGCAGCTGTGATGACTCAGGTCATCACCACAGGGCTAGCCCAGGTGAATATCCATCACGCCAAAGCGGCCTCGGCCGTCTTGGCTAGGATATTCACCCACCAACAACTTGGGCTAGCCCTTGTACAGGAGCCATGGGTCAACAATGGCATAAAGGGCCTGTACACAGCTGACTCTAAGGTAATCTGGGATCAAAGGGACCCATTACCAAGAACATGCATAATGGTAAGGAAATTTATTAATTATACTATCCTTTCAGAATTCCTATCCAAAGACTGCGTCCCAATCGCAGTACAACATGTAGGAACCGCTCATACAACGGTTGTAGCATCGGCGTATTTCGCAGGGGATGGAGCCTGCCCCCCACCAGAGGTCATCAGGCTGGTGGAGTACTGCCGGGATGAACACCTACCCATCATCATCGGGTGTGATGCAAATGCCCATCATCAGGTATGGGGCAGTACAGACACGAACCAACGTGGTGAGTACCTTATGGATTTTATATTTAAATATAATCTAGAACTTGGCAATGTCGGAATCACTCCGACATTTGTAACTAGAGCTAGGGAAGAGGTCTTAGACATCACCCTACTCAGTAGATCCCTTATGCCCCACCTAAGGGACTGGCATGTCTCGCCAGAAGAATCCATGTCAGATCATAGGATCATCCTGTACAAACTACAAGTAAATACAGATAGTAGCATACCTACCCGCAATCCCAGAAAAACAAAATGGGATAAGTTTTCAGTGATCCTAAAGCACAATCTACCTGAGACTGTATCTGGTATACCTAGGTGCCCCTCGGAGCTAGAAAAAGCGGTAGGGTCACTGAATAGTATCATTAGCAATGCATACTTAAGAAGCTGCCCTATGGGGAAGAAAGTGCTAAGAATCACCACACGTCGCCTCTTCAACAGAGCGAAGAGAGACGGAACATGGGATCTTTACCGACAGGCACTGACCTCCTACAACAAGCAGATCCGGAAAGCCAAACGGAAGAACTATAGGGACTTCTGTGAAAGCATCGGAAGCACGTATGAAGGCGCTCGGCTCCATAGAGCATTATCAAAACGGGCGCCAGAGGCAAACTTAGCCTTGAAGCGTAGGGACAACACCTTCACTTGTAGTAATATGCAAAAGTTAGAGCTTCTGTTCGAAACACATTTTCCAGGGAGCATCCCCTTGAAAGAAGAAAGTCTCGAGCAAGGAAGACGATTTAGGCCGGAGACCGATGATTGGGTAATCGCAAAATCAACGGTCACATCTGAGAGATTGAGGTGGGCAATTGGAACTTTCCAGCCCTACAAATCACCGGGCCTAGATGGTATATACCCAATTTTTCTGCAGCAGGAACAGGGCATACTCCTATCGGTCCTCAGGAAGATTATGGTCAGTAGCCTTGCACTTGGACACATACCGAGCGCATGGAGTAGAGCTAGGGTGGTCTTCATCCCCAAGGCAGGGAAGAAAGACATCACCAACCCAAAGTCCTTCAGACCCATCAGCTTAACATCGTTTTTATTGAAAACGTTGGAAAAGCTGGTGGACCATAGAATTAGAAGCACTCTTCTAATGCAAAGTCCGCTCCAGCCGACACAGCATGCATACAGAGCAGGTCGTTCTACCGACACTGCACTGTACCAATTACAGCACGTTCTCAGCGCTGCAGTTGACAATAAGGAGGTGGCTATCTGTGCCTTCCTGGACATAGAGGGTGCTTTTGACAACGCATCACACGATGCAGTCAAGGCTGCCCTCGTCAGGAGGGGTCTGGATCATACCACCTGCAGATGGATCTCCTCCCTGCTGAGATACAGGCAAGCCACAGCAACTATACATGAAAGTACAGTTACAGTAACAACCACAAAAGGATGTCCTCAAGGGGGTTTATTATCTCCACTACTATGGAGCCTATTAGTAGATGAGCTGCTCAAAAGACTAGCTAACAGAGGGATTCAATGTCAGGGCTACGCTGATGACATTGTTATCATAGCGCGAGGCAAATTTGAAGAAACACTCTGTGACATAGTCCAGCTAGGGCTAAAGATGACTGGTGTACTGAGGTTGGCCTCAACCTTAACCCCACCACAACTGTCATCGTACCCTTCACGAGACGTTACAAGTTACAGAGACTTAGGCAAATAAGGCTCTCGGGAAGCATAATAGAGGCAAGTAAGGAGGTCAAATATCTTGGAGTGACCTTCGACAGTAGATTAAGCTTTGGCCCACACGTTCAGAACACGATAGAAAAGTGCTCAAGACCGCTTTACACATGTCGGAAAGTCGTGGGGCACTTCTCCAAATATAATCAGGTGGCTATACCTTATGGTAGTAAGGCCGATGCTCACATATGGAGCAATCGCCTGGGGTGACAGAGCACGTCGGATCACAGTGCAGAAGCAAATGCAAAAACTGCAAAGACTGGCCTGCGTATGCATGACAGGAGCAATGAGAACCTGTCCAACAACGGCTATTGAAGTCCTAATGGAGCTCACGCCACTCCATCATGTCATTGGGCTACAAAAGAAAGCAACTCTGCTAAGGATGGCAAAGGTTGGAATAGGAGCAGACTGCATCCTTAGCAATAGGTCTGCCGAGACAATATCGGGAGAGCTACCCCTAATATTACTACCTAGGGATGAAATGGAAGTTGAACATTTGTTCAATAAAAACTTCACAGTAAGCCTAAGTAGCAAAGGGGACTGGACTTCATTAGAAGAAATCCACCCCATGAAGCCGCACACAATTAAGAGGTACACCGATGGTTCACTTACGCACCAGGGCACTGGCCTAGGGGTCGTAGGCCCTCGGATATCGTACCACGAGTCTCTAGGGAAATACACCAGCATTTTTCAGGCTGAGGTATGTGCAATAGGGAGGTGTGCAGACTTTAATCTAAGACGTAACTATCACAATAGAGATATCGCAATTCTATCGGATAGTCAAGCCGCATTAAATGCACTCAGTAAGACGAAAATAACGTCGAGAGTAGTCCGGGAGGTCCGGTCTAAGTTAGACCAACTGGGTTCACTGAACAGGCTGACCCTCAGGTGGATCCCGGGTCATAACGATATAGCAGGGAATGAAGCCACCGACAAATTGGCAAGAATGTAATCCAACAATCCCTTTATAGGTCCTGAACCGTTCTGTGGAATATTCAAACACACTTTCCGAGAACATCTCAGGAAAGTTGAAAAACATCTAAGACAGTCCGAATGGGAACAAACCACGGGTCTCCGACAGGCGAAACGTCTTATAGGCAACTATAATCAAAGGCGTTTCGATAAACTGATTCTCATGGGGAAGAATAGACTCAGAATAATGACCGGTCTGCTGACCGGGCATTGCAGACTGAGAAGCCACCTACACAAAATAGGTATAGTTAGTAACGGTACATGCCGTTACTGTGACATCGTTTCAGTCATGCTCTCGGTCTGAGCTTTTTTCTGAGCAAAAACACAAATCGGTCCTGCTTTGACAACATATTCATGAACAAATTTTCGAACTCTCATGAAATTGGGGTCTTCAAATGAGCACTCTGTAAAAAGGGGTAACAAAAAGTGTCATTTTTAATTTTTTTTTTTTAATATAAAATTAATTTAGAAAAACACCCATATCTCAATGCTAAATGTATTTTATTAGTTTCTTATGAGTTAAGTTTCACAATTAATAAGGAGTTAATATTTTCAGGGCTTAGGGAACTTCTCTTCTCCGATAGTATAAAATTAAGTGCCGAAAAGCATCTTTCCACAGACACCTGAGTTGCAGGTGTGGCCAAAATAATCTGAGCAAGATCGCATAAGTGGGGTGACTTAAATTTCATTGTGTGGTAAAGCTGGGTAATGCCATAATTTAATGGTAAGCGACCATTTGCCACATCAATTTCAATACAAAGATTTTTTAGTTTTTCCGATGCTGGCTCATTTTGGTTTTGGGGAAAGGGCTGCATATTATCTAAATATGTTGAAAATAGCGAAGGTTCTTCGGAAGCTCTGTAAGTATTTGATGAATTATCGTCAGTGGGCTGGATAGATTCAGCTTCAAAGCCTGTTGTTGCATTCACCTTAAATTCAAATAACATTATTATTATTTCATTAATTGCATATATGATAAAGATAGTTTTATAAAAAGCAGACAATAGTACTAAAAATATTCTGCAATATTACTACTTAATCTATTACAGGACCTAGATGCTTTTAAAACACTTTTACATAATTTTCTGTATCTTACTTGCTTCAGTTCAAGCATGCGGTATGCTATTTTTTTTTAATTTTGCTTTGCCAGCATTTTTTGATGCTCATTTAAAATAAAATTGATACGGGGATCCATATAAATTGCGGATAGTAATGCTTCATTTTCCAGTAACTTTACCTCTCTTACTTTGAGTTGGGCTAACAATTTTTTCCCCAAATAGTTTTGGCTTTTTTCGCATTTTAACTTTAATTCCATCCATGTTATGAAGAAATCACTGTATAGCAGTTGCTCTTTTTGCAATTTTAGGGTCACATCGTATGGGTCCTTAAATGCATCGACGTATAATTCGACCCAATCCCAATCAACACGGCTTGAAATTGATAGCTTCGTGACAAACTCCTTCAGATCTAATAATTTTACCAACATACAGTAGGTGGAGTTCCATCTTGTGATGACATCCAGTGTTGGTATGCTTATATTTTGCTCAATCAAGATACGTCTGCATCAATTCAAATGTATTGCAATGTGTGGGTACTAAACTTTTAACTTACCTATATTTTCCAGCAGGGTTTAAAAACTTACAGTCGAAGCAGTACAAGTCGACTTATTTTGACTGACTTCTGCTTCGACAGTTTCTAAGTCTTTAAAATAAACTGTTGCTTTTGCTTCGACTTTTAAAAAATTCTGAAGTCGAAGTCAAAGTCGAAGCAAAAGCAAAAACAGTTTAAACAGTTTTTGAAAAACTTATTATGACTTATAATATTTTTGCTTTTGCTTTTGCTTCGACTGTTTAAATATCTCAAGTCGAAGTCGAAGTCTAAGTCGAAGCAAAAAACCAAACAGTCGACTGCTGTAAGTTGAAACAGTCGACTTATATAAGTTGAAACAGTCGACTTATACAAGTTTAAACAATCCACTGTTCTCTTATTTTGGTTGTGCTCATAAGAAATCTGCTTCAACTTTTGGGTCCGATATCCCTATAAAGTAAAGGGTGATTTTTTAAGAGCTATAGGAAAGCATTTAAAAAAAAAAACACATAGTAAGATTCAGAAAAATGCATGAAAACTTTATTTGAATCGATAGTACGGTCCATATAATTTAATGTTTAAAGATAATTTCATGCAAATGTTGACCGTGACTGCGCCTCAAATGGTCCATCCGCGTAGTCCAATTTAGGCATACTCTTTCCAACATTTCGCCCGGTATCTCACGAATAAATGCTTCAATGTTGTCTATCAATGCGTCAATTGAAGCGGGCTTATCTGTATAGACATGAGCTTTAACATAGCCATACAAAAAGTAGTCCAATCAAGGCGGCCAATTGACCGGTCAAGCTCTTTCATTTTGGGCAAATAAAAGTTCGATATCAACTTCATAACGTAATAAAATACATTTAGCTAATTTTCGTTATTTTATATAAATATTAAAACATGTTAGAAGTATTTAATTTATCTGTGAATAAATAAATGTTACAAAATATTAAATCAAGAGTTGTCTTGTTGAAATATCCAAATATTTTCGTATTGATCTTTCGCAAAGGCTATCAGTTCTCTTTCCACTAGTAATACAAACTTGATCTGCATGCACAATATAGAAGAATTGTCACCAAATTTGGTTGCTCTAACAAGTCTCTGAGATCTAGGTGTTCATACGGATGGACAGACATTCAGACATCCGTATTTCTTATCAGTCCACGCTCTTCGCTTTATAAATGCATTCCACGTGGCATTCTGAAATATTAATATTAGAATTTATATGGTGCTTAATTCGAAAACTTGATTACTTACATTTTTTTTGCATTTATGCGCATATATTTATTTATTTGGGGGTTTTTCAACAACCTCCATTCTTTTAATATATTCGTCGTTGGTGCATTCTTCTGCTTCTTCAGCCTGTTCCTCGGTAACGAATGATAATAGTCTTGTCGTTTTTAACATATTTGCTCCGTTGTCTGAAGTCACAGAAACAATTTGCCTCAAGTTGATTTCAAATTTCTTTAAGACTTTCAAAATTTCAACCGCGAAGCAAAAGCAAAAATATTATAAGTCATAATAAGTTTTTCAAAAACTGTTTAAACTGTTTTTGCTTTTGCTTCGACTTCGACTTCACATATTTTCAAAGTCAAAGCAAAAGCAAAAGCAAATGAAATATAACTTATTGTAAGTTTTTAAACCCTGTTTTCCAGTACGCAGAGTTTTACAAAAGTGGCGGCAAGCGTTGACTTTTTCGCAAATATCGCCTTGCTTGTTGACGTCGTACACGCATAACTGAAGTGTGTGCGCTGCACACCTCACTAGATGAATGTTTGCAAGTTCTATTGCCTCTATTTTTTCAACTATTTCATCGCTTGTCTCATCATTGTATAACATTGCATCTTCGGTGGCATTATCGTTCATTAACTCAATGGCCTTAATCATATTCCTCCCATTGTCGGATGTTATGCTAGATATGTATATTAAATATATTTTTTTAGAATATTGTAGAAAAGAATATTTAAATTGCATATAATTTTGTTCTTACCTAAAAATTTGTTCCAATCCAATATCGTACTCTTTTATTATATCTAAAATTTTTTCTTTTATGTAAGCACCAGTATGTGACTGGAACAATTGAACCATTCCAAGGGTTTTAATAAGGATTTCCGATTTCAAGTTGGTCGAGTGGATTATTTGCATATTTACACCTAGAATTGCTTTTTCCAATCTTGTTGCCACATCAATTTTTAATGAAATAAGCTTTCCTCTTGTGAGAGACGTAATCTCATTTTTAATTGTTTCTTCGCGATTTTTTACGTAAATCATTATATTTCTTGAAGTTATGGGAGGCATTCCCAGTGCTTTGAAAATAGGGCCTATTATTTCGCGAAATCCCTCGCTATCCAAATGTTTAAATGGTCTTCCATCGGTGGTAACTATTTTAACTAATGAAGAGACTATTGTTTCTTCATTTGTTTCATAGGTAATTTTTTTCAATTTTGCTGGTTTTATATCATTTTTGGCGACACAAACTTGAAAATCTTCAAAAAGGTCGCGATGTTTGGCCAGCAAATGCCTTCTTAGATTGGTCAAGTGCTTTCCAATTAACTTGACGCCGCACACGTTACATAGTGATATGTTAGTGATTTTATCAAATTGAAAAAATGCGTGGACTTTTTTATTTTCTTCGCGATTCATTATTTTTATTTAAATTTGAATTTTTAAATTTTTTTTAATGATTTTGAAATTTTTTCTTTATTTTTATCAAGATGATGTTGCTTAAGCACAAATTCATACACAAATGACCCTATTTTCGTTTGAGATCAGAAAATCGGTCTCTGAAAAACCCAACCGAAATAAAATTGAACCGAGTGGTCATTGCTCGAGCATTCCCTTATTGACATAAAAATCAATTGAGTGTGTTTTCTCTCAACCGTTTTGGGACCTGTCCGAACGAAACAGGTCTTTTCTAGACAGTATGAAAGGGTCGACCTTTTTTTACAAGCTCTGTTCCTTATCTGAGAGCACACATCGCAATCCCATCACATCAATTTGGCTTTAGAGAAAAGTATTGAGCTATCTTTACTACATCTACAAGCTGGAGTTCCTCAGGAAAAGTGTATTGGCTAGCAACACCTACGTTTGCAGACGATACCGCAATCCTTAGTCGCTCCAGATGCCCCATTCAAGCATCAGCACGTATAACTGAACATTTGGCGGTAGTAGAGCAATGGCAAGCCGACTGGCGTATTAAAATAAATAACAACTAGGGGGCTACGCCCGCTGCTCGCTTCGCTCGCCAACCCCCCCGCTCGCTTCGCTCGCGGTGCTACAGTCGAGCATACTCGACTGTCGGAGACCCCGTACTTACTATGGAAATAGAAAAGACTACAAAACTTAAAATAATAATTTGGCCGCTTGTTGCTGTTGCAGAGCGTTGTAATACATTTTCGACTACTTTTTTCAATGACAGCTATATGATATAGTTGTCCGATTTGAACCAACATCGGTCATGATATATAAAACCAAGCATACTGTAATAGTTAAGTTGAGATATCTCATAAAACAAAAAAGTTTTTCATACTAAGACTTGATTTTCGGTCGATCGGTCCTATGGAAGCTATATGATATAGTTGTCCGATTTAAGCCAACTTCGGACAGGATATATAAAACCAAGTTATATGCATACTGTATTGGTTTTGTTAAGATATCTCATAAAACAAAAAAGTTTTTCATACTAAGACTTGATTTTATCCCGATCGGTCCTATGGCAGCTATATGATATAGTGGTCCCATCCAAAAAAAGAATCAAACTTGGTGTCCCTAGCTTTGAAGTTGTTCTAATAATTTGGATATGAAAATTTCTTTTTCGATTTGTGGGCGACAAAGGGGGCGTGGCCAAATTTTGAAACAAACTTGATCTGCTTGCAATATAGACGAACCTACATACCAAGTTTGGTGTCTCTAGTTCTTATAGTCTCTGAGATCTAGGTGTTCATACAGACAGACAGACAGACGGACAGACAGACAGACGGACATTGCTATATCGACTTAACTATTGATGCTGATCAAGAATATATATACTTTATAGGGTCTGCCACGCCTCCTTCTGCCTGTTACGCACATTTTCGTTAAAACAAGCCCAATAGACCCCTGTACTTTTTTTAAGTACGGGGTCTAAAAAACCCCAAATAGAGGGCAATTTATCATGAATTTAGCAGATAAAATTAGTTGGCGGTCTCAACTAGTTATACCCGTTACTTATAAAAAATAAGTATAAGGGTATATTGTGTTCGTTGGAATGTATGTCACAGGGAGAAGGAGGCATCTCCGACCTTATAAAGTATATATATTCTTGATCAGCATCAATAGCCGAGTCGATATAGCCATGTGTGTCTGGCCGTCCGTCCGTCTGTACGTCCGTCTGTCTGTCCGTATGAACAAAAGGATCTCAGAGACTATAAGAGATAGAGTAACCAAATTTGTCACACAGATTTCTATATACCCAGCGCAGATCAAGTTTTTTTAAAATTTTGGCCACGCCCCCCTCCGCCCACGCAACTAACGATACCCTGAAGTACGGGGGCCTAGCGAAATCCTAGTCAATTGACTAGCGAATTGGTGATGAGTACTAGAACCACATGGAACACCAGCAATGTATTTTTCTGACGAATTTTTCCACTACATTAAATTGTTATTTTTTCATTTATAAATTAAATTTACATTTCTGTCCGTGCGGGTATTCGAACTCCCATTTTTTGAGACTGAAGCGGCGACTCTAACCACTGCGCCATGGTACGTCATTGAAATATAACTTGATAAAACAGAGATAAAGTGCGCCTAGCAAAACGTCCAAAATCAAATCGTTTGTTTGCCTAGCACCCTCTGCATAACTTGAATCTAACGACTTAGCTAACCACCAGTGATGCATCGCGGGTGCCTTGCAACCTCTGCATTACTTGAACCTAGCGACTTAGTTAGCTACTAGTGATGTCCCACAGGTATAGCGCCTGTGCATTACTTGAAGCTAACGACATAGCTAACTACCAGTGATGCTTCACGAGAATAGAATTTCCTTAGCACCTCTGCATTAATTGAAACTAACGACTTAGCTATCTACTAGTGCCGCACCACGGTGCTAGGACTGAGTGATGCCTCATCACCAGCCGAACCACAGGGTAAGCCGACTGTTCTTCTGTATGGAATAAAGGGATCTCAGAGACTATAAAAGATAGAGTAACCAAATTTGGCACACAGATTTCCATATACCTGACGTAGATCAAGTTTGTTTAAAATTTAAGCCACGCCCCCGTCCGCCCCCGCAAATCGCGAAAAGCTACCACACCCACAGTTTTTAAGATAATCACTGCGAACGGCAGTTCGCTCTAGTGACGAAAGCAGCACGAAGGGTGCGAACGGCGACTAGCAATATATACAGCTAATTTGGAAAATTTGCTACGACTGTCCGATCAGAGTAGCATACCGATCGAAAGGTTTAGACCTAACTTACAAAATGGCATACTAAAACTTTTGATAGCACACCTGGTTCATGAGATAAGGGGGTGTAAGTGGGAGGGAAAAAATTTAAATAATTGCAGCTAATGGGGTCGTTGGGGCATTTTGTTAAAATATTTTCTTTTATAAAAATTCTTATTAAAAATACGCGTCGATTGATACCCCGATCACCCAAATCCGATAACTGGTTCAAAAGATAATCAAATTTAAAATTTTTAGTGGACTTCTCAAAATGAGATGAAAAGTCAGTTTGTTTGTCGGTTTGTTTGCGCGTATCAAAGCGCTAAAAAAGCTTAGATGTAATGATAAGGATTTGTTTCTTTTCAAAAATATAGAAATGTTTGTTCTACGACTTTTTGAATTTCCCGCTAGTTTAGCGGGAAAACGCTATTTCCGGCTAAAAAAGAAGCTACATCTATGTCCTATATATCATTGGAAAGGTTAGTTTGAAGGCTTTTTGGCGTACCTTCAAACTTTTTTTCTAAAGTACTCAGGTAACATTTTACAGGTAAAATAAGGGTTTTTAGCTTATATTTTGGCGATTTTTGACAAAACGGCTCTAACGATTTTTATTAAATTGATGTATGTTTTAGTACGTAAATTTCTGCGTTTTTTGGTATATAAAACATTTGGTTGAGGGGTTTGGAAGATATTGCCTGTCAACTGAATATATATATTTTTCCATCGGTCGAAAATCACGTTTTAGTTCGAAAATCACGTTTTAGTACTAAAAACTTTTTGGTTTTATGAGATATCTCAACCAAACTGATAAAATACGCATTTTACATTGTTTTATATATCCTGACCAAAGTTGGTTCAAATCGGACCACTATATCATGTAGCTGTCATAGGACCGATCGGATCAAAATTAGGTTTTAGTATGAAAAACGAATATACATTTAAGTTAGTTTTATACATCCTGACCGAAATTGGTAACCGGTAATCAAACCACTATATCATATAGCTAACATAGGACCGATCGGGCGAAAAGTCTTAGTATGAAAAAAAAGCATTAAAAAAACAACCAGATTTCAAAAAATTCTAAAAACAAAATTCTGCCGTAGAAAAAAAAAAAAAATGTTTTTCGGTGTTTGGGGCCCCAAATCTATCCAAAAAAGTCGGTTTGGTCCAATTCAGAATTGGGCTGTTGCCTAGTGTAATCAGTTTATTGTTACTTGTATTTAGCGCGAATTCAGTTAATTTAATCGGTAGCTAATTCGAGCGGTGACTTACTTTATTGGCTATTTTATTTATACTTCTAATTAATTATTTAATAAAAAAATCTGTATTTTATTATTCACGTATTGTATTATAGTTAGTATTAATACCAGTTCTGCACAGACTAGCACCCCTAACTGTGGGCTATAGTCTGTAGAATTTTATGTCGACAATATTTCATTGAAATTGAATTAGTCGGTTGCGAACGTTTGGGTGCCGAGCAAGTTACTGTCGAGTGCGCTCGACTGTAGACATACCAGACCTCATCGCGAGCGAAGCGAGCCGGGGGGGTAGGCGAGCGAAGCGAGCAGGGGGCGGAGCCCCCTTGTTATTTGTCCCTTTGTTTTCGAATTTTTCATTGGCGCCCGAGCAGGGACCTCAATCGCGTTTTGTCGGTCTTTATTAAAAAGACAATTTTTGAAGAGTTGGTTGGCTGTTTGCGGTAATTCGGTTCGCGATCGTTGTTGTTGTTGCTGCCTTATTGGTGTCGCCGCTGAGTTCCGCTTGCTGTTGTTGCTGGAACTTTATTGTAAATTCCCTAAACATCGAGATGCCAAGGATTGAGACCATCGATGACTCCTCCGATGACCAGGTAACAGTGCCCAAACGAGTGAAAGCATAGTGCAGCGTAATACATATTTACATACATACATTGGTATATATGTAAGTGCAAGCACATACACATGCATATGTATGTCCATACATATGTGTATAACAATTAAAGTTGTTAACACTTGCAGTTAAAAGTATCACTGCGTTTCGGCACTGACAATATTTTCATTTTTTATAAGTGAATCGTTGAAGCAAAATATAAAATATAAATAAAAAACAAATACATTTATTTGCTAGAATCATACATAATTGCATTGTTTGATTTCTGTTCGGTCGTTTCGTTACGTTGCTCATAGGTATATATATGTACATATCTACGCATATATACTCCAACGTGCATGTATATATATATATAATATATAGATAGGTACTTGCCCTTTTTTTTTTTTTTTTTTTTGTCGTTAGCCGCTACTTATACATACATACATAAGTTCAAGCGCGCCCTAACATAAAACACATACATACATATTGGTTGCGTTATTCTTTGCTTTAAAGCTATAGCTGCTCTCTACATTAAGTGTTCTGCATATCAGTGGTATAGCTTGTGTGACACACATACACATATACAGCGTATCAGCGTACACATAAGTGCATTTAAATAGTGCCAGTCTAAGCATGCCTAAAGGTGCCGGTAAAATGGACAACGCGACAGTCGTGGTTGATGGGGATTGCTATAGCGAACGATTAACGAGCTTCTTTGTACATAAAAATTACTTTTTGCACAGTGCCGAATACCAATTTTCGTGTATTTTTTTTTTTTTTAATAATTTTTATTTTTATTTAAAGTTTTTATAATAAACTGAATTTTGCTCGTCACACAATTGGATATCAGAAATTTTGGAGCCAAAAATTGCTTTCGTCACTAGACTTTTACCTCGTGTAGAGGTTTTTTTTGTGGGATATCAGAAATTTTTTCAATTGCTTTTGCTTTTGACATTTTAACTTTATCATAAATGCAGGGAGATAGTAAAAAATATAGCTAAGAGACTCCGCCCCTGTTTGCTTCGCTCGCGTTACTACTGTCTACTTTTCATACTAAGACTTTTCGCCCGATCGGTCCTATGTTAGCTATATGATATAGTGGTTTGATTACCGGTTACCAATTTCGGTCAGGATGTATAAAACTAACTTAATCATATAATGCATATTCTATCAATTTGGTTAAAATATCTCATAAATCAAAAAAGTTTTTCATACTAAAACCTAATTTTGACCAGATCAGTCCTATGACAGCTATATGATATAGCGGTCCGATATGAACCAATTTCGGTCAGGATGTATAAAACTAACTTAAATGCATATTCTATCAATTTGGTTAAAATATCTCATAAATCAAAAAAGTTTTTCATACTAAAACCTTATTTTGACCAGATCGGTCCTATGACAGCTATATGATATAGCGGTCCGATATGAACCAATTTCGGTCAGGATGTATAAAACTAACTTAAATGCATATTCTATCAATTTGGTTAAAATATCTCGTAAAACAAAAAAGTTTTTCATACTAAAACCTAATTTTGATCCGATCGGTCCTATGACAGCTATATGATATAGTGGTCCGATTTGAACCAACTTTGGTCAGGATATATAAAACAATGTAAAATGCGTATTGTATCAGTTTGGTTGAGATATCTCATAAAACCAAAAAGTTTTTAGTACTAAAACGTGATTTTCGAATTAAAACGTGATTTTCGACCGATGGAAATATATATATATTCAGTTAACAGGCAATATCTTCCAAACCCCTCAACCAAAATTTATGTGTTATATACCAAAAAACGCAGAATTTTACGTACTAAAACATACATAAATTTAATAAAAATCGTTAGAGCCGTTTTGTCAGAAATCGCCAAAATATAAGCTAAAAAACCTTATTTCACCTGTAAAATGTTACCTGAGTACTTTAGAAAAAAAGTTTGAAGGTACGTCAAAAAGCCCTTAAACTCACCTTTCCAATGATATATAGGACATATCTGTAGCTTCTATGGTTTGCAAACTATTGGGGTTTAAATTAGGAAATAGTGTTTTCCCGCTAAACTAGCGGGAAATTCAAAAAGTCGTAGAACAAACATTTCTATATTTTTGAAAAGAAACAAATCCTCATCATTACATCTAAGCTTTTTTAGAGCTTTGATACGCGCAAACAAACCGACAAACAAACTGACTTTTCATCTTAATTTGAAAAGTCCACTAAAAATTTCAAATTTTATTATCTTTCGAACCAGTTATCGGATTTGGGTGATTTGGGTATCAATCGACGCGTATTTTTGATTAGAATTTTTTAAAAATAAAAAATTTTACAAAAAGGCCCCAACGGCCCCATTAGCTGCGATCGTTTAAATTTTTCCCCTCCCACTTACACCCCCGTATCTCATGAACCAGGTGAGTTACAAAAAGTTTTAGTATGCCATTTTGTAAGTTAGGACTCAACCTTTCGATCGGTATATAACTCGATCTGATCGGACAGTCGTAGCAAATTTTCCAAATTAGCTGTATATCTATCTAGTCGCCTTTCGCACCCTTCTTGCTGCTTTCGTCACTAGAGCGAACTGCCGTTCGCAGTGATAGTCGCCATTCGCACCCTTCTTGCTGCTTTCGTCACTAGAGCGAACTGCCGTTCGCAGTGATTCAGTGCAGGTTAGATATTTTAAATTCGTATATTGCCAAAGCTATGGATCTACAGTCCGAAATCGACGGCATTGATCCGGATAACACTAGCCGTGCGATGCTTGAAGAAATGTGTGTTCTTGCAAGATCTTCATATCTGGCCGCTCTAAATGATCTTCAAGGGTCTGAGCATGTGCCGACGGCGTCTCATCATTCACAGTTGCCTAAATTAAAAGTACCCAAATTTAGTGGCAAACATGAGGAATACAAGCAGTTCATTAGTCTATTTAAAAGTCTGGTAGATTCTGATCGTTCGTTGACAGACATGGAAAAATATAATCATTTAATTTCATGCTTGTCTGATGGTCCTGCGGGAACGATTAAGTTGTTTCACGTCTGTGAGGAAAACTATCAAAAGGCATTGTTCACTCTTGACTGCGTTTATGACAAAAAGTACATAATCTTCTCCAACACGGTAGCCCAGTTGTTCGACATTGCGCCTATGAGCAAACCTTCTGCATGCGGAATACGCTCAATTATCGACTATGTCTCCGCAATTTTTGGGTCTTTGATGACCATTGGTAATGAGCAAGATTTTGACAACGCGGTTCTTGTCCACATCACTATGTCAAAGGTCGATAATGTCACCAAATTGAAATATGAAGACCAAATCGATTATAACGCATTACCCCGGTGGTCGGATTGTGTTTCAATTTTGAACCGGCGATACCAGCAGTTATCTACTGAGGAGAGTTCAAGGGTTAGAATGAGTCAAAGGTCTGATTTGAAGGCGGTAAAAAGCACCAAATCGTCTTTCGCATGTACCAATGCAGATAATCGTAATGAGCCAAAGTGCCAGTTCTGCAGTGCAAATAACACTATCGGAAATTGTCAAGGGTTTTCGGCCATACCTGTGTCAGATCGCTTCAACTTTGTGAAATCTAACCAGTTGTGAATAAACTGTTTGCATTCTGGGCACAGGGTGTCATAAGTATGCAACTCCTGAAACGGCACAGGCCTCAGCGCATCCTGCTCAAGTAAACCATGGTGCGGGTGAGGTGGATCAAGTTATCCTTGCAACAGCTGTCGTGAAAATTCGTGATAGGTTTGGACAAATTCACAATGCTAGAGCTTTGTTAGATTCTGGATCCCAGGTGAACTTTATGACGGAAGAGCTTGCTCAAGCATTGAGGCTTTCTAGGAAAAACAAGTGCTTGACTATCTGTTGGAAAGCCAGTTTAGTGGCGAAAGGTGAAGTGTCGACAGTGGTTTCGTCTCGAATAAATGCACACCAGTTCAGCACCGAATTTTGGGTGCTGACTTCCATTTCAGGCAGGCAGCCAGACTATGATCTTCCAATAGGTCAATGGAAAATTCCAGCAAATTTGGAACTGGCAGATCCTGAATTTTTAAAGACTCAGAGAATTGATCTGTTATTAGGAGCAGACTCATTTTTCGAACTTTTGTGTACGGGACAGATAAAATTATCTGAAAATGGCCCTCTATTGCAAAAAACGTTGTTAGGTTGGGTACCATCGGGACGGTGCAAAAAATTGCAGATTCAAAACCCGGTGTGTTGCGCAATCATGCATCCGAGCGAAGAGTCCAGGCTAGAGTCCCTTGTTGAACGATTCTGGGAACTTGAAGCTCTTCCCGAATCAAATATCTCAGCCAAATATTCAACAGATCAACTTGCATGCCAGAGTTTCAAAGATAGTGTTCGGAATTTGGCGTCAAGGCGTTTTGAGGTCAGTTTCCCTTTTAAAACAGATCCACAGATATTAGGATCATCGTTTAAAACAGCCAAGAGACGATTTCTATCGTTAGAGCGCAGAGTATCCAAAGATTCGGAACTCAGGGAGATGTACGGGAGTTTCATGAAAGAATATATTGATCTCGGCCACATGTCTGCCATAGGTACAGAAGTTCCACCAGGACCACACTACGTCATTCCACATCAGTGCGTCCTGAGGCCTGATAGTAGTTCCACCAAGCTTCGAGTTGTGTTTGACGCGTCCTGTAAGACAACCTCGGCACACTCACTTAACGATCTTCTCATGGTGGGACCTACTATTCAGAGGGAGCTAATTTTGTCGCTTCTACGGTTCCGTCTGAACCGGTATGCCCTCACGGCGGACATTAAGAAAATGTATCGGCAAGTCAGCATAGCTAAAGACGATCGACGTTTTCAGCTAATTGTTTGGCGTGAAAATCCATCGGATGAGCTTCAAATTTATCGTCTTAATACGGTAACATATGGTACTGCGTCCGCACCGTTTTTAGCCATACGATGTTTGCAAGAATTGGGTTTGCGTAATAAGGACACCCATGTTCTTGGTTCGGAAGTCATTTGCAATGATTTCTACGTCGATGATATGCTCACTGGCGCCGATAATATTGACACTTTGAAAGATATTTGCGCTCAGGTGTCCGAAATCCTCGGTTCTGGAGGTTTTCAATTAGCCAAATGGTTTTCAAATCATCCTACTTTAATAGAAGAAGGCGGAAACGAAAAACTTCTTAGCTTCAATGATACCGACTCAACAAAAACGCTGGGCATGAGGTGGACTCCAAAGTTGGATACGTTCAGGTATCATTTGGACGATAGTTTCACCGAGTTGAGCCTCACTAAGCGAAATATATTATCAGTCGCTGCACGCATGTTTGACCCACTTGGCTTGTTGAGCCCAATTAGCATAAGAGCCAATATTCTGCTGCAAGAGCTGTGGCGAATGCAGTTGCCATGGGATGAAACAATGCCCATGGAAATGCATAGCAGATGGGAAAAGTTTAAAGAGAATCTTCTTGATCTGCATCAGATCGAAATTCCCAGATACGTTCATGCCAGCTTCAACACAAGCATTCAAGTGCATGGATTCGCGGACGCATTTAGTCAAGCATATGGGTGTTGCCTTTATGTTCGAGCTAACGACGGTGATAAAACAGTATGCAGATTAATGACCGCAAAAGCGAAAGTTGCGCCTCTCAAGACGAAGTCTATTCCCAGACTCGAATTGTGCGCCGCGCATTTGTTAGCTCAATTATGGTCAACTATCAAACACATGTTGGACCGTTGTAGAGTCGAGAGTGTGAATTTCTGGACAGATTCAGAAATCACACTACATTGGATAAATACCTCCCCTTCATTGTTGGCAACATTCGTGGCTAATCGAGTTGCAGGCATCCAAGAGATGTCTAAAGATGTATCTTGGAGACATGTGCCGACGTTGTTGATCCCAGCCGATTTGGCTTCTAGAGGTTGCGACACTCATGAAATCGTACCTTCGATTTGGCTAGAAGGACCACCCTTTCTTTGCAAAGAATTTGAACATTGGCCTCAAAATAAACACTTTTCGCTACCATCAGAATTGAAGAACAGCGAGTGCAAGAAGTCTGCAATAGTTTGCCTAGCTAGCAGTTCTGACTTCACATCCAGTCTTGTGTCTCGATTTTCGTCATGTCGCAAATTAGTTCGAATAGTTGCGTACATGTATCGTTTTATTATGGGTTCGAAAATTGGAAAGTGCACAGCTGTGCTCAGCCCAAAGGAATTGGATTTTGCGTTTTTGAAGCTGCTGGAACTTGTTCAGCGTTCAGAATTCAAAGAGGATTTCGACAAGTTCAAAAATGGCCATTTGGTACAGGCAAAGTTTTAATCTCTGACTCCATTTATTCAAAGGTTGAATGAGTTTGGCAGACGAGTCTCATTGATTCGAGTAGGAGGCAGATTATTGAATGCACCATTGGAGTATGATGCCAAATTTCCCGTCTTAATGCCCCAAAATTGTCAATTAGTTGGACTGTATCTGCGAGAGCTTCCCTTAGACAATTGTCACGCAGGAGCAAAGGCAATGATCGCACTGCTTCGGCAGCGAATTTGGTTAGTAAATGCTCGAAGAGAATGTACTCAAGTAGTCCGGAAATGTGTTCATTGTTTCAGGTACAAGCCGAAGTTAATGGAACAAATAATGGGAAATTTGCCGGCAGATCGATGTTCACCAATACGTCCATTCTCTGTGTGTGGAGTAGACTTTTGTGGCCCAATTAATGTGTCACTTCGAATTCGAGGACGCAGTCCACTAAAAATGTATATTGCCGTATTTGTATGCTTTGCTTCAAAAGCGGTTCACTTAGAACTCGTTGCTGACTTATCGACTAATGCATTTATTTCAACATTAAAAAGCTTCATCGCAAGACGTGGCGTTCCCAATCGGATGTTCGGACAACGCGACCAACTTCTTGGGGACAAACAACTTGTTGAAGGATCTGCAGGAGGCGTTCGAGCGACAGCAGACCAGTCTGCAGTTGTTCGCAGCGGAGAGGGGAATGGAGTGGTGCTTCATACCCCCGCGGGCACCTCATTTCGGGGGGCTGTGGGAAGCAGCCGTCAAGTCCGCCAAGCACCTCCTACTGCGGCAAATCGGGAGCGCGTCGCTGGTGAAAGGCGAGGTCAGAGGGCACCTGGCCGACGTGGAGGCCATTCTCAACTCTCGGCCTCTGACTCCGCTAAGCGGGGACCCGAACGACGGAGAGGCGCTGACGCCAGGCCACTTGCTCATCGGTCAGCCGCTTCGTTCGCTGCCGCAAGGGTCAGAGCCGGACACACGAAGCAGCGGAATTTCATTCTCTCGCAGGTGGCAGCTGCTGTCCACGCTCAGACAGCGGTTCTGGCAAGCGTGGTCGAAGGATTACGTCCACAGCCTTCAACCTTGTGGCAAGTGGACAGTCGAGCAGCCCAACGTGGCGGTCGATTCGCTCGTCATAATCCACGACGACAACACGCCACCTCAGCGATGGATAACCGGCAGAGTCACCAGCGTCATTCACGGGGCCGACGGCAAGGTCAGGGTAGCAGACGTCAAAACGGCCGTGGGCGTTTCTAGGCGTCCAATTCAGAAGTTGGCGGTGCTCCCAGTGTATTGAAGATGCGATCATTTCAACGTGGCCGGAATGTTTGGTCACAGACCAGTATTAGGAAGTAGAATTGAATTGAATTGAATAATATCTAAGTAGCATGTAAGAATTAGCATAATGTATATATTGAAGTACCCTATATTGTAGTTATTCTATTATATTATGTATAAGTGCAAGCGAAGCGCAGGCAGCTCAAAACGGCCGAAGAAGAAGGGCAGAGCTAGCAGCTGTGTAAGCGAGAGTTTTCAGTTGTCATACGAAAGCTTAAGCGGCCGATCGTTTAATTACGCGCAGCAGCCACCAATTACTCTTTAACGCCTTTGCAGTCTCACTTTGATAAATAAAATTATAAATTTTAATTGAATCTCCGGTCTTTTTATTTGTCCCTTTGTTTTCGAATTTTTCACCTTCCTTTTCGATTCTCATAATTTCAAATCTCTGACTAATACGTCACCACTAAGGCTGAGTCAGCTGGAGATGCAACAAAAAGAACAGTATCGGATGTGAAATATCCGATATGCAATCACTAAATATCGAACCGCGGCAGCAACAACTGCAGAACAGCAGTATTTGCGTGTCAAAGTTTTTAAAGCAATTCAAGCCCTCTAGAGTATGCAATAGTTTTTGTATTGTTGGACCTCATAAGAATGCTTCAAATTCTCAACTGGTTTTGGCTACTAAAACATGACACTAGGCTTGAAGCGCTAGTCGAGACAACTCAAATGGTATTGATGAAGGGAAGTGGCATCTCTTGAATCAGCTGTACCATGGCATGCTCCATGCTTCATGTTTCTATGCAAGTGTTGTGTGTTGTTGGTTGAGATTTGAAAGTTGGTTTAAAATAAACTCTAGGGGGTTTTCAGCTAAGGAACTGCAACACACGATGGCAGCCAAATTTTTGTTTCATTCTTGTGCCTTATAATTCCCAACTGGTTTTAGCGAATTCAAGTTGACATTAAGTTTAAATTGCTGATCAACTAGCAGAAACGGATTTAAAGATGGAGAATGTACATCTCTTGAAACCTTGCTTCTTGCGTTTATGCAAGTGTGTTGTTGCTTTCTGAAGATGTCAAATCGACAAAAGCAAACAAAAGTCACATTTTTCGACTTTGGCTAATTCATCTCATAAAATAATTTCTAAACGAGAAAGGTTTGACTTGATTTCAAACTATGCAGAATTTTTAAATTTAGCAACAAGGCAAGGCCCATTAGGGGAGTCAGACCATATAATAATAAATTTTAGTTATTTCTTAAAAATCCATTTCTTTAAGAAAATTTTATTTAAAGTACTTTTATATGTATTGAAATAAGTAACGGGTATCCTATAGTCGGGATCTCGACTATAGCCTTTCCATACAAAATAGCCTATTTTTTATGTTGCTTGTGCAACTTGTCACTGCTATGGCCCGTTTACCAACACTACTTTTCTTTGACTTGTCCACTTTATGGCCAGTTTATCAAGTATATAATGGATCTGTGAGTTTTATTTGGAAAAATCTCAATTGAAAAATAATTTAATGAAAACAGATAATTATTTGGAATATTTAGCCAAGCTCCAATTCCAAAAGAAGGTCGAAGTGCACGCGAGAAGCATTTATAAGATTTATATGCTCATGGAGTGTGTGTACAACCGTGAATTACAAGCGCCGCATGCAAAAATTTTTAGCTCGATACCCAAAAAATGGGTATAGAGCCTATTAGATTCGTGTCGATTATGGTACAAAATTTTGAACACATATATCTCCGCAACTATAAAAGTAAGAGCAACCAAATTTGGTGACAGTACTCCTAGGATGTTGATCTATACTAAGTTTGTATTTAGATTTGACCCCGCCCACGTCCGCCCACGTAAATGAAATAAAATAAATAACAAGAGCACTATTAAAGCTACAGCATTGAGACTTGGCACACAGGATGGGGGGACGAGTCCTGAGGTGTGCTGAATTTCATTGAGATCGGTTTATAAACAGGGAAGTAGTTTGAGAAAATATGATATATGGAGAAAATATAATCACCTGGATCTCAATTTGGTGACAATACTGCTATGTTGCGCACGCAGATCAAGTTTATTTTAGAATTTTGCCACGCCCCTCAATTATCCTGTAATCGACAAAAAACTAAAATATCCAAATACAAGGCCAATTTAATAGGTACAGATGTCAAAATCTGCACACACACTAAACACAATTTTGATAATGCATCCTGAAAACTGCATTGCAATCGGATAACAAATACAGAAGATATTAAATCAAAACTTCACATTTCTCATGCCTACGTGCAGTGGCCAGATTTTGGTACAAAACTTGCAGCAATGCATGCGATTTGTGGGTACATTGGACTCGGGATCAAAACAACTCTTTGTTTTGAACCAAATTATTTATTATTATTATTATTTTTATTTTTTTTTTCATTGCATTGAATTAATTACATATTAATTAATAATTACATACTTTTTAAATGAATACTTTACATACTTAATCAATAATTTTATGTGATGCACATTTGAATAAACAGTTTACAAGCTGTACAAAAATATCAGAAAAAAATAAGCCAATAGAAATCATAACAGATGGCGCTATATTAGTTTCAGGAACAAATTGTATTAATGAAACATGGCTTACGGGCACATATCTGACAGAGTTGTTCCTAATTAACTACTTTTTTAATGAAATCGTCATTTCACTAGCATTAAAAAAAGTAGTGCTAATGAAATCGTCATTTCACTAGCATTAAAAAAAGTAGTGCTAATGAAATTTCATTTCATTAGCATTAAAAAAATTAGTGCTAATGAAATTTCATTTCACTAGCATTGAAAAAAAGTAGTGCTAATGAAATTTCATTTCACTAGCATTGAAAAAAAGTAGTGCTAATGAAATTTCATATCACTAGCATTGAAAAAAAGTAGTGCTAATGAAAAATTATTTAATTGGCATTGAAAAAAAGTAGTGCTAGTGAAAAATTATTTAATTGGCATTAAATGAAAAATTTTTCGTTGGCATTAAGTAATGCCAATGAAAACCCATTTTAATTAGCATTGAAAATAATTTTTTGAATATATTTATGTGTATTATATATTTATTTTGGGAAAATTTTCTAAATTTGAAAGAACAATATAACATAAAAGTATGCTATTAAAGTAAATAACTTTAGTATAGCGTCATCTGCGCCGGTTGAACGACTATTCAGCTATGCTGGCATGGTGAACGAACCAAAGAGGCAGAATCTTTCAGACAGCCATTTTGAGAAATTGGTTTTGCTAAAAGCTAATAATATATTTTGAAAAAAAAAAAAAAAAAACAAACGAAAACGACTTTTATTTATCCGGGGGATTTAGAAAAGCATTTTTTTTTTTCAATTGCATAGAAATATCGTATAAAGCTATCAAATAAATTTTGGAAAAACAATTTTCCAAATTTTTTAAAATTTTTTTAGTTATTTCAAAATATTATTTTCAATGCTAATTAAAATGGGTTTTCATTGGCATTACTTAATGCCAACGAAAAGTTTTTCATTTAATGCCAATTAAATAATTTTTCATTAGCACTACTTTTTTCAATGCTAGTGAAATGAAATTTCATTAGCACTACTTTTTTTCAATGCTAGTGAAATGAAATTTCATTAGCACTACTTTTTTTCAATGCTAGTGAAATGAAATTTCATTAGCACCACTTTTTTCAATGCTAGTGAAATGAAATTTCATTAGCACTACTTTTTTTCAATGCTAGTGAAATGAAATTTCATTAGCACTACATTTTTCAATGCTAGTGAAATGAAATTTCATTAGCATTACTTTTTTTAATGCTAATTAAAAAGTAATGATAATGCTTATAGACCCAACTCTGATATCTGATAACTTTCAAAAATATTGTAATCATAAATAACATAACATACACTAATGAACGAGAAAAAATCTTAAACTATGTAAAACACAATAGATTCACAAATTACTTAGTTACCGAATATCAATTTACCAATAATACAGACCTTCAGCTCGAAAATACAAATATTTTATCTAAAATTGTTATTAAATTAGAAAATAATCATTCCAAAATTACTTTTGTATTAGTTTTTATTATATTTACTTATTTAATGATAAAGCTTCTTAAACATTGTCCAATATCAAATTTATTTCCCATTAATTTGCAAAGATCAAGTTCTTTAAATAATTCACAACCCCCAGAAGTTGAGCTTGACATATTAAATAGATTAAATAATCAAATTGAATTTTTATCAGGAAACCATTAAGAATCGAGGACGATTCTTTTTAAGAAAGGGAGGAGTTATCACCCAGATCACAGAGCAATGCTTATTGCAATTATAAGCAATATTTCAAATTAGGTTTCCATTCCAATTGCTCAGTTTCCTCACTCTCATTAGACCCTTTTCAGTCAACACTGTACTTTTGGGGGTCTGCCACGCCCCCTTCTGCCTGTTACATACATTCTGCCAAATGCATTATACCCTTTTTTGCCCATTTTCAATGGGCTCAGGGTATAAAAATATATTTTTCGAATACGTATTCACGATTTGGTTAATTTGCATGCGATTTGTGGGTACATTGGACTCGGGTTCAAAACGGCTCTTTGTTTTGAACAAAATTTGTATCATAATTTTTTTTGTTCATTACATTAAATTATTTACATACTTATTAATAATACATATACATTAATAATACTAATACATACTTTTTAAATGAATACTTTACATACTTAATCAATAGTTTTATGTGATGCACATTTTGCAATCAGTACCATGAATTAGCAGCAAAACGAATTTAGTTCTATAAATAGCTTTATTTGCACATGTATGTATGTGTGTATGTAGGGCTTCTCTTCTAACGAGCGAGACATAATTGAAACAAAAGAAACGTGCAAAACGTACAACGAAAAAAAATGATATACATTGATATTGCCACACGCAAATATAATGCTCCGATGGCTCTGATGATAGAGCCGTGTATTTCGAAGCGATGAGTCGAGAGTTCGAATCCCGTTTCAATCTTGCCCATGTGCAACTTTTTTTTTTTTTTTTTTGTCAACTATTTCCTTTTTTTTTGTCAACTATTTTCTTTATTACAATTTGTACTTTTTTAACAACTTGTATTTTCTTTGATTTTGTGAAAAGAGTAACTAAATATATATATATAATATAATCTGTATTTTATTATTCACGTATTGTATTATAGTTAGTATTAATACCAGTTCTGTCACAGACTAGCACCCCTAACTGTAGGCTATAGGATAGCATATAGTCTGTAGCATTTTATGTTTACCATATTTTACTGAAATTGAATTAATCGGTTGTGAACGTTTGGGTATCGAGCAAGTTACTGTCGAGTGCGCTCGACTGTAGACATACCACACCTCATCGCGAGCGAAGCGAGCCGGGGGTAGGCGAGCGAAGCGAGCAGGGGGCGGAGCCCCCTTGTTTTTTTTTAAATCGGTCCTTTATTTACACTCTTCAACACCTCTAGAATAAAGTTTATAGAGATGTTTCACAAGATATTCGTGACCTGGTGACCAAATCAGTGTTGGTAAACGAGCTGTAAAGTGACAAGTAGTTGCACAGGGCAACAACAATAATAGGCAATTTTGTATGGAAAAAAAAAACTAGTTGAGACCGCCAACAAATTTTTTCGGCTAAATTTATGATAAATTGCTCTCTATTTGGAGTTTTTTTTTTTGGATTTGGAGTTGGCCCAGTCTAATAGACTATTACCAAATCGAGAAACACTCAGAATTACGATAATTACCACTATCAATATATATATGGCCCTCCGCCATATGTTCATAAATGAACATGGTATTTAACCAACCCTCGGAATGCGCTGCCGAATGTGCGTTAATTTGTTATTTGTTATTTCGACTTGCAGATGTGTGGTAAACCACTTGAAGAGGTCACCAAGGCGTTAGAATGCACCACATGGGAAATGATCCTGGCGCTCAGAAATAGATGGACAAGGACAACATCAAGAGAGATCGAAACAGACGTGTTTTATTTGTCTAGTAAATTTTCTTAGTTTTCTGTTGATTAAAACCCTTCGTGAACAACCTATTGACTTGCTGTGTAAGTTGTAATCATTTGTGCATTGTGGTCCCAATAAATTGCATTTTTAGTTTTGATAACCTTAGTTTTGCATTTCTTTTAATTTTTTACATTCTTGTGCGTGTGTTTGTTTGTGTATTTCGGCTATTGCTTTACACCTCGCTCACACAAGATTATTTTTATTGTAAGCACACCAATTGTTTTTGTTTGTGCTTACATCTCCTTATCTCAGTTTCGACGCTTCGCACATTTCATTACTTTTGTTTGTGCGTGTATTCGCTGTTGCATTTCGCTTTTGTTTAGCAGCGCGCTCTCACAAGCAAATTATTTTTGTATTTTGCTCTCTTGCATAGAGCTTATTTGAGTGCCTCCTGCTCTATTTAAGTGCGCAATTCTGCCTACTCTGCCTAGTTATTTATCTGTTTAGCCCCTGTTGGAAAAATGTTGTGCTGCAGGAAAAACTGCACTATCAAGTGTGCTGATGATTCTGCGCAGCCGCAATTTATTTATAGTTGGTTGTGTGAAAATATCATGCATGCAAAGTGTGCTGGATTTTCTGGTCGAGAATGTGATAAGATCATTGCCGTTTCTAAAAAGGAATGTGGTGCAGTGAAATGGTCTTGTCCAATATGCATCGAGTTTCAAATTGATTTCTCAAGATTTCAATCGGCCCAAGTCATCGTGTCTTCGGTGCGGGCTCGATCCGGTCGGAAGGGTTGACCTCCTCGCAATGCATCTCCTATAAATATTGCATCTCCTATAAATAATACTGATAACGTAGCTGCCTCTACATCCGTGATCCCTATTCTAAGGGCCGTTTTTATACCCTGAGCCTATTAAAAATGGATGTAACAGGCAGAAGGGCAGACCCCCAAAAGTATATATATTCTTGATCAGGAACAACAGCCGAGTCGATTGAGACATGTCCGTCTGTCTGTCCGTCTGTCTGTCCGTCTGTCTGTCCGTCTGTCTGTCCGTCTGTTTGAACGCGTCGATCTCAGAAACCATAAGAGCTAGAGACTTCAAACTTGGAATGTAGGTTCCTGGATACCGTACGCAGATCAAGTTTGTTTTTATTTTTGGATCGGACAACTATATAATATAGCTGCCATAGGAACGATACATCGAAAATGAAGTTTTTTTATGAAAAGCTTCTTCAATTTTTGAAATATCTCAACCAATCTCACACGATATACATTTGGGGTGGTATTATACATCCTGACCAAAATTGGTTAAAGCCGGCCCACTATATGATATAGCTGTCATAGAGACGCTCTGCCGAAAATCAAGCATATGTATGAAATAGTTTTTTGTTTTTTGAGATATCGTAACCAAACTGTTAGAATATGCATCTGGGCTGTTATTATACATCCTCACCGAATTTGGTCCAAATCGGAACACTATATCATATAGCTGCCATAGAGACGCTCAGTCGAAAATCAAGTTTAAGTAAGAAAAAGTTTTTTGTTTTTAGAGATAGCCTAACCAAACTGATAGAATGAACATTTAAGTTCGTCTCATATATTCTGGCCAAATTTGGTTCAGATCGGACCACTATATCATATAGCTGCAATAGAGACGTTCAATCGAAAAGTAAGTGTTAGTATGAAAAATGTTTTGGTTTTTTGAGATATCTTAACCAAACTGATAGAATATGCATTTAGGTTGGTTTTGTACATTTTGACCAGATTTGGTTCAAATCGGTTCCATATATCATATAGCTGCCACAGGAACAATTCGTCGAAAATCAACTTTTATAAATGAGTACCTGGGCTCAGGGTATTAACTGTCGAGCGTGCTCGACTGTATCCGCACCTCACCGCGAGCGAAGCGAGCCGGGGGTAGGCGAGCGAAGCGAGCAGGGGGCGGAGCCCCCTTGTTTTTTTTTAATCCTTTTGGCTGCTAGTACTTGTACACTACAACCACTGTCTAATTTGCAGTAGTTTACGTCGCGAATTGGACAGAAAATCGATTTCGTTTATTCTATCTAGTATATTCGTTGGTTAACTAATTTTCAAAATTAAGTTTTGTCGTTAAACTTTTCAAATATATAAGATACAAAATTGTCAAAGTTTGAATTAGGCATGAAAACGATGCAAGAACATCCTTGTTACTTGCTGGAGATGTCATATCGACAACAAACCAACAAAATGCACAGTATTCGTTTTTGCATAATTAATCTCCTACAATATTTTGTAAAACCGAGAGGTTTGAAATGATTGCAGACTATGCAGGATTTTTTTTTTTTACCTGAAGCAGTTGCTACTTCATTAAACCTGAAAAAGTTGCTCATTGAATTTAACCTGATGCAGTTGCTAATATAAAGCAGTTGTAGCCTAAAACCGTTGTTAACATGAATAAGTTGAAACAACATTTATTTTTCATAATTTTGTCGTCATTGGTTTCAAGACAATATTTTGAAGATCGTAAAGGTTGATTTTTATGCAGAATTTTCACAACTCGAAGCAGTTGCTACATGAATGGGTGGTATAAAATAAATGCATTGAACAATTGTGAACATAAAGCAGATGATAGCCAATATCAATTGTTAACCTTTAATTTTGTAGTCATTGGTTTCAAGATGGATCTTTTCTGGATGGATCGTTTCTGGACGCTATGTGGGATCGCGCCGACAAGTGCACGGCTATTCGCTTTCACTGGAGGAGCACATCAACGAGAACCTTGAGAGGCTTTGGCGAATGGATGATTTGAAAAGGCCAATCGATAACTCCGGAATGTTTATGCGAACCGTTCATCAGCAACCAGACGGGAGAATTGTTGTTCGGCTTCCATTTAAGGATCTTACATATCACTTGGGATCTTCGTATCCCTGCTGGAAAAATGTTGACTAGTGTCAATTCGAATAGTTCTAGATCTAGTATTAAGGCAACTAGTACAAGAAAAAGTAGCTTAGTAAATAGTATTAAGGCTACTAAAATTAGACTGTTTGCAAACGGATTAGATTTGGATGTGTTGATCTAGCTAAATTTAACAAAGGACTATATTTATGTGAGTTAAAAACAATCCCACGTCAGAATTTTTATCAACAGTTCCTCTAGAACTGTCTTAAAAGTAGTTAAAATGATGTGGATATTGAACTGGTTGCAAAGACACTAGATTTGTGTGAGTTGAAAAATACAAAAAACAAAAATCTTATCATTAGACCGTCTAAAACTGTGCTAAAAGTAGTTTAATGAGATGAGAGTTTAACTGGTTACAAAGGACTAGATTTGTGTGAGTTTATTCTTATCAGCTGTCCCTTTAAAACTTTTTTTAAAGTGTTGAATAAGGTGCAAATTTTGTCATAAAGTTGCATGTGAGCAATAGATGGCGCTATAAGCCAAAGCAATGGGGTTCAATGTAGTGCAGTGGCGCGATCTACCGAAAATATTTACTATGGCTGACTAGTGATGTAAAAATATATCGAAATAGCGACAACTAGATTTTCGCGGATGCGATTATTGAGTACTTCAACTTGATGATTTTTTTTTGGAGATCTATCGAGTTGATTAAATCTTAAAAGTAGTTAAAATGATGTGGATATTGAACTGGTTGTTCAATATTTGTGTGAGTTGAAAAATACAAAATCCAAAAATCTTATCATTAGATCGTCTAAAACTGTGCTAAAAGTAGTTTAATGAGATGAGAGTTTAACTGGTTACAAAGGACTAGATTTGTGTGAGTTTAATCTTATCAGCTGTCCCTTTAAAACTTTTTTTAAAGTGTTGAAAAAGGTGCAAATTTTGAGCTTTGTCATAAAGTTGCATGTGAGCAATGTGTGGGTTAGCTCCAAATTAAAAAAAAACCCCCAAAGAGGGCGATTTATCATGAATTTAGCCGAAAAAATTAGTTGGCGTTATACGATGAGGTGGCCATCGGCACCGGACAAACATCCCAGGACCCCCGGGCAAATGCTGGAAAACTCGAGGAAATTTTCGAAATAGTTCGCAGGAGCCTGGAGAAGATGTGGTTGAAGGAACACCATTCGTCCAACGCGGTGGACGGATTCGCGGATAAATTGGCACCTAGGTTTGGTGGACCCTATCAGATCGTGGACTTCGTAGTTATCACCGGTAATTTGTAAATTACAATCCCAGGTAGACAAAAAGATACGACGAGCACACGTGGGAGACCTGAAACCACACGCTGCAGCGGGAGAACAAGGGCAGAGCAACAACAGTGTACACATGTGTCGCGCCAACATGAAAATTGGCAAACCAAAATGCAAGCAATGCATGACAAAGATAAGAGAGAACCAAACTTACATATAAGCTGCAGAGCGAGCAGCAGCCGGCGGCAGAGCGAGAGGAGACAAGAGAACACAAGCATTTGCCGGCAGCGCAGCAGCCAACGGATGACGGCAGAACAATAATAGATTTGAAAAACGACAAACAAGCGCCGCTAGCGTCGCAGCAGCCGTCGACAGAACAAAGAAGAGCAGAGAGAGCAAGTGCATGTGTTGTAGCGCGCCGTTACTCGGTCTGCACAACAAAAGATGAGCAATGGGCACATGTATTTGAATACAGACGTAAGCATACATGTATCGTGACGTCAGCAGACAGAGCAAATGCATAATGTTTGCCATTAGCAATGCAGCATCTGTCGTGGCGCTCTGCAGAGAGCGACCGGTCAACCAAATTGCAAACCGTAGGCCGCGGTTCGATTCCCCGCTCTGATGGGCCAATAGAAACATAGTTGAACCAAAAATAAAACACTGCAAGTTAAAAATACCATATTTCTTTTAGATTTAAATTTTACTCAGGAACAAGATTAAATTGAATAAAAACTTTATTAATTCGCAAAAAAAAACAAGGGGGCTCCGCCCCCTACTCGCTTCGCTCGCGGTGAGGTGCGGCTACATTCGAACACGCTCGACAGTAGGATACCCTGAGCCCAGGTACTCTTTTATAAATGTTGATTTTCGACCAATTGCTCCTATGGCAGCTATATGATATATGGAACCGATCTGAACCAAATCTGGTCAGAATGTACAAAACCAACATAAATGCATATTCTATCAGTTTGATTAAGATATCTCAAAAAACAAAAAACTTTTTTATACTAAAACTTGATTTTCGGCAGAGCGGCTGTATGACAGCTATATGATATAGTGGGCCGATTTGGACCAAATTTGGTCAGGATGAATAATACCACCCCAAATATATATCGTGTGAGATTGGTTGAGATATCTCAAAAATTAAAGATGCTTTTCATACAAAAACTTCATTTTCGATGTATCGTTCCTATGGCAGCTATATGATATAGTTGTCCGATCCAAAAATAAAAACAAACTTGATCTGCGTACGGTATCCAGGAACCTACATACCAAGTTTGAAGTCTCTAGCTCTTATGGTTTCTGAGATCGACGCGTTCAAACAGACGGACAGACAGACGGACAGTCAGACGGACAGACAGACGGACAAGGCTCAATCGACTCGACTGTTGATCCTGATCAAGAATATATATACTTTTGGGGGACTGCCACGCCCCCTTCTGCCTGTTACATACATTCTGCCATATGCATTATACCCTTTTTTGCCCATTTTTAATGGGCTCAGGGTATAATAAAATAAATAAGGCAACTAATACAATAAAAAGTAGCTTAGTAAATAGTATTAGGGCAACTAAAATTAGACTGTTTGCAAACGGATTAGATTTGGATGTGTTGACCTAGCTAAATTTAACAAAGGACTAGATTTATGTGAGTTAAAAACAATCCCACGTCAGAATTTTTATCAACAGTTCCTCTAGAACTGTCTTAAAAGTAGTTAAAATGATGTGGATATTGAACTGGTTGCAAAGACACTAGATTTGTGTGAGTTGAAAAATACAAAATCCAAAAATCTTATCATTAGATCGTCTAAAACTGTGCTAAAAGTAGTTTAATGAGATGAGAGTTTAACTGGTTACAAAGGACTAGATTTGTGTGAGTTTAATCTTATCAGCTGTCCCTTTAAAACTTTTGAAAAAGGTGCAAATTTTGAGCTTGGTCATAAAGTTGCATGTGAGCAATAGATGGCGCTATAAGCCAAAGCAATGGAGTTCAATGTAGTGCAGTGGCGCGATCTACCGAAAATATTTACTACGGCTGACTAGTGATATAAAAATATATCGAAATATCGATATCAACTCGATGATTTTTTTTTGGCGATCTATCGAGTTGATTAAATCGATTTCCATGAAAAATCGACAACTCACTGGGGCTTGTTCATCGTAACTAATTTTCAAAATTAAGTTTTGTCGTTAAATTTTTCAAAAATATAAGCAACAAAATTGTCAAAGTTTGAATTAGGCATGAAAACGATGCAAGAAAAATAAGATTTCTAATAAAGGTACGAGTGTATTTTAAGATTGCAATTGCGTTTTTGAAAAAACTCGATGTTTGCAACTCGATCTATTATTTTCCGATATATCGACAACTCGATACCTATTTATGGCGATCTTCTATTTCGATATAAAACTCGATCTAAAATTTGGATTTACATCACTACTGCTGACCATAAAATAGTGGTTGCGCTAATTGCGCATTGTCTGTTGGTTTTAAAAACTAAAAGTAAATTTCATCGATGAACGTATGAAACGCATTCATGTATCTATTAATTTAACTAAAAAAACTTCTGCAAATTAAAAATACTGTAACGATCCTTAAAGCTTCACCGGGCTAACTCGGTCGGCGTTGTGGGTTTCGTGCAACAAATTTATATTTTGCAGCACTTGCGAATAAATAAGAACTCAGATATATTTTCAATATTTCAATGATGTGGTTTATTTGCGACTTCGATGCCGACTCTTAATTGTACAAAGGAAATGGTTATGTAAATTGATTATGCTGGTGTATCCTGTTTGGTCCGGTCGTCGTCCTGCCGAGTCGATTCTTGGTCATCTGTTATAGTGCGGTTTGTTCCGCCGGCCTGGGGGGGGGGAAAATCCTGGTAATATAACTCGGAATGTCTTGACAGGGTCCTGGCAACGCGAGGACAATTGGCTGTGGATCCTGGCAACGCGAGGATATTCTGAACTAGGCCCTGACAGCGCGAGGACAATTGACTGGGGATCCTGGCAACGCGAGGATATTCTAAACTAGGTCATGACAGCGCGAGGACAATTGGCTGGGGATCCTGGCAACGCGAGGATATTCTGAACTAGGTCCTGACAGCGCGAGGACAATTGGCTGGGGATCCTGGCAACGCGAGGATATTCTGAACTAAGTCCTGACAGCGCGAGGACAATTGGCTGGGGATCCTGGCAACGCGAGGATATTCTGAACTAGGTCCTGACAGCGCGAGGACAATTGACTGGGGATCCTGGTAACGCGAGGATATTCTGAACTAGGTCCTGACAGCGCGAGGACAATTGGCTGGGGATCCTGGCAACGCGAGGATATTCTGAACTAGGACCTGACAGCGCGAGGACAATTGACTGGGGATCCTGGCAACGCGAGGGTATTCTGAACTAGGTCCTGCCAGCGCGAGGACAATTGACTGGGGATCCTGGCAACGCGAGGATATTCTGAACTAGGTCCTGACAGCGCGAGGACAATTAGATCTCTACCTTCAAACTTCGCTACTTCTCAAAGACTCACTCGCATTTGTGACTGCATGCCCTTTTATAGTTTGTGAGCCGAAAACTAACGGCACATGCACTCACCAGTCAATCATTTGCGAGCTGAAAACTAACGGCACCTGCACTCACCAGTCAATTGTTTGTGAGCCGAAAACTAACGGCACATGCACTCACCAGTCAGTTGTTTGTGAGCCGAAAACTAACGGCACATCTGTCGCGAGCGTCGCTATAACGGTGACATGTTCCATGGGCGTCGCTGAGGGGGTTCAAACCGTGGGTCAACCCGTTGTGGTGGAAATAATAACATGTATTTTGTGAGAAACAAATATGTTTCTCACACTCCCCTCTTTCTTCGGGAAGCGAATGAAGTGAATGCCCGCGCAAGTATACACGTCATAAACGGTGGAAGGGGGTAAAAAGGGCAACTTCACTGCCGAAATGCATCAAAGAAAAATTGCATTTGTCCGACAGCGCGGGGAATCGAACCGCGGCCTACGGTTTGCAATTTCGGTTGACCAGCTGCTCTCTGCACAGGTAATGCTGTATTGGTAATGGCAAACATAATGCAGTTGCTCTGTCTGCTGACGTCACGAGACATGTGTACAGTGGGCCGACTCCTATGTTCCGTTGCTGAATTCACTTGTTTGTCTTGTTTTTTTATATATATTTATATATATGCACATATAAATATATATATTCCCCTCTTTCTTCGGGAAAAAATATTGTGTGGGCATGGTAGAGTTGCCACCCGTAAATAAAAAAATTAGATTTTTATGTTAAAAATAAAAATTCCCTTTTTTTTTTTTGTCCCTTCGAGTGTGTCCGCCGTCTGTGGTGGAAAAAAAAATTTTGGTGTGGAAGGGTTGTCAGCCAAAAAAATTTTTTTTAAAACACATCCTTGTGCTTGGTGCTTGTGCCCGCCGTGTAAAAAAAATTTTTGGGTGTGGTAGGGTTGTCACACAAAAAAAAAATTTTTTTTTTTAAAACAAATCCTTGTGCTTCGTGCATGTGCCCGCCGTGTAAAAAAAATTTTTGGGTGTGGTAGGGTTGCCACCCAAAAAAAATTTTTTTTTTTTAAACAAATCCTTGTGCTTCGTGCATGTGCCCGCCGATACACTGGTGTTGACTGCCAAGGTGATCTCCGGCAATGCTTCATCCCAACACCTTTGATTTGTCCCTGCATATTGAGCTATCATCGTTTTTACGGTGCGATTTTCTCGTTCTGTTGGATTTTCCTGTGGTGTGTATGGTGCCGTATATTGATGTTTCACACCCAAATCCTGCAAGAAGTCCTTGAAAGCCTTGCTCGTAAACTGTGCGCCGTTGTCGGTGATGAAGACTTTCGGTACACCAAACCTTGCCAGTATTCTCTCCCTGAACACCTTCTGTAGAGCTGCCGCCGTTGCACTCCGCCACGGTATCAGTTCGGTCCATTTCGAAAATCGGTCTATAAATACTAACAATGTCGTATTTCCGTGTTTTGACCGTGGTAATGGACCTACGAAATCTGCGCACACCGTTGCCCATGGTTCCGCTGGAATCTGGGTTAGCATCTGGCCGGCTGCCTGTAACTGGTTCGGTTTGTATCGTTGACAGACCTCGCACCGTTGTACATAGTTGCGGACATACCGTTGGTACGCATAATTTCCATGCTGGTACATCCTCATGCCCGGCTCGGTGAGGGATGTGTCTATATAGATTACCAGACTCCTCCAAGTAGTCTGGGAATTTTCTTGGGTCTTTGCCAATCTTATGTAGCATCTTCTGTACCCATTTGCAGTCCGTGCCGATATTTGCTGTTTCATTTGGGGCATCGACTCGTGCGCAGATCACCTGTTCCAGTGGTTGCCTGGATAGCGCGTCTGCCACTACATTCAGCTTTCCTTTCCGATAAGCCACTTCGTAATCGTACTGCTGTAACTCAAACGCCCATCTGGCGATACGACCGGTGGGGCTGTCGATAGAATTTAACCATTTTAACGCCATGTGGTCTGTCACGACCGCGAAATGGTAACCCTCTAGGTATGGTCTCATCTTTTGAATTGCCCAGACGATTGCCAAGCATTCTTTTTATGAACTCAATAGTTTATCTCGGGACCGTGGAGTGTTCTACTGGCATATGCGATCACCCGCTCTCCCTCGCTGGATTCCTGCGTGAGTATGGCTCCTAATCCATAGTTGCTAGCATCAGTTTGCAATGTGAACTGCTGGCTGAAATCGGGACACGCCAAGACTGGTGCCTTTGTCAGCTTCTCCTTCACCATCTCGAACGACTGCTGATGCTTTTCGCTCCATACCCACTTTACGCCTTTCTTCAATAATCCGATGAGGGGATGTACCGTGTTCGAAAAATCAGGAACAAATCGCCTATACCAAGATGCCACTCCAAGATATTGTCGCAGCTCCTTGACATTCGTGGGTGGTTTTAATTGTGAAATTGCAGCCACTTTATCCGGGTCGGTGGATATTCCATGGTCGGTTACCAAGTGACCCAGATATTTTATTTCTTTTTTGAAGAAGTCGCACTTGTCGACGTTGATCTTCCAATTCGCTGCCCGCAGTCGTCGAAACACCTCTTTTAAATTGGCCATGTGGTCCTCCAACGTTTTCCCCATGACAATGATGTCGTCCAGGTATGCGAAAGCATGGGGCAACTTTTCCGGGCCAATCACCCGATCCAACGCACGCTGGAACGTTGCCGACGCTGAATGAAGTCCGAATGGCATGACTTTCCAATGGAATAATCCTCTGCCTGGGACGGTGAATGCGGTCAATGGTCGACTTGATTTTTCCATTGGGATTTGCCAATAGCCGTCTTTCAAATCGAGGCTCGTTATGTAGTGAGCTTCCCTCAGTTGATCCAAAATGTGGTGTACTCTGGGTAAAGGATATGCGTCCTTGACCGATCGACTGTTTAATTGCCGGAAGTCGACACACAGTCTCCATTTGCCCGTCTTTTTCTTGACCATCACTATCGGTGCGCTGTGTGGACTGTTAGAAGCCTCGATACATCCTTTGGCGAGCAGTTCGTCGATCTGCTTGTTGATCTCCTCCTGCATTCTTGGATTCTTCGGGAAGTACCGTTGCTTAATCGGTCGGTCATCGTTCATCACAATTCGATGTTCCGTAATTGGAGATGTGCCGTTCATGACCGTGAATACGGCTAATTCCTGCCGAAGAAATTCATCCACAGCTGCATCTGGATGTAAGGGTTCGCCACGTTCCCTGTTGATACTTGTTGTCTCCTTCACGATTGGTTCTTCTTCTTGTGTTACTTGTTCTTGTGTTACTTGCTCTTGTGTTACTTGTTCTTGTGTTACTTGCTCTTGTGTTACTTGCTCTTGTGTTACTTGTTCTTGTACGTGTGCCGTGGTGACCACCGAGAGTCTCTCATCTCGTCCTTTGGTGATTTGTCGACGAGTCGGGATTCTGACTTCGATGCCGGCGCATTCAAAGATTGTTCCTATATTAGCCAGAAAATCCCATCCCAGCACCAATTCGTCGATGACTCCTGGTAGGACTAATAGCGGCATCTCCACCTTTTTGTTTCCTAGTTTGATCTGCACCTCCACTTGTCCCGTCACGACACCCGTTCGGCCATCTGCCAATCGCACCTGTTTTTGTGTTGCTCCCAATTCAAATCGTTCTTCGCACAACGTCACTGCTAACTGCTCGCTTATGAAACTGCTCGTTGCCCCCGTGTCGATGGTAGCGTTGTAGAGGTTTTTGCCGATTTGAACTGTTGCCGACAGGCGTTGGCCCTCGTCCTTCAACATGCCGATTAATTGTGTGGAGCCGCTTCTATCGGCATCCGCTCGCTCCTGGGCGCTGGATGCCGTCGATCGTTTCCCTGTCGGCAACACTGAACTGTGCGAACCCCTATTCGTCCACATATCCAACAGAATAGAAGACTCGGGTTTTGACATTCTCTCGCCCAATGTCCTTCATTTCCACATCTTCTACATGCCTGTGTTGGGTTTGGAATATGCGTTGGCTGTCCCGCAAATGATCTTGGTGTTGGTTGTGGTTGTGACCTTGCGTTGTCTGTACAACGAGGACATGGGCCTCTGGTTTCAGTTGGCCTGGTGTCTTCTATGGCCATTAGTCTGGGACGGTTTATACGAGTTTGTTGCCGCAATTTCTCCCTGTCTCGCTCCAGCTCTTCAAACTCTTCCGCTAGTTGCATTAGCTCGATCAAACTGCCGTTCTGATATGGTCTTGCGAATGCTCTGAAGTCGGGAAGGCTGCTGTTGTATATCAGGGGTGCTCAGTGCCTATACACACAACACACATTTATTTTTGTTTTGCACATAGCATATGGAAGTGTGTGAGCTTACACATTAGTAGGCTGCTAGTGCACATTGACAAATTACACTAACAATTTTTGACTTTTGGTTTTCCGTCCCTTTCGATCCTTTTAAAACCAAAACAATTTTAGGCATTCGCTCTCTTTCTTTTCATTTTCTGACATGCCGACGAGCTCGGCAACAACAATTTCATAGATTTTCTAGTTGTGTGAGAGACTTGTCGTAAATCCGAATGTAATTTGTTGTTGCCTTATTGTTTCGTATACACTGAAATAATAACCTGGAGGCGCTTCTAAAACTATCAATAACCAAAATTAAAATAAATATTGATGAATTTTTAAATCAGTATTAAAAAACATTTTATATTTTTTTATTTTGTTTGAAGTAACATTTTCCATTTTTTTCCAGTGTACACATTGACACAACAAATTTTTTAGTTACATGTGTGCGTGCGATTTATTATATTTGTATTAGTGCGTACACTTTGAGCACCCCTGTTGTATATCTTTTCCCGTTCCTTCTCCTTTGAAAGCCTTAAAGGCCTCATCAAAGTCTGCATCTACCATGAACTTCTTGAATCCTGATAATATAACTCGGAATGTCTTGACGGGGTCCTGGCAACGCGAGGACAATTGGCTGGGGATCCTGGCAACGCGAGGATATTCTGAACTAGGCCCTGACAGCGCGAGGACAATTGACTGGGGACGCGAGGACAATAAGATCTCTACCTTCAAACTTCTCTACTTCTCAAAGACTCACTCGCATCTGTGACTGCATGCCCTTTTATAGTTTGTGAGCCGAAAACTAACGGCACATGCACTCACCAGTCAATCATTTGCGAGCTGAAAACTAACGGCACCTGCACTCACCAGTCAATTGTTTGTGAGCCGAAAACTAACGGCACATGCACTCACCAGTCAGTTGTTTGTGAGCCGAAAACTAACGGCACATCTGTCGCGAGCGTCGCTATAACGGTGACACGTTCCATGGGCGTCGCTGAGGGGGTTCTAACCGTGGGTCAACCCGTTGTTGTGGAAATAAGAACATGTATTTTGTGAGAAACAAATATGTTTCTCACAGTACCATATTTTTTTTAGATTAAAATTTTATTCAGAAACAAGATTAAATTGAATAAATTGCCGCCTATAAAAGGGGCAAACTTCCACGCATGCGTTCTATTCGAAAAAGATGAGTAACCGCAGCAACAACACCACAAAGGCCAACAGCAGGCGAGCCCGTGTGTCACCAAAACCCACGCGGTTGCCATTCCACCCTCAGCAGGTAACCAGGGCGATACATCGGCTGATACCATGACGGACGTGCTGGAGTTGATGCCGTCGCTCACGTGGCCAGAACAGGTGGTGGCGGCGGTAGAGACGTCCGAGGCAGCGGCAGCGACCAGACCCGGTGGCTTACATCGAGTTGTCCTCGGAGTCGGAGCAGGAGGAGGCTGGACCGGCCGACTCGACGACGATGCCCAGTCAGTCCCCCGCACCAAGGAGTCCACCACCACCGACGCCGCGACGGCCGACGTCCCTGGGTAAGTCGCCAATAACGCCCGATGCAACGGTTCCCAGGTGGCAACCGACGTCGCCGTGCTACATGCCGCCATCACCCTCTGCCGGGACGTGGGTGGAGTCACCAGGCTACCGGCCAATGACGCCGTGCTTCGCCCTGTGCCAATTGCCTTTAGACCTGAATAAGTTTGATACATTATGCATAAGACTGGTGAAATTATTGTTAAAAATATCCTTGGCTACCAGTGACAGCAACTGTGCACAAAATAATCGTCCATTCCAGGGAAATATTAGAAAATACCATACTTCCAGTTCAATACTTTGGAGAAGCTGCTGAATCTCGCAATAAATATTAAAAGTCCGATAGACTTCATCACGCAAGAAAATGCAGCAGAAAAGCTAATTTTACGGACGTATTTAATCGCGCAATGGATACTTCAGATCCAATAATATCTCGCTTAAAAATAAATCGACGTATGCAAAAACAGAAAAGTAATCACCTGCCAAATTAAGTAGATGATAGCCAATATCAATTGTTAACCTTTAATTTGTAGTCATTGGTTTCAAGATGGATCGTTTCTGGATGGATCGTTTCTGGACGCTATGTGGGATCGCGCCGACAAGTGCACGGCTATTCGCTTTCACTGGAGGAGAACATCAACGAGAACCTTGAGAGGCTTTGTCGAATTGTTGATTTATAAAGGCCAATCGATAACTCCGGAATGTTTAAGCGAACCGTTCATCAGCAACCAGACGGGAGAATTGTTGTTCGGCTTCCATTTAAGGATCTTACATATCACTTGGGATCTTCGTATCCCTGCTGGAAAAATGTTGACTAGTGTCAATTCGAATAGTTCTAGATCTAGTATTAAGGCAACTAGTACAAGAAAAAGTAGCTTAGTAAATAGTATTAAGGCTACTAAAATTAGACTGTTTGCAAACGGATTAGATTTGGATGTGTTGATCTAGCTAAATTTAACAAAGGACTAGATTTATGTGAGTTAAAAACAATCCCACGTCAGAATTTTTATCAACAGTTCCTCTAGAACTGTCTTAAAAGTAGTTAAAATGATGTGGATATTGAACTGGTTGTTCAATATTTGTGTGAGTTGAAAAATACAAAATCCAAAAATCTTATCATTAGATCGTCTAAAACTGTGCTAAAAGTAGTTTAATGAGATGAGAGTTTAACTGGTTACAAAGGACTAGATTTGTGTGAGTTTAGTCTTATCAGCTGTCCCTTTAAAACTTTTTTTAAAGTGTTGAAAAAGGTGCAAATTTTGAGCTTTGTCATAAAGTTGCATGTGAGCAATGTGTGGGTTAGCTCCAAATTAAAAAAAAAACCCCAAAGAGGGCGATTTATCATGAATTTAGCCGAAAAAATCAGTTGGCGTTATACGATGAGGTGGCCATCGGCACCGGACAAACATCCCAGGACCCCCGGGCAAATGCTGGAAAACTCGAGGAAATTTTCGAAATAGTTCGCAGGAGCCTGGAGAAGATGTGGTTGAAGGAACACCATTCGTCCAACGCGGTGGACGGATTCGCGGATAAATTGGCACCTAGGTTTGGTGGACCCTATCAGATCGTGGACTTCGTAGTTATCACCTGTAATTTGTAAATTACAATCCCAGGTAGACAAAAAGATACGACGAGCACACGTGGGAGACCTAAAACCACACGCTGCAGCGGGAGAACAAGGGCAGAGCAACAACAGTGTACACATGTGTCGCGCCAACATGAAAATTGGCAAACCAAAATGCAAGCAATGCATGACAAAGATAAGAGAGAACCAAACTTACATATATGCTGCAGAGCGAGCAGCAGCCGGCGGCAGAGCGAGAGGAGACAAGAGAACACAAGCATTTGCCGGCAGCGCAGCAGCCAGCGGATGACGGCAGAACAATAATAGATTTGAAAAACGACAAACAAGCGCCGCTAGCGTCGCAGCAGCCGTCGACAGAACAAAGAAGAGCAGAGAGAGCAAGTGCATGTGTTGTAGCGCGCCGTTACTCGGTCTGCACAACAAAAGATGAGCAATGGGCACATGTATTTGAATACAGACGTAAGCATACATGTATCGTGACGTCAGCAGACAGAGCAAATGCATAATGTTTGCCATTAGCAATGCAGCAATGGTCAACCAAATTGCAAACCGTAGGCCGCGGTTCGATTCCCCGCTCTGATGGGCCAATAGAAACAAAAATAAAACACTGCAAGTTAAAAATACCATATTTCTTTTAGATTTAAATTTTACTCAGGAACAAGATTAAATTGAATAAAAACTTTATTAATTCGCAAAAAAAATAAAATAAATAAGGCAACTAGTACAATAAAAAGTAGCTTAGTAAATAGTATTAGGGCTACTAAAATTAGACTGTTTGCAAACGGATTAGATTTGGATGTATTGACCTAGCTAAATTTAACAAAGGACTAGATTTATGTGAGTTAAAAACAATCCCACGTCAGAATTTTTATCAACAGTTCCTCTAGAACTGTCTTAAAAGTAGTTAAAATGATGTGGATATTGAACTGGTTGCAAAGACACTAGATTTGTGTGAGTTGAAAAATACAAAAACCAAAAATCTTATCATTAGATCGTCTAAGACTGTGCTAAAAGTAGTTTAATGAGATGAGAGTTTAACTGGTTACAAAGGACTAGATTTGTGTGAGTTTAATCTTATCAGCTGTCCCTTTAAAACTTTTGAAAAAGGTGCAAATTTTGAGCTTTGTCATAAAGTTGCATGTGAGCAATAGATGGCGCTATAAGCCAAAGCAATGGAGTTCAATGTAGTGCAGTGGCGCGATCTACCGAAAATATTTACTACGGCTGACTAATGATATAAAAATATATCGAAATATCGATATCAACTCGATGATTTTTTTTTGGAGATCTATCGAGTTGATTAAATCGATTTCCATGAAAAATCGACAACTCACTGGGGCTTGTTCATCGTAACTCATTTTCAAAATTAAGTTTTGTCGTTAAATTTTTCAAATATATAAGCTACAAAATTGTCAAAGTTTGAATTAGGCATGATAACGATGCAAGAAAAATAAGATTTCTAATAAAAGTACGAGTGTATTTTAAGATTGCAATTGCGTTTTTGAAAAAACTCGATATTTGCAGCTCGATCTACCATATCGAAAACTTGATACCTATTTTTGGCGATCTTCTATTTCGATATAATACCCTAATAAACCAGTTAATCAGCCTCCCGTGACTATATTGGCATCTCGTCACTGTCAAGATGTCTCCCCAACGTTGTCCGTATCGGCCAGTCCGAGTATTGTTAACCTATTCAATTCTCCTACACCTTCTGCAGGTGATTCTATCACTCACACATTTGGACCAGCCCAAGTCATCGCGTCTTCGGTGCGGACTGGATCGGGTCGGAAGGGTAGACCTCCTCGCAATGCATTGCCTAACAATACTAATGATAACGTAGTTGCCTGTACATCTGAGGTCCCTATATTAAATGTTGTTGCTCCTCGTAAGCAAGCATTTGTGTCCAGCTTATCCTCGGACACTACTTGTGAATCTGTAGCGGCATACATTTCAAGCAAAATTTCTGCTAGTGTCTCAATCACTAAATTTAATTTTGCCACTGCTCGCGAAATAGCATCTTTTAAAATAAGTGTCCCTCATGACTCATTTTCTGTCATTTGTGATCCAAAGTTTTGGCCACAACATATGATTGTTCATGAGTTTAAGCCCAAAAGGCGTAGTGATCCCTTGCCTGTTTCTCTTACTGCCGGCAGCTCCAACGTACAGGACCGCGCCAGTACGGCTTTAAAAAACTAGACCTGCGGCCTGATTTCGCCTGTATTCATTACCAAAATGTTGGAGGCCTCCTTACTAAGCTCAAAAATCTATATTTGAGTAGTATGTCCTTTGATTCTGATATAATTGCATTGTCAGAGACTTGGTTAACTCCTACAGTGTCTGATTCTGAAGTTATGTCAAGTAACTACCTTTTATATAGATATGATCGACCGACTCGAAGTGGTGGCGTTCTTATTGCTACTAATTCGGCTCTTCAGTCAGAACGCATTTCTTTTAATGTGACTACTGATATTGAAATTGTTGCTGTCAAAGTAACTTTTTCAACTCGATCAATTTTTATCACCTGCTCTTACATCCCTCCAAGAGCTACTCCTTCAGTTTACTTGCAACATTTTGCCTGTATTGAAGAAATTAACCATAAAGTTAAAGATAACGACTTATTTATTGTGCTGGGTGATTTTAATTTGCCTAAAATTTCTTGGTCACTTTTTAGTAGCACAAATTACCTTATTCCCTTAAATCAAGATATTTTCTTAGATAACATGCTTGATCTCTCGTTGTTTCAAATGAACTCAATTAGAATTAGTTTTTATTAATGACTTCGCAAATACTGCCGTCTCTAGGTCATCCCCATTAGGTAATCTTGAAGACTTACATCATCCTACTATTGAAATTTCTATCTCTATCTATCTCAGTCCCTATACACATGAAGCACATTTGTTTTTGTTGTGAGCATAGCATTTGGAAGTGTGAGAGCTGACACATTAGTAGGCTCCTAGTGCACATTGACAAACTACACAAACAATTTTTAATTTTTTGTTTTTCGTCTCTTTCGAAACAAACACAACAACAACAATTTCATAGACTTTGTTGTTGCATAAGCGACTCTTCGCTAATACGAATGTAATTTGTTGTTGCCTTATTGTTTCGTATACACTGAAAATAAAAAACTTGACTTAGTCGTGAATCATCTTACGCATGTATTCTGTTCACATTTTTTCATTTGTAATTTAATTTTTTCAATTAAAGTAACATGTTTCTATTTTTTTGCAGTGTACACATGGACACAAAAAATATAAGTTGCATGTGTGCGTGCGATTTATTTTATTTGTACTGGTGCGGGCACATCCATAAGGCAGCTTTGAGCACTCCTGCTCTAAACCTTTTAGCCCATCTCTATTATGTCAGCAATCACCTCGTCGTTGTTTTCGCAAGGGAAATTATTCATTGCTTAATGAACTTATCCTTGCTACCGACTGGTGCTTTGTAGAAAAAGCGAGTGACATCGATATTGCTCTTAGTTCTTTCTATGAGACCCTAAATGTACTCTTAGATGTGTGCATTCCAAATTATATTCCATAGTCTTGTTTACTGGCTTACACCTAGACTTTCTTATTTAAAGAATATTAAATCTAAATATTTTAAAAAAGTATAAGAAGTCAGGTTAAAGTCTCGACTGGTCTAAGTATACAGTGGCCAAGTCGGACTTTTCCAATTTAAACTCGCTATGCTACGAGAAATATCTAACTGGTTGCAAAAGACAGTTTTTCCGTGAACCTAAACAATTTTATAAATTTGTTAGCTTGCATCGTAAATCCACCGGTTTACCTTCCTCTTTTTTTCTTGGGACAGATATTGCTGCCAACGACTCTGCAGCCGCTGAACTATTTGCTTACTTTTTTCGGTAAAAGTCTATTAGGCTGGGTCAACTCCAAATTAAAAAAAAAAAACCCCTCATGAATTTAGCCGAAAAAATTAGTTGGCGGTCTCAACTAGTTTTTTATACCCTGAGCCCATTAAAAATGGGCAAAAAAGGGTATAATGCATTTGGCAGAATGTATGTAACAGGCAGAAGGGGGCGTGGCAGACCCCCAAAAGTATATATATTCTTGATCAGGAACAACAGCCGAGTCGATTGAGACATGTCCGTCTGTCTGTCCGTCTGTCTGTCCGTCTGTCTGTCCGTCTGTTTGAACGCGTCGATCTCTGAAACCATAAAAGCTAGAGACTTCAAGCTTGGAATGTAGGTTCCTGGATACCGTACGCAGATCAAGTTTGTTTTTATTTTTGGATCGGACAACTATATAATATAGCTGCCATAGGAACGATACATCGAAAATTAAGTTTTAGTATGAAAAGCTTCTTTAATTTTTGAAATATCTCAACCAATCTCACACGATAAACATTTGGGGTGGTATTATACATCCTGACCAAATTTGGTTAAAGTCGGCCCACTATATGATATAGCTGTCATAGAGACGCTCTGCCGAAAATCAAGCATATGTATGAAATAGTTTTTTGTTTTTTGAGATATCGTAACCAAACTGTTAGAATATGCATCTGGGCTGTTATTATACATCCTCACCGAATTTGGTCCAAATCAAAACACTATATCATATAGCTGCCATAGAGACGCTCAGTCGAAAATCAAGTTTAAGTAAGAAAAAGTTTTTTGTTTTTAGAGATAGCCTAACCAAACTGATAGAATGAACATTTAAGTTCGTCTCATATATTCTGGCCAAATTTGGTTCAGATCGGACCACTATATCATATAGCTGCAATAGAGACGTTCAATCGAAAAGTAAGTGTTAGTATGAAAAATGTTTTGGTTTCTTGAGATATCTTAACCAAACTGATAGAATATGCATTTAGGTTGGTTTTGTACATTCTGACCAGATTTGGTTCAAATCGGTTCCATTTATCATATAGCTGCCACAGGAACAATTGGCCGAAAATCAACTTTTATAAAAGAGTACCTGTTTTTTTTTTTTAAATGTTTAATCTTCTTCATTCCTGGGCCAGACAACATTCCTAGTTGTCTAGTTAAGGAATGCTGCTCTTCTTTAGCTGCTCCGTTGCATAAGCTTTTTAATCTATCCCTTGAAACTTCAATCTTTTCATATCTTTGGAAAGAATCTTATATCATTCCCCTCCACAAAAAAGGTGGTAAGTCTGATATTTCTAGCTACAGAGGCATTCCAAAGCTATCAGCCATTTCTAAACTATTTGAAAAAATCTTTGTTTCTTCATTGCAGCATCTCTGTAAATCGATAATTTCCCTGCACAACACTGTTTTATTAAGGGTCGGTCTCCTACCTCTACAACGCTACCATCGACACAGCTTTATTAGCAGCTTTATTAGAGAGGAATTAGCAGTGACATTGCGCAAACAAGGACTTGAACTGGGAACAACACAAAGACAGATGCGGATGGCAGACGGCCGGACTGGTTTCGTGACGAAACAAGTGCATTTGCAGATCGAACTCGGGAGCAAAAAGACGGAGATGCCATTATTAGTTCTACCGGGAGTCATCGACGAACTGGTGCTGGGTGGGATTTCCTTTCTAACATCTGAACTATCCTCGATTGCGCCGGCATCGAAGTTAGAATACCGACTCGTCGACAAATCAACAAAGGATGAGAACAGGAGACTCTCGGTGGTCAGCACAGAATATGTACATGAGCAAGTAACACAAGAACAAGTAACACAAGAACAAGTAACACAAGAACAAGCCACACAAGATCAAGGAAAACAAGAACAAATAACACAAGAAGAAGAAACAATCGAGGAGGGGACAACAAGCACCAAAAGGGAGCGTTGTGAACCCTTACACCCAGATGCAGCTGTGAATGAATTTCTTCGGCAGGAGATAGCCGCATTAACAGTCATGAACGGCACATCACCAATTACGGAACATCGAATTGTGATGCACAATGACCGGCCGATTAAACAACGATACTTCCCGAAGAATCCGAGAATGCAGGAAGAGATAAACAAGCAGATCGACGAACTGCTCGCAAAAGTATATATCGAGGCTTTTAACAGTCCGCACAGTGCACCGATAGTGATGGTCAAGAAGAAGACGAGCAAATGGAGACTGTGTGTCGACTTCCGGCAATTAAACAGTCGATCGGTCAAGGACGCATATCCTTTACCCAGAGTACACCACATCTTGTATCAACTGAGGGAAGCCCACTACATAACGAGCCTCGATTTGAAAGACGGCAGATCCCAATGGAAAAATCAAGTCGACTATTGACCGCATTCACCGTCCCAGGCAGAGGATTACTCCATTGGAAGGTCATGCCATACGGACTTTATTCAGCACCAGCGTGCGTTGTATCGGGTGAGGCCCGGAAATGTTGCCCCATTTTTTCGCATACCTGGACGACATCATCGTCATGGGGAAAACGTTAAAACACTACGTGGCAAACTTAGAAGAGGTGTTTTGACGACTGCGGGCAGCGAATTCGAAGATCAACGTCGACAAGTGCGACTTCTTCATGAAAGAGCTAAAATATCTGGGTCACTTAGTGAAAAGTGAATATTCTCAGATCCCGATAAAGTGGCTGCAATTTCGAAATTAAAACCACCCACTAACATCAAGGAGCTGCTGCAACATCTCGGAGTAGCGTCCTGGTATAGACGATTTGTACCTGATTTTTCAAACACGGTACATCAACAGGCGTTCGATATGGTGAAGAAAAAGCTGACAAAAGCACCAGTCTTGGCGTCTCCCGATTTTAGCCAGCAGTTCACGTTCAAAACTGATGCTAGCAACTATGGACTAGGAGCCATACTCACGCAGGAATCCAGTGAGGGAGAGCGGCTGATCGCATATGGCAGTAGAACACTCCACGACCCCGAGATAAATTATTCATCAAAGGAGAAAGAATGTTTGGCAATCGTCTGGGCAATTCAAAAGATGAGACCATACCTAGAGGGATACCATTTCGCTGTCCTGACAGACCACATGGCGATAAAATGGTTTAATTATATCAACAGCTCTACCGGTCGTATCACCAGATGGGCAGCCGGCAAGATGCTTACCCAGATTCTAGTAGAACCATCTGTGTGCGCAGATTTTGTCGGCCCATTACCTCGGTCAAAACACGGAAATACAACACTGTAAGTATTTATAGACCGATTTTCGAAATGGACCCTACAGAAAGCATTTAGAGAGAGAATCCTGGCAAGGTTTGGCGTACCAAAGATCCTCATTACCGACAACGGCGCACAGTTTACTAGTAAGGCGTTCAAGAACTTCCTGCAAGATTTGGGTGTGAGACATCAATACACGGCACTATACACACCACAGAAAAATCCAACAGAACGAGAAAATCGCACCGTAAAAACGATGATAGCTCAATACGCAGGGACAAATCAGCGGTGTTGGGACAAAGTTTTGCCGGAAATCACCCTAGCAGTCAATAGCAGTGTATCGGCATCTACAGGCTACACACCAGCGTTTATAATATAGGGCCGAGAACCTCGACTACCCCAGGCGTTATACGATGAGGTGGCCATCGGCACTGGACAAACATCCCAGGACCCCCGGGCAAATGCTGGAAAACTCGAGGAAATTTTCGAAATAGTTCGCAGGAGCCTGGAGAAGATGTGGTTGAAGGAACACCATTCGTCCAACGCGGTGGACGGATTCGCGGATAAATTGGCACCTAGGTTTGGTGGACCCTATCAGATCGTGGACTTCGTAGTTATCACCTGTAATTTGTAAATTACAATCCCAGGTAGACAAAAAGATATGACGAGCACACGTGGGAGACCTGAAACCACACGCTGCAGCGGGAGAACAAGGGCAGAGCAACAACAGTGTACACATGTGTCGCGCCAACATGAAAATTGGCAAACCAAAATGCAAGCAATGCAAAGACAAAGATAAGAGAGAACCAAACTTACATATATGCTGCAGAGCGAGCAGCAGCCGGCGGCAGAGCGAGAGGAGACAAGAGAACACAAGCATTTGCCGGCAGCGCAGCAGCCAGCGGATGACGGCAGAACAAGAATAGATTTGAACAAGGGGGCTCCGCCCCCTGCTCGCTTCGCTCGCCTACCCCCGGCTCGCTTCGCTCGCGATGAGGTCTGGTATGTCTACAGTCGAGCGCACTCGACAGTAACTTGCTCGGCACCCAAACGTTCGCAACCGACTAATTCAATTTCAATGAAATATTGTCGACATAAAATTCTACAGACTATAGCCCACAGTTAGGGGTGCTAGTCTGTGCAGAACTGGTATTAATACTAACTATAATACAATACGTGAATAATAAAATACAGATTTTTTTTATTAAATAATTAATTAGAAGTATAAATAAAATAGCCAATAAAGTAAGTCACCGCTCGAATTAGCTACCGATTAAATTAATTGAATTCGCGCTAAATACAAGTAACAATAAACTGATTACACTAGGCAACAGCCCAATTCTGAATTGGACCAAACAGACTTTTTTGGATAGATTTGGGGCCCCAAACACCGAAAAACATTTTTTTTTTTTTTTCTATGGCAGAATTTTTTTTTTAGAATTTTTTGAAATCTGGCTGTTTTTTTAATGCTTTTTTTTAGAGGTACGCCCACTTTTGTCATCATAACACCCGAATGCCATAACCGATATTCAAAAGCTTTACTTTTCCTGAAAGCTAATGAATATACCTATAATTTATCTATACACAGTCTAAGATTTAAGTTAGTAGTTTAAGAGCTATTAATTTTTGAATTAAGAAAATGTTGTTTTTTTTAAGCATTTTTTTAGCTTTTTTTTGTCCTTAAATTCAAGGAAAACTCGAAAAAAAATCTGAACGGGAATTCATATTTTTTTTGCAAAGCTGCATTCTTTGAGCGTCGTTTAAGATATATCTTATGAAAACCTGTGGAGAGACGGCGATATAATATTTTTTTGTGTCTAGGCACTTTTTTGTCGACTTTTTTGACTTCATTGTAGAGTGGCATAACCTTTTGTATGAAAATTTTTTGTGTATTTAGAGATATCCTAACCAAACTCACAGGAAATCAATTTGATGTGGTTTTACGCATAATTACCAAAGTTGGTTCAAATCGGTCGATTATATCATATAGCTGCCATAGGAACGATCGGTTGAAAATCCACCTTTAGTATGGAAAACTTTTTTATTTTCTAAGATATTATAATCGAACTCACAAATTGTGTACTCCATGTTGTCCTTTACGTCTTTATTAATTTTGGTTCGAATCTGTCTACTATATCATAAAGCTGTCATCGGACCGATCGGTCTAAAAACAAGTTTTAGTATGAAAAACTTTTGTGTTTTTTGAGATATCTTAACTAAACTGATAGAATATGCATATAAGTTGGTCTTATACATCCTGACTAAAGTTGGTTGAAATCGGTCCACTATATTATATAGCTGTCATAGGACCGATCGGTAGAAAATCATGTTTTAGTATAAAAATTTTTTTTGTTTTTGGAGAAATCTCTGTAAAACTCATAAATTGGGCATCTTTCATTGCCCATTACATCCTTACGAAATTTGGTAGAAATCGGACCACTATATCATATAGCTGCCATAGGAACAATCGATACGAACGGTCGATAAGCAACCTTTGGTATGAAAAACTTTTTTGTTTTTTAAGTTATCTGCACCAAAGTTACAAGTTATAAGCCTTCTATTGCCTTATACAACCTGTCCAAATTTGGTTGGAATCGGATCACTATAACATATAGCTTCCATGGGACCGATCAGTCCAAAATCTACCTTTGCGTAAAAATTGTTTCATTGTTAATATGCTAATAACTTAGCCGTCCTTCCATAGAATTTAACAGTAAACATACGAAACGATTGGTAATTAATATAGCTATATATATAAACAAATTTAACAGTTCAGATGACCATCTTAAATGCAATTCTGTCAGATTGGTTAAAATATCACAAAAATCAAAAAAAAATTTCATACTGAACCTTGATTTTCAAACGATTGTTCCTATGGCAGCTATATGATATAGTCGACCGATTTGAACCAACTTTGGTCACTATACGTAAAACCACATCAAATTGATTTCCTGTGAGTTTGGTTAGGATATCTCTAAATACACAAAAAATTTTCATACAAGAGGTTATGCCACTCTACAAGGAAGTCAAAAAAGTCGACAAAAACGTGCCTAGACACAAAAAAATATTATATCGCCGTCTCTCCACAGGTTTTCATAAGACATATCTTAAACGACGCTCAAAGAATGCAGCTTTGCAAAAAAAAATATGAATTCCCGTTCAGATTTTTTTTCGAGTTTGCCTTGAATTTAAGGACAATAAAAAGCTAAAAAAAATGCTTAAAAAAAACAACATTTTCTTAATTCAAAAATTAATAGCTCTTAAACTACTAACTTTAATCTTAGACTGTGTATAGATAAATTATAGGTATATTCATTAGCTTTCAGGAAAAGTAAAGCTTTTGAATATCGGTTATGGCATTCGGGTGTTATGATGACAAAAGTGGGCGTACCTCTAAAAAAAAGCATTAAAAAACAGCCAGATTTCAAAAAATTCTAAAAAAAAAATTATGCCATAGAAAAAAAAAAAAATGTTTTTCGGTGTTTGGGGCCCCAAATCTATCCAAAAAAGTCGGTTTGGTTCAATTCAGAAAAAAAAAGTTGCAATTTGTTGCCTAGTGTTATTATTCAATGCATTTGTAAAATAACACAGTACTAACACGCCTACAGGAAATTAGGGTCCTTATTGACAGATATGAGCAATGAAAATTGCTTTTCGAAACACTTTTTATCACAAATCACAGAAAGATACAGTACGCACTCAAAGCAATCGATCGAATTAATGTAGAGTGCTAGTGTGAGTGAGCTTTGCATGCTTTGCACTATTTCCCTCTTTTCTTAGAACACACGATAATAAGGGAACATAAATGAAACAAAAGAAAAATGCAAAACAGACACAATAAAAATAGCATGGTTTGGTTTATTTTGGCGGTAGAAATATCGTGACGGTGGCTGAGATGGATGATCTTTGCCTTGTGACGAAATTCTAGCGGTTCAAATCCCTGTGCGGTCACAATTCCTTTTGTTCATTTAAATAAAATTTGGCCTTATGCGTTTATTTTGTGTTTCCATACATTTAGTTACTCTTTTCACAAAATTAAAGAAAAATTCAAGTTGTTAAAAAAGTACAAATTGTTAAAATAGTACAAATTGTAAAAAAGAAAATAGTTGCCAAAAAAAGAAAATAGTTGACAAAAAAAAAAAAAAAATGTTGCGCACTGGCAAAATTTAAAACGGGAATCGAACCCGCGACTCATCGCCTCAAAATACACTGCTCTACCGTCAGAGCCATCGCAGCCTCATATTTTCGGGTGGCAATATCAATGTATATCATTTTTTTTCGTTGTCCGTTTTGCACGTTTCTTTTGTTTCAATTATGTCTCGCTCGTTAGAAGAGAAGCGCTACATACACACATACAGACATGTGCAAATAAAGCTATTTATAGAACCAAATTCGTTGTGCTGCTAATTCATGGTACTGATTGCAAAATGTGCATCACATAAAACTATTGATTAAGTATGTAAAGTATTCATTTAAAAAGTATGTATTAGTATTATTAATGTATATGTATTATTAATAAGTATGTAAATAATTTAATGTAATGAACAAAAAAAATTATGATACAAATTTTGTTCAAAACAAAGAGCCGTTTTGAACCCGAGTCCAATGTATCCACAAATCGCATGCAAATTAACCAAATCGTGAATACGTATTCGAAAAATATATTTTTATACCCTGAGCCCATTGAAAATGGGCAAAAAAGGGTATAATGCATTTGGCAGAATGTATGTAACAGGCAGAAGGGGGCGTGGCAGACCCCCAAAAGTACAGTGTTGACTGAAAAGGGTCTAATGAAAGTGAGGAAACTGAGCAATTGGAATGGAAACCTAATTTGAAATATTGCTTATAATTGCAATAAGCATTGCTCTGTGATCTGGGTGATAACTCCTCCCTTTCTTAAAAAGAATCGTCCTCGATTCTTAATGGTTTCCTGATAAAAATTCAATTTGATTATTTAATCTATTTAATATGTCAAGCTCAACTTCTGGGGGTTGTGAATTATTTAAAGAACTTGATCTTTGCAAATTAATGGGAAATAAATTTGATATTGGACAATGTTTAAGAAGCTTTATCATTAAATAAGTAAATATAATAAAAACTAATACAAAAGTAATTTTGGAATGATTATTTTCTAATTTAATAACAATTTTAGATAAAATATTTGTATTTTCGAGCTGAAGGTCTGTATTATTGGTAAATTGATATTCGGTAACTAAGTAATTTGTAAATCTATTGTGTTTTACATAGTTTAAGATTTTTTCTCGTTCATTAGTGTATGTTATGTTATTTATGATTACAATATTTTTGAAAGTTATCAGATATCAGAGTTGGGTCTATAAGCATTATCATTACTTTTTAATTAGCATTAAAAAAAGTAATGCTAATGAAATTTCATTTCACTAGCATTGAAAAATGTAGTGCTAATGAAATTTCATTTCACTAGCATTGAAAAAAAGTAGTGCTAATGAAATTTCATTTCACTAGCATTGAAAAAAGTGGTGCTAATGAAATTTCATTTCACTAGCATTGAAAAAAAGTAGTGCTAATGAAATTTCATTTCACTAGCATTGAAAAAAAGTAGTGCTAATGAAATTTCATTTCACTAGCATTGAAAAAAGTAGTGCTAATGAAAAATTATTTAATTGGCATTAAATGAAAAACTTTTCGTTGGCATTAAGTAATGCCAATGAAAACCCATTTTAATTAGCATTGAAAATAATATTTTGAAATAACTAAAAAATTTTTAAAAAATTTGGAAAATTGTTTTTCCAAAATTTATTTGATAGCTTTATACGATATTTCTATGCAATTGAAAAAAAAAATGCTTTTCTAAAACCCCCGGATAAATAAAAGTCGTTTTCGTTTGTTTTTTTTTTTTTTTTTTCAAAATATATTATTAGCTTTTAGCAAAACCAATTTCTCAAAATGGCTGTCTGAAAGATTCTGCCTCTTTGGTTCGTTCACCATGCCAGCATAGCTGAATAGTCGTTCAACCGGCGCAGATGACGCTATACTAAAGTTATTTACTTTAATAGCATACTTTTATGTTATATTGTTCTTTCAAATTTAGAAAATTTTCCCAAAATAAATATATAATACACATAAATATATTCAAAAAATTATTTTCAATGCTAATTAAAATGGGTTTTCATTGGCATTACTTAATGCCAACGAAAAATTTTTCATTTAATGCCAATTAAATAATTTTTCACTAGCACTACTTTTTTTCAATGCCAATTAAATAATTTTTCATTAGCACTACTTTTTTTCAATGCTAGTGATATGAAATTTCATTAGCACTACTTTTTTTCAATGCTAGTGAAATGAAATTTCATTAGCACTACTTTTTTTCAATGCTAGTGAAATGAAATTTCATTAGCACTAATTTTTTTAATGCTAATGAAATTTCATTAGCACTACTTTTTTTAATGCTAGTGAAATGACGATTTCATTAGCACTACTTTTTTTAATGCTAGTGAAATGACGATTTCATTAAAAAAGTAGTTAATTAGGAACAACTCTGTCAGATATGTGCCCGTAAGCCATGTTTCATTAATACAATTTGTTCCTGAAACTAATATAGCGCCATCTGTTATGATTTCTATTGGCTTATTTTTTTCTGATATTTTTGTACAGCTTGTAAACTGTTTATTCAAAAGATTTACAAAGCAATTTGGATAAAGATTTATGTGAGCAAAACTGTTATAAATTTCTTTTTTATAATTTTCAATAAGGTAAAATGTATTATTACATTTAGCGACCTTGTTGTTTACAATTAGTTTCCCATCTGTTTGGGCAACGGCTTTAGCATGGTGTAGTTTACAGTTATATTTTATTTTTGGGTATTTTATGAAAACAATGATTAATCCTTTAAATGAAACTATTGAAAAGGGAGACACATCTAAGAGGTCAATTAAAGTAATATTTAAAATTTCATGCTTGAATATACTTAGCATATCTTGTTTATTTAAAATTTTTGGGTTCAGTATTTTGGCTTTTGAAAACGTGATAGTGTCCAGTAGATTTTGTAAATCAAGTGACAACAATTTGAGTCGATATTTTTTTAATAATATTTCTCGATTGAATTTTAGATCTTTTAAAAGATTTGTAATTTTAGTAACTTCTTTAAAAATTGCAGAATTAATGTGATTTTGTTTATTGTTGTTTTCTATAAGTTCGTTCATTTTGGTTTGAATAGATAACATATCGTCATGATCTGGTGTGCCTGTGATCCATTTAAAAATGGTACCTAACTCATTAATACCGCGTTTAAAAATATTATGTGGTGTGAGTTGTGAAAGAAATGTTTTGATTAAGTTTAGTTCCATGGTTATTTCCCAATCAATAGTAGTATTTTTGTATTTGAAAAAATTCAGCTCTTTTTCGAAAATTTCATTGTAAAAACTTAAGTTAGTAACATGAAAAACTTCTCCAAATGTTTCATATAGAAACAAATTATCAATATCCTCAAGTAAGACGTAGTCATCATTGGAGTAATTAATAATATCGGAACAACAAAATGGTAGTAAGCCAAAAAAAACGTATAAAATCTTCATGCTATATATAAATAAAAAAAAATAATATATATAAAAAATTATATATGTAAAAAAAAATGAATTAAAATTTTATATTATCTTTATGAATAATACGATCTTTTTTATTAATTTTTACCTTATTTCCTAAATCTTCCTTAACTACTTGTTTTTTATATCTTGGTTTGAGTTTATTACGTTCGCCATGTATTTTTTCATATATTATTTCGCCTACATAATAATTTTTATGCTTACGATCTTTATTATGATATGCAAGCATTTTTTCTTGTGCTGTTTTCAAAATTTCTGGTAAATTACTATGTGTTATTTTATTGAAAAGAATTTCGACTGGTTTTTGTTGTGTTGTAGATTGTATGGTTTGGTTATATTCTTTGACTGCTTTTAGTATGACTTCTGAATAATCTAGTAAACTATATTCTTCTTGAATACATCGTGAAATTTCAATTAGGGTGGAGTGTACTCTTTCTACCTGACCATTGGAAAGACTATGTCTGGGATCTGCAAAAAATAATTGCAAATTTGCTCGGTTCATTGCTGATTTGAAATGTGCTGATGTAAAACTAGGTTCGTTGTCTAACATTATGGATTTTGCAAAAGGAGTAACTAAGATTTTTCAATGCCCATACTATTGCATACAATTCCCTTTCATTTGTAGCGTAATTTCTTTCTGTCTTGTTTAATGTTTTTGAAACGAATGTGATTGGTTTGTTTTCCTGAGAAAGTACGGCGCCTATGGCGAAATCGGAAGCGTCCGTTGTAAGAACAAATTTCTTTGAGTAGTCTGGTTGAGTTAATTCTATTTTTTCTATTAAATGTGTTTTTAGATTTTTAAAAGCTAAAAAAGCTTCATCGTCCAATGAAATTTCTGTTTTCTTAGACATGTGCTTTGAAACCATGCCGTTATGTCCCTGTAGGAGTTTTGTAAGTGGTTTAGCTATTGTCGCATAATTTTTTACAAATTTTCTGTAATAACCGGTTAAACCAAGGAATCCTCGTAACTCTCTTAAATTGTTTGGAGGTGGGTAATTCATGATAGTTTCTATTTTTTGTGGGTCTGTCTTGATTATTTTGTACGATACAATATATCCTAAAAACTCAATTTCTTTTCTAAAGAATTTTGATTTTTCTAAGGAAATTTTCATGTTTGCGTTGAATAAGATTTCAATTATAATGTCATCCATATAGATGTGACAAAATTTACCTATTTTTTCCCGTAATATATTATCCATGGCTCTTTGAAATATACTAGGGGCATTGGCCAAACCGAACGGTAATCGGAGAAATTCGTATTTACCATTATTAATGGAAAATGCTGTTTTTTCGATATCTTCATTTTTCATCAATATTTGATGGAACCCTGATTCTAGATCAATTGTCGAAAAGAAACGTGCCTTGCCCAAGTTAGACAAAATAACTGATGGATCAGGCATGGGGTATCGATCGGGTATTGTATTGTTATTTAATTTTTTAAAATCAATTACTAATCTATTTTTGGGTGTTCCATCATCATTGAACCCCTTTTTGCCTACTACCCAAACTGGAGAGTTATAAGGGCTGTTACTAGGTCTTATTATGTTTTCGTTTAACATCCTTTTTATTTCCTGGTTAACGAAATTGTTAACCGAATGTGGATAAGGATATTGTTTACTGTATATTGCGTTATCGCTTATTGTACGTATTTCTCCCCGAACGTCTGTTCTGAAGGGCAAAACTGTTTGTATTTGAGAATGTTTACTTTTGATTGCTTGAACAACTTGTTCTTCAAGCATACTTAAATTATCATTATTGTTGATAACCTTGTTTAATGATGATTTGCATAATGAAGAATTTGTTGAAGAGGATACTGACACCTTCCGGCGTCTGCTCTTTTTGACTTTCTTCTTTTTTTGCATGACATTATTATCTGTGATACGGGGGCGCTCAGCGTCACTTAATGACGATGAATCCGTATCCGAAACATGAAATAAGGACAAATTTTTGCCACTTTCATGTTGATTATTTAAAGACGAGGCAACTGTTAAAACTTCATTTGAGCTATACAAATTGCCTATTGTTTCTGGAATATTTTTTTCGAAGTTGATTTTTTCCGTTTTATCATTATATTGCAGGATTCCCTGCGAAAGATTAATTATAGCTTTTATTTCTTTCAATAAATTATAACCGATTAATAAATCTGATTCAAGATTATCGATTTCATAAAATCTGTGGCGTTTGTCAAATATATTTATATGATGAAAATGAGTTAGAATGCTATACCCATTTACTGTTTTTATTCTTTTTCTTATGACTAATTCTTCTGCGTTATTATAAATACCTTTCCTTATATAACAAGAGGTAGCACCTGTATCTATTAAAATTTTTAAGTTTTTATTTATTTTCTTATCTATTCTGTAGATGAAGGGGAGTCCTCCCCCTGATCCTCTAAAAAATGATCTTCTTGGAGATTGTTAACTCGCATTAATTTATTCGGCTGTTGACCTGAAAATGAAGCTGACTCCCTTTTCTGAGGAGCATTTTGATTTTGGAAATTTTGAGGTCTATTTGACATTTGTATGGATTTGTCAATATCCATGGGCACTTGTGGTGGTTGTGGCTGATTATTGCCTTGACCAAAATTTTGATTTTGATTTGCATTTTGATTTTGATTGAATCGTAAATTGTTGTAAAACTTTTTATTGAATTGATTTGAATTTTCAGCTTTTGCTGTTTTTTGTTGATTTTTATACCCGTTACTTATAAAAAATAAGTATAAGGGTATATTGTGTTCGTTGGAATGTATGTAACAGGGAGAAGGAGGCATCTCCGACCCTATAAAGTATATATATTCTTGATCAGCATCAATAGCCGAGTCGATATAGCCATGTCCGTCTGTCCGTCTGTATGAACAAAAGGATCTCAGAGACCATAAGAGATAGAGATACCAAACTTTCACTAAAAGACTTCTATATACCCCACGCAGATCAAGTTTGTTTCAAATTTAAGCCACGCCCCCTCCGCCCCCGCAAATAGCGAAAAACAGTCTGAACAAAAAAATCTCAGAAACTAAAAGAGATAGAGTAACCAAATTTGGCACACAGATTTATATATACCTCACGCAGATCAAGTTTGTTTCAAATTTAATCCACGCCCCCCTACGCCCCCGCAAATCGCGAAAAACCACCACACCCACAGTTTTTAAGATAATACGTTTTTTGTGATTATTACCGTTATCTATTAGCATTATCTATTATCCCACTGAATCGCATCAAGATCGGACATGTAGAACGACAGTTATGGCGAATTAAAGTTTTCAGAGCAAAACAAGTATTTTCTTTAAAGTACTTTTCAATATATTTAAGTAAGTAACGGGTATCATATAGTCGGGATCTCGACTATAGCCTTTCCCGCTTGTTTTGATTTGGATTTTTTTGTTGTGAATTTGTGTAATGGTTATACGCAAAATAAGCTCTCTGATGATTTGCTTCAAGCTCTTGGGCTTTTGCCAAGGCATTCGGCAAATTTTCAGGCTTAAGTGAAAATAATATTTCCGATAAGGACCCATTTAATCCTGTTATGAAAATTCTTAATGCATTATCGCCATATTTCATAATAGTTTTATTTATCAAAAGTGTTAGTTTCTTATTTACCAGATTTTAATATTCCAAAACTGACAAATTTCCTTGTCTAAGAACACTAAGTTCCTGTTCTATTATGTAGATTGGACGTCTATCGCTATAAGCGAAATCCAATCTAGATAATATGGCTTCAAAGTTTAAAACTGTTCCGTGATTTGTTAAAGTATCATTTGCCCTACCTGTAATTTTATTTCGTAATATTGTTAAAGCACCTACGTACTTCCTACTGCCTTCCTTATACATACGGATAGCACAACAAGCTGCATCTCGCCAACTGACGTAGGCATTGTAACTACCGGAAAATTCGGGAATGGATTTAATAACATCAAATGATTCATCGCAACGAATTAATTCGTTTACTTCAGTAGCTTTGTATTCTTGCACAGTGTTTGTGGAAGAATTAATTTGTGTTTTTAATTCTGCAATTTGTTCTTGTAATGACCTAGTTTGATTTGCAATCAAATGAGCCACCAGATCTGCTGTTAAAGTAGTAGCCATTTTTAATTTTTGAAAAGAAGAAATTAAATCATCCAGCTTTAATAATTTAATTTTTTCTTCTTACAATATTTTAAAAGTATAATATTTATAATATAATATTAATTATTATTTGTGACTATAATATAAAAAAAAAATTGTTTATGACAGCTCACGTAAGCGAAGATGTCCTGGGAATTGAAAACTTTGTTGCTTCCTTCCTTCCTTCCTTCCTTCTTTTGAATAGTCCAGATTTATTCGTCTCGACTTGATGATTTTTGATTTAAAAAGTTTTTTTTATTATTTAACTCTTATTTGCAATCCTTGGTTTTGAGTACAGGATATTTCCGATTGACGGAAATTTTTATTGTACGTATAACTTTTAGGCACACTGTTTTTTCTGTTATAGAAAATTTTTGATGCACTAGTTATTTATCAATTTTGATCAAGCACACTGTATTTTCGTTTGTAGAAAATTTTTGATGCAATACAAAGTTGAGTTCAGAAACGTTTTACTTTATTTGTTTCTTTGACAAAGTTGAGTTCAGAGACGTTTTACTTTATTTGTCTCTTTGACATTTAACTTTTAACACTCGACACACACGCGAATCACTAAGGATATTTGAAAAGACTTTGTATCCTTTTATGCAATACAAAGTTGAGCTCAGATACGATTTACTTTATTTGTTTCTTTGACAAAGTTGAGTTCAGAGACGTTTTACTTTATTTGTCTCTTTGACATTTAACTTTTAACACTCGACACACACGCGAATCACTTAGGATATTTGAAAAGACTTTGTATCCTTTTATTGTGTTTTAAAACGCGTGCCCCACGTTGGGCGCCAATTAACCAAATAGTGAATACGTATTCGAAAAATATATTTTTTAGGGTGAAGCCGAGTTGCTTCCGTTTTATTCAATGTCAAATTAAGAACTAAAGTACAATGGTGATCTTATGCTGCAAGTCAGCTAATGTTTATGCTAAAGCTTCTTAAAGCTCAAAAGCTCGCGAAAAGCGGCTTGTGTAATTGAAAGTTTAATTGTGAAATTAAAAGCTCAATATCAGGATTATGTTTACGTTAAGAGGTGATGCTGCGCGTGGAACATTACTTTGAATGTTTATGTTAGGAATCGCTTAAAAGAATATTTATATTTGCATTAAGTGGTTGCGCTGCAATGTTAAGTGGTTGCGCTGTTATGTTTATGTTAAAGCTGGGAATCTGATATTCTTGAGTTTACGTTAAAAGGCACAGCTGCGCATTAGTTAAAAGTGTTGACTGAAAAGGGTCTAATGAGAGTGAGGAAACTGAGCAATTGGAATGGAAACCTAATTTGAAATATTGTTTATAATTGCAATAAGCATTGCTCTGTGATCTGGGTGATAACTTGCATTGCTGCAAGTTTTGTACCAAAATCTGGCCACTGCACGTACGCATGAGAAATGAAAAGATATTAATTAATATCTTCTGTATTTGTTATCCGATTGCAATGCAGTTTTCAGGGTGCAATATTAAAATTGTGTTTAGTGTGTGTGCAGATTTTGACATCTGTACCTTTTAAATTGGGTAGTATTTGGATATTTTAGTTTTTTTGTCGATTACAGGATAATTGGGGGGCGTGGCAAAATTCTAAAACAAACTTGATCTGCGTGACCAACATAGGAGTATTGTCACCAAATTTGGTATCTCTATCTCTTATAGTCTCTGAGATCCAGGTGATTATATTTTCGGCATATATCATATTTCCTCAAATATATTCTTTGTTTATTAACCGATCTCGATGAAAATTTCAGCACACCTCAGGACTGGACCCCCTATCCTGTGTGCCAAGTCTCAAGGCTGTGGCTTTAAAAGTGCTCTTGTTATACGATTTTATATCATTTACGTGGGCGGACGTGGGCGGGGCCAAATTTGAAAACAAACTTGATATAGATCAACATCATAGGAGTATTGTCACCAAATTTGGTTGCTCTTACTTTTATAGTCGCGGAGATATATGTGTTCAAAATTCTGTACCATAATTGACACGAATCTAATAGGCTCTAGTACCCTTTTTTGGGTACCGAGCTAAAAACGACAAACAAGCGCCGCTAGCGTCGCAGCAGCCGTCGACAGAACAAAGAAGAGCAGAGAGAGCAAGTGCATGTGTTGTAGCGCGCCGTTACTCGGTCTGCACAACAAAAGATGAGCAATGGGCACATGTATTTGAATACAGACGTAAGCATACATGTATCGTGACGTCAGCAGACAGAGCAACTGCATAATGTTTGCCATTAGCAATGCAGCATCTGTCGTGGCGCTCTGCAGAGAGCGACCGGTCAACCAAATTGCAAACCGTAGGCCGCGGCTCGATTCCCCGCTCTGATGGGCCAATAGAAACATAGTTGAACCAAAAATAAAACACTGCAAATTAAAAATACCATATTTCTTTTAGATTTAAATTTTACTCAGGAACAAGATTAAATTGAATAAAAACTTTATTAATTCCCTAAAAAAAAAAAATAAATAAGGCAACTAGTACAATAAAAAGTAGCTTAGTAAATAGTATTAAGGCTACTAAAATTAGACTGTTTGCAAACGGATTAGATTTGGATGTGTTGACCTAGCTAAATTTAACAAAGGACTAGATTTATGTGAGTTAAAAACAATCCCACGGCAGAATTTTTATCAACAGTTCCTCTAGAACTGTCTTAAAAGTAGTTAAAATGATGTGTATTGAACTGGTTGCAAAGACACTAGATTTGTGTGAGTTGAAAAATACAAAAACCAAAAATCTTATCATTAGATCGTCTAAAACTGTGCTAAAAGTAGTTTAATGAGATGAGAGTTTAGCTGGTTACAAAGGACTAGATTTGTGTGAGTTTAATCTTATCAGCTGTCCCTTTAAATCTTTTTTTAAAGTGTTGAAAAAGGTGCAAATTTTGAGCTTGGTCATAAAGTTGCATGTGAGCAATAGATGGCGCTATAAGCCAAAGCAATAGAGTTCAATGTAGTGCAGTGGCGCGATCTACCGAAAATATTTACTACGGCTGACTAGTGATATAAAAATATATCGAAATATCGATATCAACTCGATGATTTTTTTTTGGCGATCTATCGAGTTGATTAAATCGATTTCCATGAAAAATCGACAACTCACTGGGGCTTGTTCATCGTAACTCATTTTCAAAATTAAGTTTTGTCGTTAAATTTTTCAAATATATAAGCTACAAAATTGTCAAAGTTTGAATTAGGCATGAAAACGATGCAAGAAAAATAAGATTTCTAATAAAAGTACGAGTGTATTTTAAGATTGCAATTGAGTTTTTGAAAAAACTCGATATTTGCATCTCGATCTACCACATCGAAAACTTGATACCTATTTTTGGCGATCTTCTATTTCGATATAAAACCCTAATATCCTAGTTAATCAGCCTCCCGTGACTATATTGGCATCTCGTCACTATCAAGATGTCTCCCCAACGTTGTCCGTATCGGCCAGTCCGAGTATTGTTAACCTATTCAATTCTCCTACACCTTCTGCAGGTGATTCTATCACTGATATGATAACGTAGTTGCCTGTACATCTGAGGTCCCTATATTAAATGTTGTTGCTCCTTGTAAGCAAGCATTTGTGTCCAGCTTATCCTCGGACACTACTTGTGAATCTGTAGCGGCATACATTTCAAGCAAAATTTCTGCTAGTGTCTCAATCACTAAATTTAATTTTGCCACTGCTCGCGAAATAGCATCTTTTAAAATAAGTGTCCCTCATGACTCATTTTCTGTCATTTGTGATCCAAAGTTTTGGCCACAACATATGATTGTTCATGAGTTTAAGCCCAAAAGGCGTAGTGAACCCTTGCCTGTTTCTCTTACTGCCGGCAGCTCCAACGTTCAGGACCGCACCAGTACGACTTCAAAAAACTAGACCTGCGGCTTGATTTCGCCTGTATTCATTACCAAAATGTTGAAGGCCTCCTTACTAAGCTCAAAAATCTATATTTGACAGGGCTGGGAATACTGATTAAAATATTTTTCAATTTAAAATTATTACTTAGTTGAATGTTTCCAGCGAAAAATAATCTGCTTAGCCAATATAAATTTAACTCACCACCTGATTCTCAATTTTTAGCAGTTCCCCCTAATATACCAGTTAATCAGCCTCCCGCATCTCGTCACTATCAAGATGTCTCCCCAACGTTGTCAGTATCGGCCAGTCCGAGTATTGTTAACCTATTCAATTCTCCTACACCTTCTGCAGGTGATTCTATCACACAGACATTTGAACCAGCCCAAGTCATCGCGTCTTCGGTGCGGACTGGATCGGGTCGGAAGGGTAGACCTCCTCGCAATGCATTGCCTAACAATACTAATGATAACGTAGTTGCCTGTACATCTGAGGTCCCTATATTAAATGTTGTTGCTCCTCGTAAGCAAGTATTTGTGTCCAGGTTATCCTCGGACACTACTTGTGAATCTGTAGCGGCATACATTTCAAGCAAAATTTCTGCTAGTGTCTCAATCACTAAATTTAATTTTGCCACTGCTCGCGAAATAGCATCTTTTAAAATAAGTGTCCCTCATGACTCATTTTCTGTCATTTGTGATCTAAAATTATGGCCACAACATATGATTGTTCATGAGTTTAAGCCCAAAAGGCGTAGTGAACCCTTGCCTGTTTCTCTTACTGCCGGCAGCTCCAACGTACAGGACCCCGCCAGTACGGCTTCAAAAAACTAGACCTGCGGCCCGATTTCGCCTGTATTCATTACCAAAATGTTAGAGGCCTCCTTACTAAGCTCAAAAATCTATATTTGAGTAGTATGTCCTTTGATTCTGATATAATTGCATTGTCAGAAACTTGGTTAACTCCTACAGTGTCTGATTCTGAAGTTATGTCAAGTAACTACCTTTTATATAGATATGATCGACCGACTCGAAGTGGTGGCGTTCTTATTGCTACTAATTCGGCTCTTCAGTCAGAACGCATTTCTTTTAATGTGACTACTGATATTGAAATTGTTGCTGTCAAAGTAACTTTTTCAACTCGATCAATTTTTATCACCTGCTCTTATATCCCTCCAAGAGCTACTCCTTCAGTTTACTTGCAACATTTTGCCTGTATTGAAGAAATTAACCATAAAGTTAAAGATAACGACTTATTTATTGTGCTGGGTGATTTTAATTTGCCTAAAATTTCTTGGTCACTTTTTAGTAGCACAAATTACCTTATTCCCTTAAATCAAGAAATTTTCTTAGATAACATGCTTGATCTCTCGTTGTTTCAAATGAACTCAATTAGAATTAGTTTTTATTAATGACTTCGCAAATACTGCCGTCTCTAGGTCATCCCCATTAGGTAATCTTAAAGACTTACATCATCCTACTATTGAAATTTCTATCTCTATCTATCTCAGTCCCTATACACACGAAGCACATTTGTTTTTGTTGTGAGCATAGCATTTGTTGTTGCATAAGCGACTCTTCGCTAATACGAATGTAATTTGTTGTTGCCTTATTGTTTCGTATACACTGAAAATAAGAAACTTGACTTAGTCGTGAATCATCTTACGCATGTATTCTGTTCACATTTTTTCATTTGTAATTTAATTTTTTCAATTAAAGTAACATGTTTCTATTTTTTTGCAGTGTACACATGGACACAAAAAAATATAAGTTACATGTGTGCGTGCGATTTATTTTATTTGTACTGGTGCGGGCACATCCATAAGGCAGCTTTGAGCACTCCTGCTCTAAACCTTTTAGCCCATCTCTATTATGTCAGCAATCACCTCGTCGTTGTTTTCGCAAGGGAAATTATTCATTGCTTAATGAACTTATCCTTGCTACCGACTGGTGCTTTGTAGAAAAAGCGAGTGACATCGATATTGCTCTTAGTTCTTTCTATGAGACCCTAAATGTACTCTTAGATGTGTGCATTCCAAATTATATTCCATACTGTTTACTGGCTTACACCTAGACTTTCTTATTTAAAGAATATTATATCTAAATATTTTAAAAAAGTATAAGAAGTCAGGTTAAAGTCTCGACTGGTCTAAGTATACAGTGGCCAAGTCGGACTTTTCCAATTTAAACTCGCTATGCTACGAGAAATATCTAACTGGTTGCAAAAGACAGTTTTTCCGTGAACCTAAACAATTTTATAAATTTGTTAACTGCTGGGTCAACTCCAAATTAAAAAAAAAAACCCCTCATGAATTTAGCCGAAAAAATTAGTTGGCGGTCTCAACTAGTTTTTTTTTTTAAATGTTTAATCTTCTTCATTCCTGGGCCAGACAACATTCCTAGTTGCCTAGTTAAGGAATGCTGCTCTTCTTTAGCTGCTCCGTTGCATAAGCTTTTTAATCTATCCCTTGAAACTTCAATCTTTTCATATCTTTGGAAAGAATCTTATATCATTCCCCTCCACAAAAAAGGTGGTAAGTCTGATATTTCTAGCTACAGAGGCATTCCAAAGCTATCAGCCATTTCTAAGCTATTTGAAAAAATCTTTGTTTCTTCTTTGCAGCATCTCTGTAAATCGATAATTTCCCTGCACAACACGGTTTTATTAAGGGTCGGTCTCCTACCTCTACAACGCTACCATCGACACAGCTTTATTAGCAGCTTTATTAGAGAGGAATTAGCAGTGACATTGCGCAAACAAGGACTTGAACTGGGAACAACACAAAGACAGATGCGGATGGCAGACGGCCGGACTGGTTTCGTGACGAAACAAGTGCATTTGCAGATCGAACTCGGGAGCAAAAAGACGGAGATGCCATTATTAGTTCTACCGGGAGTCATCGACGAACTGGTGCTGGGTGGGATTTCCTTTCTAACATCTGAACTATCCTCGATTGCGCCGGCATCGAAGTTAGAATACCGACTCGTCGACAAATCAACAAAGGATGAGAACAGGAGACTCTCGGTGGTCAGCACAGAATATGTACATGAGCAAGTAACACAAGAACAAGTAACACAAGAACAAGTAACACAAGAACAAGCCACACAAGATCAAGGAAAACAAGAACAAATAACACAAGAAGAAGAAACAATCGAGGAGGGGACAACAAGCACCAAAAGGGAGCGTTGTGAACCCTTACACCCAGATGCAGCTGTGAATGAATTTCTTCGGCAGGAGATAGCCGCATTCACAGTCATGAACGGCACATCACCAATTACGGAACATCGAATTGTGATGCACAATGACCGGCCGATTAAACAACGATACTTCCCGAAGAATCCGAGAATGCAGGAAGAGATAAACAAGCAGATCGACGAACTGCTCGCAAAAGTATATATCGAGGCTTTTAACAGTCCGCACAGTGCACCGATAGTGATGGTCAAGAAGAAGACGAGCAAATGGAGACTGTGTGTCGACTTCCGGCAATTAAACAGTCGATCGGTCAAGGACGCATATCCTTTACCCAGAGTACACCACATCTTGTATCAACTGAGGGAAGCCCACTACATAACGAGCCTCGATTTGAAAGACGGCAGATCCCAATGGAAAAATCAAGTCGACTATTGACCGCATTCACCGTCCCAGGCAGAGGATTACTCCATTGGAAGGTCATGCCATTCGGACTTTATTCAGCACCAGCGTGCGTTGTATCGGGTGAGGCCCGGAAATGTTGCCCCATTCTTTCGCATACCTGGACGACATCATCGTCATGGGGAAAACGTTAAAACACCACGTGGTAAACTTAGAAGAGGTGTTTTGACGACTGCGGGCAGCGAATTCGAAGATCAACGTCGACAAGTGCGACTTCTTCATGAAAGAGCTAAAATATCTGGGTCACTTAGTGAAAAGTGAATATCCTCAGATCCCGATAAAGTGGCTGCAATTTCGAAATTAAAACCACCCACTAACATCAAGGAGCTGCTGCAACATCTCGGAGTAGCGTCCTGGTATAGACGATTTGTACCTGATTTTTCAAACACGGTACATCAACAGGCGTTCGATATGGTGAAGGAAAAGCTGACAAAAGCACCAGTCTTGGCGTCTCCCGATTTTAGCCAGCAGTTCACGTTCAAAACTGATGCTAGCAACTATGGACTAGGAGCCATACTCACGCAGGAATCCAGTGAGGGAGAGCGGCTGATCGCATATGGCAGTAGAACACTCCACGACCCCGAGATAAACTATTCATCAAAGGAGAAAGAATGTTTGGCAATCGTCTGGGCAATTCAAAAGATGAGACCATACCTAGAGGGATACCATTTCGCTGTCCTGACAGACCACATGGCGATAAAATGGTTAAATTATATCAACAGCTCTACCGGTCGTATCACCAGATGGGCGCTTGAGTTACAGCAGCACGATTACGAAGTGGCATATCGCAAAGGAAAACTGAACGTGGTGGTAGACGCACTATCCAGGCAGCCACTGGAACAGGTGAACAGGTCGATTCTCAAAATGGAAGGACGGATATTGACGGCACGGACTGCAATTGGGTACAGAAGAAGCTACAGAAGACTGGCAAAGACCCCAGAAAATTCCCAGACTACTTGGAGGAATCTGGCAATCTGTACAGACACATCCCTCACCGAGCCGGGCATGAGGATGTACCGTCATGGATATTATACGTACCAACGATGAAGAGGCAGCGGGTATTGCATGCAAATCATGATGCAGCGGCAGCAACACACAGGAACAATGAAGACAATAGCTCGAGTGGCGGCACGATATTATTGGCCAGGGTTACACCGAGATGTCCGCAACTATGTCCAACGGTGCGAGGTCTGCCAACGATACAAGCCGAACCAGTTACAGGCAGCCGGCAAGATGCTTACCCAGATTCTAGTAGAGCCATCTGTGTGCGCAGATTTTGTCGGCCCATTACCTCGGTCAAAACACGGAAATACAACACTGTAAGTATTTATAGACCGATTTTCGAAATGGACCCTACAGAAAGCATTTAGAGAAAGAATCCTGGCAAGGTTTGGCGTACCAAAGATCCTCATTACCGACAACGGCGCACAGTTTACTAGTAAGGCGTTCAAGAACTTCCTGCAAGATTTGGGTGTGAGACATCAATACACGGCACTATACACACCACAGAAAAATCCAACAGAACGAGAAAATCGCACCGTAAAAACGATGATAGCTCAATACGCAGGGACAAATCAGCGGTGTTGGGACAAAGTTTTGCCGGAAATCACCCTAGCAGTCAATAGCAGTGTATCGGCATCTACAGGCTACACACCAGCGTTTATAACACAGGGCCGAGAACCTCGACTACCCCAGGCGTTATACGATGAGGTGGCCATCGGCACCGGACAAACATCCCAGGACCCCCGGGCAAATGCTGGAAACTCGACGAAATTTTCGAAATAGTTCGTAGGAGCCTGGAGAAGATGTGGTTGAAGGAACACCATTCGTCCAACGCGGTGGACTGATTCGCGGATAAATTGGCACCTAGGTTTGGTGGACCCTATCAGATCGTGGACTTCGTAGTTATCACCGGTAATTTGTAAATTACAATCCCAGGTAGACAAAAAGATACGACGAGCACACGTGGGAGACCTGAAACCACACGCTGCAACGGGCGAACAAGGGCAGAGCAACAACAGTGTACACATGTGTCGCGCCAACATGAAAATTGGCAAACCAAAATGCAAGCAATGCAAGACAAAGATAAGAGAGAACCAAACTTACATATATGCTGCAGAGCGAGCAGCAGCCGGCGGCAGAGCGAGAGGGACAAGAGAACACAAGCATTTGCCGGCAGCGCAGCAGCCAGCGGATGACGGCAGAACAAGAATATATTTGAAAAACGACAAACAAGCGCCGCTAGCGTCGCAGCAGCCGTCGACAGAACAAAGAAGAGCAGAGAGAGCAAGTGCATGTGTTGTAGCGCGCCGTTACTCGGTCTGCACAACAAAAGATGAGCAATGGGCACATGTATTTGAATACAGACGTAAGCATACATGTATCGTGACGTCAGCAGACAGAGCAACTGCATAATGTTTGCCATTAGCAATGCAGCATCTGTCGTGGCGCTCTGCAGAGAGCGACCGGTCAACCAAATTGCAAACCGTAGGCCGCGGCTCGATTCCCCGCTCTGATGGGCCAATAGAAACATAGTTGAACCAAAAATAAAACACTGCAAATTAAAAATACCATATTTCTTTTAGATTTAAATTTTACTCAGGAACAAGATTAAATTGAATAAAAACTTTATTAATTCCCTAAAAAAAAAAAAATAAATAAGGCAACTAGTACAATAAAAAGTAGCTTAGTAAATAGTATTAAGGCTACTAAAATTAGACTGTTTGCAAACGGATTAGATTTGGATGTGTTGACCTAGCTAAATTTAACAAAGGACTAGATTTATGTGAGTTAAAAACAATCCCACGGCAGAATTTTTATCAACAGTTCCTCTAGAACTGTCTTAAAAGTAGTTAAAATGATGTGGATATTGAACTGGTTGCAAAGACACTAGATTTGTGTGAGTTGAAAAATACAAAAACCAAAAATCTTATCATTAGATCGTCTAAAACTGTGCTAAAAGTAGTTTAATGAGATGAGAGTTTAACTGGTTACAAAGGACTAGACTTGTGTGAGTTTAATCTTATCAGCTGTCCCTTTAAATCTTTTTTTAAAGTGTTGAAAAAGGTGCAAATTTTGAGCTTGGTCATAAAGTTGCATGTGAGCAATAGATGGCGCTATAAGCCAAAGCAATAGAGTTCAATGTAGTGCAGTGGCGCGATCTACCGAAAATATTTACTACGGCTGACTAGTGATATAAAAATATATCGAAATATCGATATCAACTCGATGATTTTTTTTTGGCGATCTATCGAGTTGATTAAATCGATTTCCATGAAAAATCGACAACTCACTGGGGCTTGTTCATCGTAACTCATTTTCAAAATTAAGTTTTGTCGTTAAATTTTTCAAATATATAAGCTACAAAATTGTCAAAGTTTGAATTAGGCATGAAAACGATGCAAGAAAAATAAGATTTCTAATAAAAGTACGAGTGTATTTTAAGATTGCAATTGAGTTTTTGAAAAAACTCGATATTTGCAGCTCGATCTACCATATCGAAAACTTGATACCTATTTTTGGCGATCTTCTATTTCGATATAAAACCCTAATATCCTAGTTAATCAGCCTCCCGTGACTATATTGGCATCTCGTCACTGTCAAGATGTCTCCCCAACGTTGTCCGTATCGGCCAGTCCGAGTATTGTTAACCTATTCAATTTGGGAACATATGGATTAGTTGTCACACTTTTGGCAACTAGTTATTAATCTAGTTAAGAAGCAACTACTTCAGGGCCAGTATACATACAGAATTATAATTTTTTAAAAATAAAAAATTTTACAAAAAGGCCCCAACGGCCCCATTAGCTGCGATCGTTTAAATTTTTCCCCTCCCACTTACACCCCCGTATCTCATGAACCAGGTGAGTTACAAAAAGTTTTAGGATGCCATTTTGTAAGTTAGCACTCAACCTTTCGATCGGTATATAACTCGAAATTACATGCTACGATCCTATGCCACTTTGCATTGAGGAGGATTTGATAGAATACTGGGAAGAAAAAAAATATAAGTTTCAGAACCTGTTTTAATTGGCTCAGGTTATTCAAAGCGTGCCTGTAACTCAAGTGAGCTTTGAGCGGGCATTTTCAGCACTTCGTTTGGTGCTAACCGACAACAGGTGCAACTTATCAGAAGAGTCGGTACAAAAAATATTGTTTTTACAATTAAATAAAAATATAACAAAATAAACATATTTTAAAACAAACCTTAGTAAATTATTTAGCTAATTGCTTTGTGACCTAAACGGTGCAGATAACTAACCTAAAATATTATTACTTAAATAAAATTAGTTTCGATGTATAATATATTCAATTATTTTGAATTTGGGTACAATGGATTAGTTGTCACACTTCTCTTTTGGCAACTAGTTATTAATCTAGTTGAGAAGCAACTATTTCAGGGCCATTAAACATGCAACCAGTCCTTATCTGGTGGAGTAAAGACTAGTTGGAGGCCCAGGACAAGCTCTTGTTAAATGGACTATTCCGATACATGGGGTTTGGACTAGATAGGTAACCAGTTGCCCACCCTCCCCAACTAGTTTTGTGCTAGTAAAAAAAACTGGTCGTTTAAAATGCAAGTTAGACTTTTACCTCGTGCAGAGGTTTATTTTTGTGTGATTGAAATAACAACAATTTTCGGACATTCAAATCAAAAATTTAACTTTTTCTTATGGTTGATTTGTTATGTTGCTGTTTTGATCAATAATCATTATTTTCAGTCCCTGATTTTAGCTTTTATATCGTTTGTCTTAAGATTAAATATCAGATTTTGTGGAATGTATTTTTTTCTGTTGATGCTTTGCTATAAACTTTAAATAATTACTTTAAATCTTTCCTATCTAGGTCAAAAATTTATTGTTAAAATCTTCAAATTGGTAAAGTATCTACATGATCGCTTAGTGGCTGCTCAGGAGAATCTATTGGTTATAAAGGAGAGCATTCGGTCATGGGGTAAGGTGCCTTTGTTTCAGCGTAAGGATCTTAACCCAAAGCTAATGCTTCACACGGAACCACGCGACGTTATATTAATGAATCGCTCTGAAAAGGCTGAAATAACACAGAGAGTTATAGATCTTCTTATGTATGTTAACTTAAAGCTTTTTTTTGATATTCCTCGGCGATATACGTTACCTTCTGGAGAGGGAGGTGAGGAAGAGGATGATGGCGATGACATTTGGCCACCGGTCTTAAGTCTTTCCGCCATTTCGAAGGTGGTAAAATCAAAAAAAAAACATGAAAAGCAAAAAGTTGATAAAATTGAAAAGCAGGATGAAGAAGAAGATCGATCGGGAAGCGATGAAGAGACTATAACCTCCTTCCACCGCTATGAGCTTCTTAAAGGTATAAGTGAAGAAGAGACAAAATTATTCCGAGAGTATGAAAAATACGTAGATACCTTAATTGCCCAGTGCCTTCTTGATAGTGTTATTACCAGCGTTACATATTTGAGATTAGAAGTAGAGAATCGCTATGAAAACAATGCACCTATATTCGAAATATTTATGGAGCTTCAAGAGCCAATCGTTGTCTACTTTCTTAACCTTGATCCCAATTCTAAAATGGGATTTGTATTTTTTGTAGAAACACTTTTGGATAATATTTATGAAACAATGAGTCTATTATACCGAGTAGCACAAGATCCATCAGAAATTACGGATAAGGAACTATTTCGATTTATGGGTAAGAATGACTATTGCCTTTTATTTGCAACTAAACTTATACTTTATTACTTTTCACAGATGAGTTAGAGAATAAACCCGATCTGAGCAAACAGCGATTAGATATTATGAATAAAGTAAAACAGGCATTACAATCTATTCGAATTCATGGTAAAGGCTACATGGTATATTCTTACATATGGATTTGGGATAAAAACAATTATTTGAATGAAGTAAAAAAATATGGACGTAACTTGACATTAGCCGAACGTGATGCCGAGCTCGAGCTTGAAGGCAGCTCTGGAGTTAAGCCGATAGGATCAGGAGAATACCCACCGGTTTCAGTTTACAAAGAACAATTGGACAAGTTTATAGATTTACAGGACCAAGTAAATCAGTGGGAAACATGTGATACCTTTTTTGGATTTTTGCGTTTAAATATGGGTGGCTTTAAGAGATCTGTGAGCAATCAAGTAAGCCTTTGGATAAGTCTGTTTAAAATGGACCTTATTAATTTTGTAAGAAACTCACTTCAGGTAATAATTTATTTAATATATTATTATGAAATTGAATTGCTCTGAAAGCATTTCAGCGTGGAAATTTACGTAGTGCCACTTAACTCCGAGTGATTTAATCTTTTTAGTACTTTCACCAAACTTTTAATTTTTTTTTTAAGTTTATCATTGCAGATCAATCAGTTTTCAATTTTTTAGACACAGTACTTAAAAAAATACAGGGGTCTTTTGTGTTTCTCTTTACACTGGGCGCATTGTTTACCGGAATTGTTTTCCATAAGAGACCTGTGGATAGAAGAACACAATCATGCGGCCGCATCTTTCAACATGCGCCGCATCTTACGAAAGTGTGGCAGCATCTGATTTAGTATTTTTTTGAAGTGTTGCAATTTTTCGGGGTATCGGTAGCGATCAGCTGATTTTGTCATCGATTACAATTCAAATTGTACCGCGTAAGGAAAAATAAAAAAAAATAAACGCAAACACGAGCTCTATAATCATTTTGGTACACCCAATATAATTACCGAATGTACCGTTTGCCATTTTAACATATTTTCACTCATTTTTTTTGTTAATTGCAGTAAAAAATTTTCTTTTATTCTTCTTGATTACTGAGTTTGCTTACATTGACTGGCCGAACAGCTGTTTTCGCAGGTGCGACTCAGTGTAAGCGCTCCGCATCATTTTTCCGCACCTTCGATAATGATGCGGCAGTCTAAATCTGGTATAACAGGCAGAAGGAGGCGTGGCAGACCTTAGACAGTATATATATTCTTGTTAAGCATCAATAGCCAAGTCAATATAGCAATGACCGTCTGCTCGTGTGTCCGTCCTTCTGTATAAACACCTAGATCTCAGAAACTATAAGATCTAGAGACACTAAACATGGTAACGCAAGATTTTAATTAAATAGAAAACTATTTCTTACTATTTTCCAGGGACTGTAACTGTTATAAGTTTTATAAATATAAATTGCAACTTAACAATTATTTCCAAACTTTTATTTAAAAGTTTTGAAATAACACTTATTTTTGATTTTTACTGAAAAAAGTCAAAAATAATAATTAAACAAGGGGGCTCCGCCCCCTGCTCGCTTCGCTCGCCTACCCCCGGCTCGCTTCGCTCGCGGTGAGGTGCGGCTACAGTCGAGCACGCTCGACAGTAGAATACCCTGAGCCCAGATACTCTTTTATAAAAGTTGATTTTCGGCCAATTGTTCCTGTGTCAGCTATATGATAAATGGAACCGATTTGAACCAAATCTGGTCAGAATGTACAAAACCAACCTAAATGCATATTCTATCAGTTTGGTTAAGATATCTCAAGAAACCAAAACATTTTTCATACTAACACTTACTTTTCGATTGAACGTCTCTATTGCAGCTATATGATATAGTGGTCCGATCTGAACCAAATTTGGCCAGAATATATGAGACGAACTTAAATGTTTGGAACGAACTATCAGTTTGGTTAGGCTATCTCTAAAAAAAAAAACTTTTTCTTACTTAAACTTGATTTTCGACTGAGCGTCTCTATGGCAGCTATATGATATAGTGTTCCGATTTGGACCAAATTCGGTGAGGATGTATAATAACAGCCCAGATGCATATTCTAACAGTTTGGTTACAATATCTCAAAAAACAAAAAACTATTTCATACATATGCTTGATTTTCGGCAGAGCGTCTCTATGACAGCTATATCATATAGTGGGCCGACTTTAACCAAATTTGGTCAGGATGTATAATACCACCCCAAATGT